>CAMZMU010000078.1:14557944-14872386 GCA_947311845.1 Poa pratensis
GATTCAAAATCATGTAGTTGCAATGTCATGTAGATGCACATATTGGAGGATTTGAACTTCACAATTAAGGAAAAGACTAAGATCGAAGAAAAGTTTGAAGAAGTTTATGGTACTAACCGGAAATTGGAGGAGAAAATAAAGAGGATGGAAGAGGAGAAGAAGAAGATGGAAGAGAGAAGAACAAGATGGAAGAAGAGAAGATGAATATGGAGTTGCAACTCGCGGACATCGTCGATATTTACCAAAAAAAGATGGATGCACGTCGTACAAAGAAGAAGTTCAAACAACATGCCATCGAGAAGGAGATGCATCTCCATTATGCATTGGGAGCTATAGCTATTTTAGTTATAATTATATTTGCTATGTATGGTATATCTTTGTGCACTAGATAGGCTTCCGTATGCAAAGAACGTAGCTGCATGTAATGCATGGATTCGTGGAGAGAAATATAAGGTTCATAATTGTAGAGCACAACATTTGGGGCTTTCCGGTCACTGTCCGCGGACGCGTCCCGGACGAGTCCACAGACAGTTTGGGGGCCGAATATAGGGCTCCGACTGGAGATGCTCTTAGTCAACAAAGAGTGTACATAGACATCTTGGTTTCTTGAGGATCATGCAAATTGTTGGTTAACCGTGAAGTACTTCATGGAGCTGACAGATAACACATATGATCTAACTTTACAACTCACGTAATTAAATAGGTATTCAGAGCATGCACATCGAATATGCAACACAGATTGAAGAGTAGTTTACACCTTATTCCACTTCACTGTCAATGCGCATCCACTACACGCGTGGTCCTAACCAGTTCCCATGTTAGAGTTATCGAAGCAGGAAAGTTACCTCAGTCAACTGAGTTGATCACATCACATTTTGTGTTGTGACTCTGATGTACCTATGTAAAAAAATTGTACTTTGGGAACTTAAAAAAATATATTTTGTAAATGTTAAAAATGATGAGATCCTTTGTACCAACATTATCATTTCGCTGTTTAATAGTATTGAGTTACTCATTCTCTTATTCACAATTCTAGTAACACGATGCTAGTTAATTTCAACCTAGCATTCTCGATGTTCAGTTAATAATCTCATGTAAATGACACAGTCTATGGCATAATGATATATATTTTATGAACGAAATCATATCAATCCCACTAGACTTTCCTCGGCAGTTGGTTCATGCACCTTTCTCCATATTCATAAAGCTCCTTTCACTCGCTCCTCTCTTTAATACACATAAATTTTAGCACAATACATTTACTTAGGGTCTTGTGCTGCTATGTATGAATTACTATGCACACGTTTATTTTCCCCACCCGCTACACGTCCATCTTATTTATGCCTGTATTCCTTCCATCTATATATCTAACCACATGGTAGTTCTATGACATATAATTAAGTTGCCGAAACTAGAGGTTGTTGATAACCAAGATGATGTGAATAATTTTAATGTATTGCTATCTTGTTGCCCGGTCCATATATTATGGCTTAGGAGGCCTGGGGAAAAGCTGTTGCGCTGAAGTGCAAAGATTAGCTTAGGAAGTAGAACAAAATGGCACGTGGATGCACTTGGTCACGAGTCTGACGTTCCCAGAAGGCTCAATAGCATCTCTTCCATCTTTGTGATGCTCGATGACGGTTATCACTGGTAAAGACCCTGTCCGCCATCATCATCCATAATCAGTTACTTTTAACTGACTTTAAAATTGATGAGAAAACGCTTCTATTGAGACTAGTCCATTGTCCACCCGCAAAAAAAGACAGACTAGTTTCATCTTCTAGATCAACTAGGTAAATTTAGCGCGGCGTCACGCCGCGCCCGTAGTGTAAAATCTATTTAAAATCCTTATAAATTCAATTGCACGGAACATGTCAAGTTCTGAGATTTTTGTAATGTTGATAATATGTTGAAATAAAGCAAACTAAATCTTCTACACTTATATAGATGAAGTATATAATGCGTGCAGTGTGCCACAATAAGAATTGAACATTGCCAATGGTACCACAAATCATAATTTAAAAAATACACTCACCCATTAGGTAAACAAAAACCTATAACACCAAATTGCTTCTGAATGAATAAGTGCCAAAGCTAAAGTAAAACTTTTAACATACATCATAGCATGGATATATTGGAGTGAAACGTGATTCTTTCACGTCGCATTAAAAGATAAATTGTTTAACAGTAGACAGTATTTTTTTGTCATATGCAGTACCAATGACAAAAATAAAAAAAAAATCTATAGCTCTAAGTCAGTAGTGGCACGGAGGCCAGCAAGTTCGATCCTCTTCACAGCTGAATGTTCAAGCAACACCCAACTAACTGGTGGCGCTGGTGGCTTCTAGGTCCAACAGAGAAGCGGGCAGTGGTCATCGCGGTGGAGCGCACGCCCTCAAGTGCTAGTGAAAGCAAAATAACAGTAAGTAACATCCATCGTCGAGAAACATAAGCAGTAACAACCAATAAATCATATTTCGCATTATATAAACATTAATAGGTCGACATAAGGGAGAAAATACTGGGAAAACTACATTCTAACCATGTAATAAGCAGTAAGCACGTTCTCATGACTCCCCTCTATCTAGCAATGACGGAAAAGGCGCTGGCCAGCCTAGATCATGCATATTTTGGATAATGAACATCAAGCACATACTGCGTATACCTGTTTCATGTATAACATGACATTACCAGCAGCAAAAACTTAAGATGTCAAACATGCGGAGCATCCAAGGGAAAAAATATTGGGTTAATTATCAGGATGCCCTCAGTTGTGCCCACGACCTCAGTTTTGCCCCTAGTTGCGAATCGACCTCAGTTTTGCCCCTAGTTTGTGCGCAAGGATTCGTTCCGTGACTCTTGCCGTCTCCGTCAGGTCTGCTGACTTGTGGGACCCAGAATACAACCGTTGACTGCTGACTTATGGGACCCAGAAGACAACCGTCGGCCGCGGCTTGTGGGACCCATAATAGAACCGTTGGCGCGGCTTGTGGGACCCAGCTGTTGACCGTTTGCTTGCGGCTGCGCTGTAAAAGCGGCGGAGCGCGGCCCCGGAGCTCGCAGCGGTGAGCAGGAAAATCAGCCGAGCGACGGAGAGGGCGGCCACGCGCAGAGGTGGGCGGCGACGACCCCTGTTGATAGGAAGGAGCCGGACGCGGGCGACGGAGAGGGCGGCGTCCACGGGTAGCGCCGCCGACGGTTGGAAGATCGCCGTGGAGGGTGCGGCCGTCTGGTACAGCTACAGGGGCGACATCCCCTTCTTCTCCGGCGGCATGTCGACGAGCTCCGCTTCCGTCTCCGACTCTAAATGGCCGCGCTTCGGTCCAGTTCCGCTGGGAAGGTGCCCTGGGTGCGGACGGACGGCGTCCCTGAAGCGGCGGGTCACCACGAGCGACAAGAACGGCAACCGCGGGCGCGAGTATGTGATATGCGAGAGCAAAGAACAGCCGGGGGAGGTGAGATATGTGTTTCCCCCCTCTCAATTTCGTTTTATGTTTCCTCAAATTTGGGTTTCAGCCGATTTGGGTTTTCATCCGATTTGGGTATGCATCCGATTTGGGTTTTCGTATTTGCAGGCATGTGGCCATTTCGAGTGGCTTGATGTGTACATCAAGAGGTTTGAAAAGGAGGGCAAATCCCTGGTGCCCAATTTGCCACCGGCGGTGGAGCAATTGGGATCTGCTACTGGGGTTGTTGCTACGGTGCAGAATGGGGTGCAGAAGGACGAGTTGAAGAAGATGGCCAAACAGCTGGAGAAGCTTGTCGATCTGAAGAAGCAAGCAATCTGCTGGCTGCAATTTTTTATCTATGTGCAATTGTTCTTGGAGTTGTCTATTTGCTGATCATTAGTCAAAAATAATGTAGTTAGTGTTCCAGTTAGCTTGACATGGTCAATTTGTGTATGGCTAAGACATGGAATAAATGCGTCAGGAATCCAGCCCTGATTTGGTTTGTTTCAGTTCTTATGATTTTGTGCAATGTTCAGTTCAGGTTCAGTTCAGTAGAAGAAAAAAAATTGAAAACGGCTACGAGAAAGGCCAGGCCCATGTAAAACCTAGACAGGCCCTAAATGAAGTGCTCTCAGCAAAAAAACAGACGTGCACACTTTAGGTTTAGGTTTAGTTTTAAATGTTATTTCCATAGCATGTTATTGCTGGATAAGTTTAGGTTTAAAAGTTTCCATGCATGTTTCTATTGGGATTAATAATATGAATAAGTTTTGGTTTAGAAGTTTTCATGCATGTTTCCATATCACATTTGACGCACATTTTCGTTGACGATGAGTTGTGAAGCTAATTTAGAAGTTAGTGGATTACTTTTGTTCAAAAATAATTAAAACACGAGCAAACACTATTTTATATTAACACAAACATTGGCCCACTTTACATATAGAGGGGCCCTACCCACATTACATATATTAAACTAAAAAAAGAAAAAAAAATCATATAGGGCCCTAAATCCTAACCGCTGGCGCCCCTTCGTCTGCGGGCGCCCTTCCGTCTGCCGGCCAACCGCCGGGGGTTGGCCTACTCCATCGGCGGTGCTGGGAGCGCTGACGCCGGCGCTGACGCCCTCCAATCCGCCGCCCTGTCCGCCATCTCGCGGTTGGACGAGGCCCGGAGATTGTCCTCCCGGATCCGGTTTTCCTCCCTTTCCCGGCGCTTCAGCCTGGCGCGCCGCTCCCTCGCCACCGCCTTCTCCTCCTCCCTCTCTTCGTCGGCGGCGAGTTCCTTCTCCTCCTTGTTCTCCAGGATGGCGAGGCGGCGCTGGAGTCGTTCCTTGTCGGAGCGGTTGGCGATCTTGACCTCGTCGGCGTCGGGATTGTGGACGAAGGGGCCCGACGCCCACGGCTGGCGACGCCGACGCACACGCTTCGGAGGTTTCTCCTCCGGCTCCTCCGGCGCCTCCCACCAGTCTCGACGGTTTGGGTGGTTGTCCTCGTCGCTGACGGACTCGGGGCTGGAAGGGAGAGAGTAGGTCGACATGGTGGTAGAGGGAGGAGGAGGCAAAGGGGCTGGAGATGGATGAGAAGAAGGGAAGTTGGCTTCACACTATTTACAGACTCGATGAGGAGTGTGAATTAATTGGGGTAGATGAAGAAGTTACGAGCGCAACTGTGTGAAAGACATGATGACGAGTGTGAATTAGGCTTAGTAGTACGTGCGCGCGCGCCACGTCGTGAAGCTGCGTTGCGGTCAATGCAGTGACTGCAAAAATAGCTGGGCTAGGATGCGACGTGACCCTGCACGACGTGACCCTGCATGCGTGCATTAACGCAAAGAGGTGAAAGCAAGTCCAAAGTCTTACGCACACGCATGCAGAAAACCTCTGCCTTAACTAGCTGTGCAGCACAACGGAGACCGAGGAAGCAAGAGGCAGAACGGACCAACGCGTGCCCCGTGCATTAATGGAAAGAGATGAAAAAACTGCCAAAGTCTGCCAAACCTAGTTGGCGCGGATGGTTTTAGCAGACTCTTTTGCAAATAAAAATCAAATAAAAAATACAGTAAAATAGACTGCAAATATAGATATATAGATGAACTTGGACGAACATGATTCATTACACGAACAGACGATTCGATCCTAAACCCTAAACACTCGATTCAATAACCCTAATAACTACGAATCGATGAACTAGAACTCGAAGTCGGAGTCTGAGGAGAAATCGGAATCGGAGTTGGTGGTCTCCGAAATCTCCTCCTGCAGCGCGAGCCACCTGGGGTCGCCGGCGGGGCAGTTGGCGAGGCCTGTCGCCAGGTCCGCCTCAGCCTGCTCCTTCGCTCGGCGGCGCTCCTCCCGCTCTTCGTGGCGCTCGGCGCGCCGCTCCGCCCGCTCGCCCGCGCGGGTGTTCCAGAACTCGAGTTTGGCGAGCTCTTCTTCCGGATGGTTCCGGTACCAATCGTCGACGGCGCGCTGGTCGCGCTCCTCGACCAGGCGGAACGTCGCGCGGAAGCGGTGCACGCGGCGGTCTTCGGCGGTGACGAGGCGCGGCTCAGGCGCCAGGCTGGCCGCCTCCTGCGCGTCGCGGCAGTCCTGGAAGTTCATCGAGCGGCGCGGGCGGTTGAGCCTCCACGCCGCCGCGTCGTACGCGCGGGCGGCCTCCGTCGCGGTCCCAAACGTCCCGAGGGGGACGCGGCTGTCGCTGGACCGGATCTCGGCGGTGAACGTCCCGTTCGGGCGCTCACGGACGCCGAGGTAGCCGGATTGGGAGCGGCGACGTGGAGGCATCGCGGCGGGGG
Source organism: Poa pratensis (assembly GCA_947311845.1). Lineage (NCBI taxonomy): Eukaryota > Viridiplantae > Streptophyta > Magnoliopsida > Poales > Poaceae > Poa > Poa pratensis. The sequence continues at coordinate 14,564,184 of CAMZMU010000078.1, forward strand.
TGGGGATTCCGAGCGGGTGCGGGAGAGTGAGCGCGCGCTGGCCGCGGGGCGGGGTATTTCAAAAAACGCTGGCCAATCATGTCGAAGAAACGATGCTCCCACGGATCGCTCGTGATTCCTTCTAGAAGACCTGATCGCACGGCAGCAGTTAAGCGCGGCAGAGTCAGATGAACGGTCCAAGATGCTCGGTAGGGTTTATCTAAAATCCTTCGCATAGATAATTCAATAAAAATTGAAAACAATACAAAACCTTCGCACAGAGTCATTATATGTGTCTTGATTTGTGTTGATTTGGTCTGAATTTGATTTTGCACTATGCTTCAATATAGTGTGAAATAGGCCGAATTTGAAATAATCACAAGATATTCAAAAAAGATCAAAAAAATGCAAATCCAGTGCACATGGTCTTAGTTTATCATGTACTAACATCTCCAACAGATAAACAAGGTCTGCATACATGTTAAACAAGAAATGCTTCAATATGGTATGAAATCTCACATCTCAAACTATGAACTCTATAGTTTGAGATGTGAGATTTGAAAGCACTTCTTGTTTAACATGTATGTAGACCTTGTTTATCTGTTGGAGATGTTAGTACATGATAAACTAAGACCATGTGCACTGGATTTACATTTTTTTGATTTTTTTGAATATCTTATGATTATTTCAAAATCGGGTCAACAAAAGTCAACCAAATTTGAAATAATCATAAGATATTCAAAAAACATCAAAAAATGTAAATCCAGTGCACATGGTCTTATTTTATCATGTACTAACATCTCCAACAGATAAACAAGGTCTATCATGTACTAACATCTCCAACAGATAAACAAGGTCTTGAGATACATGATAAAATAAGACCATGTGCACTGGATTTACATTTTTTTGATGTTTTTTGAATATCTTATGATTATTTCAAAACCGGGTCAACAAAAGTCAACCAAATTTGAAATAATCATAAGATATTCAAAAAACATCAAAAAAATGCAAATCCAGTGCACATGGTCTTATTTTGTCATGTACTAACATCTCCAACAGATAAACAAGGTCTACATACATGTTAAACAAGAAGTGCTTTGAAATCTCACATCTCCAACAGATACCATATTGAAGCATTTCTTGATTAATATGTATCTTGACCTTGTTTATCAGTTGGAGATGTTAGTACATGACAAACTAAGACCATGTGAACTGGATGTGCATTTTTTTGATGTTTGTTGAATATTTTTTGAATATTTCAAAATTGGTCAACAAAAGTCAAACCAAATTTTAAACAAATTTTGAGTTAAAAATTAGTTGGAGATACTATATTAGTGCAATAGATGTTAACCCTAGAGTTTGAGATCATTTGGGGAAGGTCGAAAAAATGAGTGGCTTAGAAATGGGGCTGTTTGGGCTACATTTGGAGCACATTTGCAGCACATTTCCGGCGACGATGAGTTGTACCTCACAAAATGGCTAGAATTAATGAACTAACGTGCATAACTGTACATCAAACATTGAAACATCATAACACATAAGTTTATTACATGAATGAAAAACAGTTCTCAATGAAAAACATTATAACACATAAGTTTATTCATAATGTTTCATTCAAAAGGGCGCCACCACTTTGCTCCTGGTGATCCTTGTGGTACTTGCCACCATTTTGCTCCTTGTGCTCCTTGTTATCACTGTGCTCACTGCTTCTTCTCTTCTCCTCTTGGGTGTCGGTAACTTAACTTTCTTCTTCTCTTCTCCTTGTGATCTGTACGAAAAGTGAGATAATTTTCAGCACAAATTGGAGCAGAACATAAAGTGATAAATGTACAACATTTACATACCTAGCAGAAGGTTGGTCACCATCATTATCATCATTGTCAGCATCTGCAGCATCTTCTGGTTCAGCATCTGCATCATCTTCTGGTTCAACATCTCCAACAGATTCTGGTTCAGCATTGTTTGGAGCATCATCATGTGGAGCATCGTTTTCAGCAGCATCATCTGGACCAAGATTTTCATCGGAAAACTCTCCGAACGCTGGATCTACTGCATTATTACACTTGTTACCGAAATGACCAGACCCACCACACCTTTTGCACTTACGCATCCTTGCTCCTAGTCCAGCTCCTTCGCTGCGACGCCTGAACCGAGTCTTTCTCGGTCTACCTGCTGCTCTCTTCAGAACTGGAGCGCAAAGCTTGAATCCAGGGTCGACCCTGTCCCATTGTTGTTTTCCCTCCAAAGCAGGCAAGGTAAGTGCATATGTGGTTTTGAACCTTGCAACAGAGTAGTACTCATGCACATACTGCTGTATGTTCCCTGCTGGACCTGACAGAGATGTGATGAAAAACAAAGCATGAATGCATGGCAACCCAGTTATTTGCCATTTCCTACAACTGCAAGTTCTAGCTTCTAAATCCACTGGATATCTCCAGGGTTTCTCGTTTTTATCCAATATTGTGACCTCTGCTGTGGTATCCGACAATAGAATCATGTTCATTACCAAGCCTACTGTTTTCTGCTTCAGTTCATTCATCACGGAAGGGATGATAATGTGGCCCATGAATTTTGCCTCAGCTATTCCAACACGATAATGAAACTTCTGCGCGTATTCTATCCTTATCTTGTCAAGCAAATCCACCAAATAAAGATCCTTTAGTTTCCGGATGGTTGAGTTGAAAGACTCTGCAAGATTATTATGCACATAATCAACTTTGCTCAGTTCACTGAATTGGCTTCTGGCCCATAACTTGGAGTGGTGTGTTTCCAAGTATTCCTTCACTTTGGGATTCGTGTATAACTGCCTCATGTGGTAGCTATGCTTCCTCACACTGCAAGTCAAAGATGCTGGCCATAAATTGTCAGCATATATCTTTCCTTTGAATTTCTTCACAAAATTTGCAGCAAGGTGACGCATGCATTCCCTATGCTCTACTCCAGGGAACACATTGTCCACAGCCACCTCTAAACCCTTGCAGGCATCTGTATGAATTACCAACCCCTCTGGATGTGCAATGGCACGCCGCAGATTCTGCAAAAACCAAGTCCAGCTCTCCTCAGACTCTGTCTCCAGCACACCGTATGCAACTGGAAATACAAAATTGTGTGCATCAACTGCACAAGCTGCTACTAACTGTCCTTTAAACCTCCCTGTGAGAAAGGTAGCATCAATAGCCAAATATGGCCTGCAGCCTGCCAAAAACCCACGGCGACAAGCCTCAAAGCACACAAAAACCCTCCTAAAGCATTCCTTGGTCCTTGTCACTCCCTTCAATGTGTACTCCACGGAGTGGTGATCAATTTCAACAATACTTCCTGGGCTGGTCCTCCCAACTTCAGCTTTGAATGAATACAACAATTCAAAACTTTCCTGCCAGTTACCATAGATAGATTCCATAGCTTTTTCTTTACCATTGAAAACCCTCATGTATGGTAAATCTATCTTGAACTTGTCTTTGATGTTTTTCATTAATTCCTTTGTACCCACTTGATGGTTTTCTGTCACCCACTTCTTTACTGCTTCTGCCACCCATTTTGACTTGGCTTTAGTGAGTGTTTCCTTCCTGAGAGTCGATTCTTCGCATGTGTGGCTAAAAGGGTTCACTTTGACCTGAATATTCCTGCTTCTTCGCATTTTGGATGCGTGCATCCTCCATGGACAACCCTCAGTCACACAATGCAGTGTGTAACGATTTTTATCGCTCTTGTCAACGATGAACGCACGTTCTGCCTTGATGCAGTACGTCACAAAGGCATTTCTACACTCACTCATGGATGCAAAAACTGTACCTACTGCCATATGAGGGTTCTCAGGATCCCACTCAACAGCTGGAAGGTCTTCCTCCTCATCATCTTCTTCCTCATTGTCAGCCTCATCTGGGATTTCAGCAGCACCAGATGCCCGTCGTAAATTCTGAACAACATCACCATATAGCCTCTCTTCATCATCCCAAGAGATGTCAGCATCTGCCTCCACTTCATCAGGGTCCCTTCTGCCCACGCTTGTCGAGCCACCACGTCCATTTGGATGAACTGAACTATTCTGGCTAGAAGTGGCTTTCCGACGAGATGTTTCTGTCCGAGAAGATGAACCTGTCTCCCTAGGTCTAACTTCCGGCACAACCACATCAACTTGCAGCCTCACATTAAATGTATCTGTCTCCTTATGTTTAGCAAACATGGTAGCCAGTTCTGCATCATTGCTAACTTTCACCCAATTTGTGGACCCATCGTAATATTTGAATTCCACTTCGTCATGCAAACCCCAAGGATATGTGCTGCAAAGGACCTCCCCAAACTGTCTGAAACTCCAGTTGCAATCCATTGGCAAAGAATAATCGAAACCTCCATGGAATTTCTTCTTACTGTCTACATCCACGATGTACCGGTCCCTTCTAATGATCAACAAGAAAGCATACCGCAACTCCATCCTAACCAAAGAAAACAGAGACGCAATCAGCAAAAGCTCAAATGCACACAAAACTCCAATTGCAGAATTAACCTCAAATGCACAAGCAATCTATGTCCAATTGCAGAAATATATATCATCCTATGTCGAATCCACTGTTGAAATGCACACACAAGCTAAATTGGAAGCCTTACCCCTCGGGAACCCAGTCATGGACGCGGCGGGTCTCCGGCCCAATGCGTGCCATGCCAAATACTCCGGGGTCGCTGCCGCTCTCCATTTCGCCGCCAATGTCCTGGTGGGGTGCACCAGCCCCTCAAATGTCAGCGCTCCGGCCAGGCGCACGGAAGGAGCCCCGCCGCGGGTCGAGCAGGTGGCGGCCGCCGTGGCGGAACGAGCGCCCCTGGCGGCGGCGGCGGATCTTATGGGGTCGGCGATCTTATGGGGTCGGCGGATCTGGTGGTGGGATCTGGTGGCGACGCGGGACGGCCGTGGCGGCGTAGGTGGTGCTGGCGGCGGCGCTAGTGGTGGTGCTGGCGACGGCCGGTCGGGAGCAGGGCGCGCACTGATAGATTGGGGATCAGGCAGTTGGGCGGTCCCACCTTATTTCAAGTTATTTCGGATCTTTCTTAATCTTCAAAAAGAAAGAAATTCCTGTAAGTTCCGGCCACATAGGCAGTTAGGCGGTCCCACCAGGGCCCACTGTCAGTAACGCCATCAGACGGAATAGACTTCAAACTTGCCGTTCGGGGCAAACTAGAGCAGCCGCGACCAAACTAGGGGCAAAACTGAGGACGATTCGCAACTAGGGGCAAAACTGAGGTCGTGGGCACAACTAAGGGCAATCCATTAAAAAACCCAAAAATATTACCTTCATATAAGGAAACAACCAAATCGAAAGCTACGCTGCCTTTAAAGACCTCCCTTCTCGTAGACAGATTAGAACAGTGACTAATGCTGAAATTCATAATGATTCATAGTTAGCACCTTCAATTATCACATACCTAGTATAGGATAGCATGGAAATTGTGCACGGGAAGTTTTTAGTTGGTTGTATAGAACGGTAAATAGTCTCCAACAGTACGTGATACATAGGTGTTATCTCCTACACAATATTCCAGTTCGTTGAACAATTTGATGCTGTATGTATAGAAAGGAAAATCTTCAGGCTGTGGTGAGACTTCAATTATTTTTGTGTATTTTGTAAGTTTGATCTTGTATAGGCGTTCCGCAACCCTGTGCCTCATCTTCTGTCCAGCAACCATGAACTGCTGGATTTTGTACACTGTGTCTTCTTTTAGCTTTCCTCTGAACATGGCTACTTGGTCCTTTGCTATGCATCCTTTGATGACATTACCCTGGGGTAAGAGTGAAAATATAATTTAGTGAAGTTTTTATTATAATGTAAAACTTCGGGTTGTAGTAAGTATAAGATTTCATCCATGGCTGACAGCGATGTCGAAATAAGAGTAAGCATTGCAATTGTGGAATCATATCAGTGGACATAATACATTTTGAGTATAGAAGCTGAATTTAATTTTATAGGGAAGGTGGCTTTCATATATGTTGAGCAGTAGAAATTAATTTGTGTACCTATTGGGTATGTATATTATGAAGAACTTATTCCACTGCTAAAAGAAGCTTAAACAATATGATGGAAAAAATAAAGAAACAATCGGGAAACCCTGAAGTAAATAAAATTTATCAATTATTCCTATATGTTGACAGCGTAGTTACTCATTATCAAGGAAAACTCTACAGTCCTCTTACAAACATTTAAGCGTGTTTTGCGAAATTAAAATATTATTTCTGTTAAAGTTAGCTAGAATAAGAAAAAACGGCTTTATGACTAATTAACCACAAACAAATGAGTGAACCAGCTGCCGGAAAAATGTAGATGCATTAAGAATGAGAAATAACACTTTGCATATAACGTAAGCTGAAATAATACATCAGTTTGTGAACCAATACAACAAAACAACCGATGGAAAGAACGAAAAGATCAAACTGTCTATAGCCATCCAAGCTGTCTAGAGGATGTCGTAGAGAGAGGATATATTAACTTCGGTTTGGAACCTTAGTGACCATGCATAGCTGAAAAAACGAAAAGATCAAACTGTCTACAGCCATCCAAGCTGTCTAGAGGATGTCGTAGAGAGAGGATATATTAACCTCGGTTTGGAACCTTAGTGACCATGCATAGCTGAAAGAACGAAAAGATCAAACTGTCTACAACCATCCAAGCTGTCTAGAGGATGTCGTAGAGAGAGGATATATTAACCTCGGTTTGGAACCTTAGTGACCATGCATAGCTGAAATTGAATACAATTTCAGAGTAGATTAAATCTCTATTATTTTGTGGATCTGAAAATACATTATAGTCACACATTCATGACGATTTAGAAAATAAATTTTCCATTTTTGTTGAATACAAATTAAAATAAGTCAGCAGTCTTGCATGGAAAAGAAAAAGTAAAGTAAGCATCGAGATGACTTCTACATGTCACACAACTCCCCAAGGAACATGAACTCTTCCACCTGCCACTGGTCAAAGCGCTCAGCCAAGTCTCCAGTAAGAGCAAGATGAACATTCTCTAATTTTTTCTTCCCTGTAACAACGGCACAAAAAATTACTGACAGATTGGCCATACCGAGAATAGATTCGTCGACAATTCAGATTCCATTACTCACTTCTATGACAGCTTGTTGTCACTTTCAACTCAATTTGTTTAGGTGTGTTGTCTAGTTTAAAGCTGAACTCTTTAGAACAACCCAATGTACCGACATCTGAAATAATTAAACTCACATAGTTGCTGACTGCCAAGTGGCAAGGAAAATATTTTTGTATAATATTGAAGCATCAGTGTTGAACATATCGGACGGAGGGAATATTAAGCATTGTTGTTGTATAAACCATTTGTCTAAGAAGGTGCATACATCTATTGACTATCATCGATAACAACTATCGACAATATTTAAAGCACGCTCTCACTAAACTTGGGAATAACTTCAGTGTAGAAAACTGAGTGTTCACTCATTTGCTTGAACTATTGAATGATAAAACATGGCTGATGCCACAACAGTAGGAGCATATTTCTTGTTGAATTTAGGAGCTCAATTATATAAACTGTACAATAACTAACTGAAGTTCGATGCACGATAGAAAGATGTCCATAAAGAGAGGTACGCCTTTTCCAAGTCCCTTGTGATTGCATTTACCACACCCTCAATGCTAATAAGCTCATTAACATCCTCGGAATGAGGCCCTTGTGGTATAAGTGAGACGAATATTTTAGTGAAACGATGCTTCATCATTAGCTAAATGCATATTAAATAAATAATATGACAGGCTGATAGAGTGATGGTGATTAAAACCGAAGTTCGATGCACGATAGAAAGATGTCCATAAAGAGAGGTACGCCTTTTCCAAGTCCCTTGTGATTGCATTTACCACACCCTCAATGCTAATAAGCTCATTAACATCCTCGGAATGAGGCCCCTGTGGTATAAGTGAGATGAATATTTTAGTGAAACGATGCTTCATCATTAGCTAAATGCATATTAAATAAATAATATGACATGCTGATAGAGTGATGGTGATTAAAACCTGTTTGAGGGTGCCATAAGGTATGCATGTCATAAAATGTCTTGGGAAATGAGCTTAATTTTTGATGGAAATATTGCTTGAAGTTTAGCTGAGATAAAATACATCTTTAACTTCAAGAAACCCCATCCTCAATATCCCTCTTGTAAGGGCTTCAGCATATCACCGCTTTAAGCTTACAATTAAGCGGTCCTAAATCCTAAATAAGCCCCTTCTAAGCATATGCTTAAGCACCTAGATTCCTAAAGCTGTTGGAAAGAGTATACAGTCAAAGCAAGAGATACATACCTTAATGCGATTCGACGATGTCCAAGCAGCAGTCCTGTCTTGTTTCTTTTTTTTACAATATCACTTTGTCACTCTGCTACAAAAGATGGCATCAACTAAAAGTAATTTAAACCCTTCGGAAGCATCATATTTATCAGTAAGTTTAGTACAGCCTTTCAAGAGAATTATAATGAGTAGTTCAAGTTTGATTTGCTACACATTTTGGAATAAGGAAAAAGAATTTATGTAGTTTTGAGAAGGTAAATAACAAATGTGATAGCAAAAGTTAGTTTCTATTCACATCCCACTTGCATGAGAGAAACCTCTTCCACTATAAGATGTTTATAGCTGTTGTGGAACTGAATAACCAATTTCAAATTAGAACTTTACACTTATAATTTGTAGACCAAATGGACTGCTCCATGTTTTGTTTAAGAACACCTCTCTGAGCAGTACAACGTGCATCACACTATTAATTTCTATCTTAATTCTGTAGAAATCTGGAGATACTATTTCTATAGAAAATATTTGTAGAGAAGACCAACTTGTCTAGCTAAGCAGGTCAATTACATTGCTGGCATCTTTGTTAGCCTAATTGGAGTGCACAGTTTAGGTACCATGACAGAGCAAAAACAATCCAATAACTATGTTTATAGGCACGCATAAGGTACCATTTGTAGTCTGGATAGCAATAGTGGTGATGTCCCTCAAAGATTTCCCAACCTGATATTCAAACTCACTTGCTAAAATAATTATGGCCTCTCATGTGCCACTAAAAGACTAAATAATTGTTATGTAACTCTACCACAAAGTGAGATCTGCACTGCAATGTAACTCTTAATCTGACGACAGAACACAAATAAATTAGACACGCATGGTAAGTGCAATACTCTATTTAACAAATACTCCCTCCGTTCCAAATTAATTGACGCAGTTTTATTACAACTTTGTTCTAAATCTGAGTCAATTAATTTGGAACAGAGGGAGTATAATGCTGCGCCGACGATAATAAATAGATGAAACCCCCTAAGCACCAGTGGTAGCTGGCAAACACAGCCTCATTATCCAGAGAAACAGTCATACCCTTGATCCTAAAGCACTCACCCACTGCACGGACTGCACCCAGGATCAGTCTGACCTCACCTGCTAGGTAATGGAGCACGTATTAGCAAAGTTAATCATAAGTAATTTCATGGAAAGATGTGAGTGGGTGCTCTGTATTACAGGAGATGCAGAACTGGATAAGCTCCTGCTAGAGCTTCTGCTGACAGATGTTCGAGGAGAGGCCTGCAAAAGAATTTCATTAGAACAGAGAGCCATTGAAATCCGTCTGAAATTCAAAAAGACATCACAGCAAATGATTATGAAGAAATTTTGAAGGGGACAATTATAGTTTAGAGGGTATTTGGGGAGAAAAGCTCACGAACCTGTGTCCACAAATGGATCGGAGGAAGGAGAGGGTCATGAAGGATCCTGGAGGAGCTACGGTTGTTGGAGGTGCATGGAGAGGGCTCGAACACCGCCGTCATCGCTTCAGCACCGCCGTCGGCGCGGCTAGCGGGCGTTTCTCAGCATGGTAGAAGAGGGAGGCCGCAGCTCTTCGGGCGGCTGAGCTACCGCGGCTTGGGGTCGACGTGCCGGACATGGAGGGCGCTCGGCTGCTCGCCGTGCCTGTGGACCGCGCTCGACCTCCGAGCGCACCGATGCGACACCGAGGTCGCATCGTCATTCGCCTCGCGGTGCGGGGCCCTGCGGCGGGTGCGGCTGCGGGGCCATGAGGCGGACACGGCGGTGGCCTCCAGCCTCCGCGCGAGCGACCTCCGCGAGGTGGTCGCCGATGGCTACCGTGGGCTCACCGACGGCATTCTCGCCGTCCTGGCGGCGCGGCAGGAGGCGGTGGAGACAGAGAGGCGACGGGAGGAAATGAGAGTAATTTGCGTCCTAGGGTTAGGGTTCAGCCTATATGTTGGAAGGACCAAATCGCAGTTCTCGGCAAACTCAGGGGCTTTTTCGCAAAAAGGCCGGCGGTACTGTTCAACATTGTTCATCTCCACTAATATAAAAGGAGCCAGAGTGGCTGATCCAAATAACATCAGCCCCACGATTGGCTATATCTAACGTCTCACAGTTGTCTAATGATGTAAGATACCCATATAATCACTACCGTTAATCATCTTGATCTGACGGGCAAAATTGCCCTAATGATGAGCAAATTTTCCACGCCCGCGCACCCACGATCGAACCAATCGAACCCATCCGCAACCGCAATCATCGTCTCCCCCGCAAACGCCCAACCCACGCCGCGCCCTGCCTCCCGGCCGCTCACGCCACGTCGCTGTCGCCGCCCACGATTGGTCGCTGGCCTTGCTCCGCGTGATCGGAGGCGATGAGTACACTGCCGGTTTTCCTCCATGCCACCAAGGATGCAAACGCCTCCCTCAGATCTAGGACCTGAACCTTTGTCGTCGCGGTAAAGGTCGCCTGCGATCTCTTCCAGATGCTAGAGGTGAGGAACTTCGATTGTGTGTCCGTTTCAGATATTTGATTGTGTGGCTTTTATCACAAATTTGAAACTGCAAGTCGGTGTCAGGAACTCATGATGGGTCAATGGGTATTGCTCCCGGGCGGTGTCCACGAAGCAGGATGGTTTGATCACGACGTTGGTGCCGGGTGCACTGAACAAGCCTGGCTTTCCATCAGAAATCTGCAAGAGAGCGTTGCCGGCTGGGTCGGCCGGCAGCGGACCGGTCCGATTGTATATGTCCATGCTGATTGACTGAGTTCAGCCATTCTACCAGTACTGCATGAAGGTTTGTGATCTAATCTTTTGTTTCATGAAGAATGTTTGTGATATATCAACGTCCATGTTCTCCCAGACTCCTTGCTGAATTGGGTTGGTGAAATTTGTTCGTTTATTTCAGATAGATTATGGTAAAATCAGCTCATATGACATTCAGTGTGTAAATATGAATATATAATTCATTCCATGGAGATCAGTTGCATGGAGAAATTAATTAACGATTAAATCAGTTTTCCTAAGAAGAAAATAATGATTAAATCCTGGCTATAATCTTGAAGCTTCAAGGTATTCGTTTACTAAGGATGAAATATGCGTTAATGGTAGCAAGCTTTATGGATTCCAGGTCCATCTCGGTATGCAACTTTTGCTTCTTTGCCGCAATCTGGTTATCCAAACTTAGGTATGGATGCTTAATGTACAATTTTGTTACCAATACATGTTTCGTAGTCTTCTTGCAGTTTGGAGTATCAGAAAAAGATTTGGTTTGAGTAGTAGTGCTGAGAAGTTTTAGTCTTTTCTACTTTTGATTGCTTGGGGGGGGGGGGGGGGGGGGGGGGGGGGGGGGGGGGGGGGGGGGGGTACAATATGTAGGTACGAGATTCTTTTGCAATTGTGGATCTGATGGTAACACACCGTATGGCCTGCGTGTCTGCGACGAGTTGGTGCCACGCAACCTCCTGACGTGCTGCCTTTTGCTGCTCCTGCCACTAAATTATGTAAGTACTCGGAATTACAAACGCACAGATCAAGTTTTCTAGGACGAGGAATTTAATTGAGTAGTATGTATGTAAGTATGTTCTGTTTGTAGCTCATACACAATACACAACTTGGAGGCAGTTCGGTGAAGGATATCAAACCAGTTTCTGATGGACAAGAATGAATATTCTCTTCGATTAGAAGAGCTGGAGGCAAGTTTCTGAGATAATACTTTACATTCAAGCTACACATCCTGCTGATTACAGGGCATGATGATTGATGAGTGCCACATAAGATGCTTAATCTGGTCAGATGTTGATGACTTTGGATCATCGTTTACTCCCAAAGGAGCTGAATATGGTTGCCTAACTCCAGTCATGAGGAATTGAGTTCAACGCTGAATCCTTTTGCATTGTAACACGACCAATAGCTAAATGAGTTATTTTTGTTGCAATGACGCTGCTAAGTTGCATGATATATTTTTTTCCTCGAAAATTATAAATTAGCTAAATAGATCTCAGTTCTCAAATTTATACTCCTACTATGACCCAATGACCAGGGAGTTGATGCAAGTGGAAGATCTCTAAGCATAGTCGGAGTGAGAAAAGGAGCAAAAAACCCATGCGAAGCTTGGCATGGAGTGCATCTATAACAGTCAAGAAGAGCAAGAACGCGAGCTTCTTTAGTGCTCTTATCTTTTTTTCCATTGAGAAAAATAGCAGGAAGGCCGCTGAAGCTTGGCATGAAATCCATCAACGGTGTGTGCCGCGTAATTGTCGAGACGAGCAAGCACGTGAGCTTCTTGAGTGCTATTATCTTTCTTTCCACAATTATCTTAGTTATTTTCACGGTGCTAGCTAGCTTCTATTCCATTTTCAAAATGAGGAATATTATGTCTAATCAAGATCCTTCTTTCCATACCTGAAGCCTTTACTATGTACACATATGACAAAATTAGATCATTGGAGGGGCTTTGTTTTCTTGGTAATACTGGCCATTTGCTCGCTGTAATGCCTTGCTGGGTCTCTTCCTGTTATGCAGGGGACGGACGGACGGTGAAGTATTGTCTTGATATATGTACTTTCAGGTGCTTTCAGGTCCTAGCATCGAGCTCCTCTTATGATGTACTTTCAGGTGCCCTTATTACTTATTGTCTTCATATATGTTACCATAAGCCCAGTTTCTTTCCCTGGAAATAGATTTTTTAATTGTTTATTTTAATACGGGATAAAATAATTTGCTAGGACCATATATGATACTTGCACATGTGGTTCACGCAGAAAATTTGCATGATTTTTTATCACTAACGTTGAAGCTTAAAATATTAGCTAAGATATGTATGAACCAAACCAAACCGCTCCTACTTATGATAAAAAAAGAGCTATGTATGTAGATTGTAGAGTAGTTAATGAGCAGACTGCTTCAGGAGGTTGTGCTTTTGTGAAAAGAAAATGACATGAAGCTTTATTTGTGCTGGTGACGTTAGGATTTTTATTAATTTGAGAAGTTTTCTACAACCAAAAGCTGAAGTTTGTGTTGTGATTTGAACCTCGAGTTTGCCATGGAAATTTTGATCTTTGAACACTTTGCTTTTGTTGTCTTTTCAAAAAAGTTTGGTCGATCTTGTTTAGGTTTGTTTAATTTGCTGACGTATGCAACAAAATTGTCCATTAGCTTAGCTTGTTTTGGACCAGACTTCGATCTGAAGTCCACACTAATGCTATGGATGGATCTATCGTTTTAAGGAATAGTTGGCATTCCATTTCTAAAGAAGGAAGACAATTATTATTGTTATATGTTTGTATGATGGTAGATTCAGATACACGTATGTTACGTGCATGTGCACGTGCTCAATTACTAGTTACTGCAGCTAGCTACAGTAGCACGATCGCTCACAGCTCACGAAACGGACCGTCTTTCATATAGGTAGTAATAATTGCCGCGAGGATGATAGACCCTTGGTGAAATGAACGCGGGCTGGGCCACGGGAGTAACTGTCGATCGATCTGACCTCTGGCGTGCTCGTGCGCTATGGTCGTGACCAGCACGGTAGCATGGTGCATGGTGGTTGATTAATGTGTCTGTTCGCCATGTGCATCCACACACACCATATTCTACTTCACTCAGGGCCGCCTCTAAAATTTTAGGGGCCATGGGGCGAACTCATTAAATGGGTCCTAATCAATGGGTCTCTATGATTTGTTTCTATGGTTTCTATGTATTACTATTGGCGTGCGTCCTATTATGTATGGGTATTCCTACGAAAAGGGTACCCTTTCAAAAGGGAACACGATGAGTGAGAACGTGCCACGTGGTGGCCATACCGGGTAGCAATTTAGGCAACCGCACTCGAGCAGGCGAAATCAAAATTGCTCACGTCGTCGCTCCGATCGACGTCCGCGTCACGCAAAGCCAAAAGGAGGCCCTGCGGCTCACGCGCTGGCCCGTCCGCGTACGCGCGTGTACATCGATGGTTCTGCTCGCGTACATCCATCGCGAAGCCTCAGGAGCAGGAAAAACGAAGCCATCCTCGCATATGCTATATGTACGTGAAAATGAAGATGTACAGATCTACACGTAAAATCTAAAATTTTGAGATGTGTAAATATACAGTACAGGTTGTACAACTATACAAATCAAGTTGTATAACTAAAAAGACACAGGTTGTACAACTACACATACAAAGGTGGTACAACTATATAACACATGTTGTACAATTAGAAAGACATAGGTTGTACAGACACAAGTTGTACAACTATATAGACATATGTTGTACAACTAGACATACACATGTTGTACAACTACGTACACACATCTTGTACAGACCACAGGTTGTACAACTATACAGACACATGTTGTACAAAAATACATAACCGGGATTACAAAAAAAAGTTCGTCGAAACCAATCAACATGGGATCTAATTTTGAAGATCTCAACGCGAGGATCTCAAAAGTGAAAACGGTTCATAATTTGGTTAAACGGTTCTCAAGATATTTCATTTTAAAAAAAATGAATCTTAAAATAAATGCACATACAAGTTCTCAGCAAAGCAAAACCCGAGATTGTACAGCCAACTAGGTTAAGCAAGCAACTAGGCATAGCTGAAATGACATGAACCGAGGACAAACTTTCCTGTATAGGCTAACCTGCAAATTTCTAGGCTTTGCCTCTTTGGTATTCCAATTAGTACTTTTGTACTCGCAAAACTTATCAAACTTAAACCTCCTCTATTAAGGCTCTTATGCGAATACTGTAAACCTTGATTGGCTTGTCCAGATGTTAGCGTCAGCCGTGGGACTTTATTAATTGAAAGCCGGGCACTCGTTGCCTGTTATCTAAATAAAATTATGCATGTAAATGAATCACTATAAGAAAGGTGTTGACTTATGACCTTCTAATAACGACCACTGAAGAAATGGTCATATATTTATGACCATTTCGAACCAATCAGCAAAATTATTGAAAAAATGTTTTTTGTAAAGCACCTACAAAAAATATGTTGTAAAATTGGGCCATACCATTTTTATAAAATAATTATAACAAATTATATGTAGAAATAACCAAATAGTTTCATGTCAAAAGGTTTCATCCACCTCAAAAAGAAAAATTTCTACCGATTCAGTTGGAAGCTGATCAAATTTGTAAAAATAGTTGCTTCGCAGTTTGCTCATGATCGTATGGTGAGACCCTAGTGTTTGTCGCCTTTATATAGAAGCAAAATTGTATATTTGATAGTGGCCTTGTATTCAAAGACAGAGGGAGTACTCTATTTTAGCTTTGCTGAGAGCCTCCCGTTCGGCCCTCGGCAAAGAATATAGGAACGTTAAGAGTGTGAGGCGGCTGGGTGCTTTTTCAGGGATTTGGCTCCTGGGTTGTACGTAGGATCACGCCTTGCAGCGATTCAAATCGTTTCTCTGCATACTGTGCGAGATTAAAACCTAGAAGCAAAAACCCTAGATGTCGCTTGGTCCAGCGCCTGCCTCTTTCGCGTTGTTCTCCCGCTACCGCCGCCTCGCCACACTCAGCGGGAAGGCAGTGGACGCGCAGGCGGGAAACTAGCCCCGCTGTCATCGCAACACGGTCGTTCGCGTCTCCACTGTCGTTGTTGTCGTGTGCAGCCCAGGCGGTTACAAGTCTCTCTATCTAACTCATTCTTTCTAGAATAACTGCATGGGTAGAACAAATATTGTTTTTTACGAACTCGATTCATGGTTAGGTTAGAAGCGATTAGATTAGCGTTTAGGTGGCAATCGACACTCAACTTTTGAGTGCTCAACATTGGGTGGTATTGGAACGTTCGACACGCATGGATAACCATTCAAATTGTTTGGATCTGCCTTTTACGCGGTTCGTGGAATTTTTTTACCAATATTTCCTTCACTGCGTCCTCAGAGCATGGTTAATAGTACAACCAACTGCTATATGCACCTGAAACGTCACCTATATATCCAATCTAATAGCTCATTCATATGATAGCTAGTCATACTAGCTAGCTTACTATAACATTAATATGTGGCCCGTCTTAGTCTCTCACAAAGTGTAGAGCTCGTGTTAGAGCTGGCTATAAATTTACAGCTCATCTTTTCTCTCTACTCTTAAATAATCTAAAGTGGCACCTTTTATAGCCCGCCTACCTCACCCTATTGTACTTGCTCACACTTCGCTACACATTAATTTTAGCTCGGGGTTTTATGCTTGAGGTATATGAATACATGTATTTATCTGAATCCTCTACATGGTTTTCTTATTCATGTGTGTCCTCCTCCTTTTCCTTCCATCAATAAATCTCTAGAGTCTAGACACATGTTAAATCTAACACATATACGTCCGTTGCGGCCTATCTTCTGATAGCTTCGTTGCCATTCCG
The DNA here is from genome assembly GCA_947311845.1 of Poa pratensis. Classification (NCBI taxonomy): domain Eukaryota; kingdom Viridiplantae; phylum Streptophyta; class Magnoliopsida; order Poales; family Poaceae; genus Poa; species Poa pratensis. The sequence goes on from CAMZMU010000078.1 coordinate 14,580,809, forward strand.
TTAGAGTCGGCTTGGGAGACACTGGGACAAGAAGATGGGTGGAATTGCAATCGTAACGTTAGCTTCGAGAATAAGGGTTCATGGGTTGTTGTCTTAAGAGGTCTAGGTCCCGTACTGCACGCTCAGTTTGGCCTATGACTAAGTTTGAGAGTGATGGGAAGAAAAGTCTAGTCAAACTCATTAGAGTTAATCGCCCAGATTTTATTTGTTTTCTGAAACTAAGAAAGAAAGTTTTACTGCTGCGCAGCTATTGACCTTAGATGCTCAAGATAAGTATCTGTGGAAATGGTTGCCGGCTGTTGGTACTGCTGGGGGTATCCTAGTAGGTATTAACAGTGAGGCGTTTGCAGTAGTGTCCTGGAGTATACATGAGTTCTGCATATCAGGTTAAAACTTTACCTAGAGTTGGTAGTGATCACACTCCCCTAGTAGTGGACACTGGAGCTTTTGTACCACCAAAAAATAAACAATATAAGTTTGAGAAATGGTGGTTACAGAAGGAGGGGTTTGCTGAGGTTGTTAGGAAAGCTTGGTCTACCCCTTGTCGACATGCTAAGTCAATTGACGTCTGGCAGTTTAAAGTTAGAACTCTTAGAAAATCGACTAAAGGGTGGTGTGCAAACGTGGAATCAGCTCAGTTTAAATATAAACAGGAGCTGGTTGCTGAATATGATCAGCTTGATGTTATCTCTGAAACTGTGTGTCTTTCTCCTGCCTCAAAAGGCAGAATGAAATTGATTGCCTCTGAACTTTCAGATATTTGGAAGAATGAGGAAATTAAAGCGAGCCAGAGGTCTAGAGAAAGACAGATTCGGGAAGGGGATAGGAACACGTCGTATTTCCATGCTGTGGCAAACCAAAGGAGGAGGAAGAAGCAGATATCCGAGCTGCATGGTCCTTCTGGCATAGTTACTGATACTGAAGGTGATCTGGCGAAAGTTAAGTTATTTTCTTTCCCAGTGGCTCATTCGGCTCTCAGGCGCTGCCAAGGAAAACATGGTCGAGATGGTGGAAAAGGTGGAGCAACTAGCTCGTGCCCCTCCTACCTTGACTTGGCCAAGTCCAGGGTGAGAGATCCTGTACCCCTGTTGGACGCTCGGAGGAAGAAGAGGACGAAGAAAAATCTCAGCTACTGTCAAGCTGAAGAGAGCTGGGATAGCACCACGCTGAAGTTGGCCAAGACGCTGGAGTCTGCCTCTCTTGTGATGTTTCAAGATGGCGGAAGCTGGAGGGTGATCCAAAAATGATCTGCCCTTCCTGTGGAGAGTGGTTGCTGCAGTAGTAATTGGTAGTAGGCTGTTGGTGTAATAGTTCGAAACTTTAGCCTGGTGCTCGCTGAGCGTGTTTACATTTGCTGATATCGGTAGGCTGCCTTTCTATTTTGCTTTATCTGGGGCGATGCACAATCGTTCCCGAGCACTGTAATGCGATGTAAGACATGATGGTTTTCTTTTCTATATGAAATGGAGCCGGGGCGGAGCCCTTTAATTCTAAAAAAAAAAGCCTAGTCAAACTAGTTCATCGTGGAAAGAGTACTGTGCGGCCCTCCCTTCTGGCATGCATGAGCCATTTCTCGGGGAACGTCTCCATCTCTGAAATCGAGTCGCTCGTTCAGCACAATCCTGAAGTTCTGTTTTGTTTCTCTCGTAGATATAGGAAGTTAGGAACTGCATTGCATATGCGCTTACTCAGCTCGGCCGCTGAAATGATTTGTTTTGATCCTGGCTCATTCCCCGATAATGTTTTGCCGCTCCTACAGGCAGATCGATTTGTAAACGTGTTTAGCGCTAGTGAATAAAGCTATCTCTTTGCTTTAAAAAAAACTAGTTCAATCTCTCATTTAAAGTTGAAATGTTCAATACAATAAGCAAATCAGATGCATAGATCTCTTCGTTACAGTTCGAACCTCTAGATGGAATTGGAGGGACTTCTAAGGAGGCAAGCAAGTTTTGGAATACCTTATTTCACAAAAGAAACCCAATAATCACAATTTAATAAGTATGCATTCTCTGCACGTACGTCCGCAAATAGTTTTCCATGATCCACACACTGTATTCGTCTGGTTAATTCCCAGGATTAATTATAACTAGAAGGATACTCCGCGCGTTGCAGCGGGTATCTCTTTAGAAACTATATGGGTAAGCAAAAGGGTATAATAGATATGATACATCATGTTGTCTAAAAGAATATGCAAAGATGAATATGTATTATAAATTCATGAGAATAATAGTATGGTTTAAGTAATGGATGATGTGTAGCTTACATGTAGTGATTAATAAATATTAGTGCGAGATGACATATACAATTGATTGGCTATATACGATACCCCGCACGTTGTTGTGGGCATTGACAACAAAATATTACCTGCAAAAAGTTAGATTGAGTGGAAATAGTTCTATCTAGAGGGGTGGGACTAAGTTTTGTTGAGAAGCAATTTATCCCAAACTATTTGAACTATTATATACTATTTTTCATAATTGCAAACAAATTTGATTATTTCATGCTTGTAATGAAGAACAAAATGAGAATAAGCATCAGCAAGAATTTAGAACATAAATAGTGATCCTTTGTGTGGAGAAATGCTGAAGCACATAGAGTTGAACAAATAAATGTTGAGTTCGCCAATAATCTTGAGTATGCCAAATTGGCATTACAGCTAAATTGATCCCTATATATCTAAATTGTACGATTACCATACATACTTTCTTTTCCATTGTGGGGCAAAGCGTGTTCTCCTTTCTGGTGCCAGCACCATATAGAGATTTTTGGTCTGTAATGATCCTTAGAAAATAAGCCTCGAAGAAAGATTAGCAGACTATGATTCAAGTATGTACGATGCATGATGCACTACGTAAAAAAAAGTATAACCGAAATACCTGAATACATCGAGTTAGACGTGTCCTGACAATATGTTTGTAAACTCAGACAATCGCTTCAGCTTTGCATATATTGTTGATACCATCAATACTGAATTTCTCCAACAATTTGATCACATCCTCGTAGCTTGTAGATAATTACTTTTGATCTTGACTGAAAAACAATATTTTGGAAGCCAAATCTGAAAACAAAAGGATGTACAACTAAAGGCAATATGTGGCAATATCTGAAAACAAAAGGATGTACAACAATTTCATTATGGCTCCCATGTTTTCATTGCTGGTCGAAATTAGACCCACATGTGGATGCCAAATAGATCTGCCTATTAAGGTAAATTTTCATCTTTCTACTGAAGTTCACAACCTGGAATCCGAAGACATATAACTATGTGATATACCTAGAAAATAACAGAAAAGGCAATATGTGGTCTCACCCGAATACATAGTTGGGCAGCCGTGGAAAGCAGTACCGAGTGAATTGGAAGACCAGCGGAGAGAATGAAACATACAGGACAGCTAGTATTGATCGGCGCTATGCCCATCCATGAAACAATAAGCCACCATGGGTATACCATCCAAGCACGAATGCACAATACATGCGATGGTTCCTGGTAATGGGCAAGAATGGCAACCTCGATTAACAGCAACAAAGGAAAAAGACGAAATCAAATAAATAAATAAATATAACTGAGGAACTGGGATAGAGAGAGGAGGAGGCCGGGTGATGCAAGGTCGTGAAATATCAGAATAAAAGAAGAGAGGGAGAAAATCACGAGGGGAGGTAAAGAACCACACATCCATTTGAGAACATGAGCAGTTCTTTCTGCCTAATATATAGATGTTGGAAGGAGAAGCGGTAGCGGCGGTGACGCTTGGTTTGGCTAGTCGTTTTGCATGGAGAAAACAGAGCGCAATAAATTAAATGTGACCTATAGAACTGAGTGGAACACGTATTTTTTTACTATGGTTGATGGTTCTGTGAAGTGGGACATCTTGTCACATGAGATGGGATGAATGGACGGATGGAGATCAAGATCGTAGGGCTGTGATTACTTGATGATGTGGCTATGCTGCATGTAGAGATAGATAATTCATAAATGAACTTAGTGGGGTTTTGCTTTATAAGAGGTATAGATTAGTTTAGTACTGTTTCGAGCACTGCTGGTTCAAGCGTCATTTTTCTCTGCTCCACTCGTCTGTCTTTATTCCCTCGTGATCACAACTGTGCGATTCAAACATTATGCGTATCATGGCCCAAGGCCACGTGGTAGTGCAGCTCATTAGTCAGTAGCCAGTGGCAAGACAAGTCCTCCAGTTCCCTATGTAGCATATCACCACGAAAGGCATGTGTAGTGTGCTTACAGGTCCAAACAGAACCTGTAGGACAAGCCGATATGAAGTGCATGTTCATGCCTCTTCGAGCATTTCAAAAATGTCTGATTCACTTTCCTATAAACTGACAAGCGGTAGAATGAATCTCTCAAAATAGGCTTTCCATAGTTTAATATACACAATTGGTTTTGGGAATTTATTGGTATACCCAAAAACTTGCTAGCCCGTGCAGTTGCACGGATTAATGACTAGCAAGTAGTGATCTAATTATTGTGAGGTTTTACTTCTATTGTGAGTGAGGTTTCACTTGGCATGTTAGTAGTAAGACATGAGTACTAGTACGTAGTTGTAGATTTTATAGAAAAGGGAGCATCGCCCGAGCCTCTGCATCAAAATGATGCACACAGCCGGACATAGAGGTAGATGTGTTTCATTATCCAGCATTAGAACCATTTTTTTTGGGCTGCGGAATAATTAGTGGATGTGTGTGTTGGTATTTGGAGATGTGGAAATGACACAACAATAGAACCATTAACTAGCTGATTGCAACACTCTGCACATTTTCATTTCTTTCTCCATTATTCCTCTTTGAAGTTCTCGGTCCTTGAGTAGACATACTTGTAGCGTTCTCATTAGTGTGGAAGCTTGATCAGACTTTATGTGTGAAACAAATCAAATCATTTACTTTAGTGCAGCTGTCAAATACCACCGAAAGACACATACTCCCTCCGTTTTTTAGTATAAGATGTTTTAACATTTATCCACATTCACATGTACACAAATGTATCTAGACAAATTTTAATGTGTACATTTACTCATTGTAGTGTGCATGTAGACAACATGTGACACACCTAAAACATCTTATATTAAAAAACGGAGGAAGTAGCTGATACTATTATTTTAACCATGTAAGTGAATGCCACCTTGTGAAAGTCTGTAGGTAGTTGCGTCCCTCTAAGTGAATACCTCTATGAAAATCAGTAGATATCCATATTCCGTACACATCCAGGAACAAATCTTCAATTACTTTAGCGCAGCCTATATATCTTACCTTGCAAGTTTATGTCTCTTAAGTTGTCCTCTAAACCTCATATGTTTTACATCATGTGCTGTGTGCAGGTGTCCTCTTTAGATAATAAAATATATATCACATGACCTTTGTGTAGCAGGATGTAGTCAAGCAAGTAGCCCGATGTTTTATGTAACTGTCTCATTAGATATACACCTTTTTGCTATACCATTTTGTAAACCTGATGTATGTGGAAATCATGTTGACAACAGATGGACTATTAGTATGTGCGAGAATTAATGCATGCCATATTCACTGGATTGTCGTTTAATAAGCCTGATATTTTGGAGGATATGCATGTTCTGCTGTGAAATATGTCAATATGAGTGATGTTTGGTTGGAAATGTCAACTGTCAAAATATGAAATATGTGTAAATGTGAACCGAGGGTATGTGGCCGTGATTGCTAAATGTTGGTCGGCAGTTCATACCTTGACAAATAGTTGGGAGGGAAAGCCTCACATCAATACCATCACAAAGTTGGTCGGTAAAAAATTCTTTCACATTGTTGGTCGGCAAAAATGTAGGTTTGGGAAAATAAATGTCCGTCCGAAAAGATATGTTGGTCGGAAATACTATTGCACCAGTGACAAACAATCGGTCAGCAAAAAGATGTCGGTCGGAAAAGGCCTTTGTTGACTGGACATTCGGTGACAGAAAATGTTGGTCGGCAAAACCCGACAGATTTTCTGTCGACTAAAGCTTTTCTGTCTCAGCAGCACTACGGAAACTATTCAGAACTTACACAGAACTCTACATTCACGGTATGCTAATCGGGAATTATTTTATGAACTAACACAAAAAATAACAAGACAGCAAAGTACTCATAAGACTCTCTGCTTCGGAGACCATCCAGCGTACACATGAGAGATGAGCCCGAACCAATTTTACCCACATAATTTTTTACTCCTTTTTTAGGGTCTTACGCTTCAGGTATGAATCAATTGCCCCTCTTTATTTGTCTACCTTCTATATACTTCCCCTTATTATTTATTACAGAAGTCCTCCTCTTCTCCTTCACGGCAATATATGACCACATGGTAGTTCTGAGACAGATACTTCAGTTGCTCTACGCCACTACCCACGAAAGAAAAATACTTCAGTTGCTCAGTCTATCGAGTGTAGCTTGATTCGCAACCAAGATAATGAGACTAGCTAGTGTTCTGTTTTGTTACCTCATTGTCCCCCGATTTATTAGTTCCGGTTGAGAGGCACCGGGACAAAGCAGACAGCACCTCGTCAGTCGTCGCCGTTGCTGCCGTGTGTATCTTCCGCTTCGGCAGACGTGATGTGCTTCACTGTATAAAGCTGATTGCGGAAGCTGTGTACCGGTGCACGGGCACAGTGGCGGACGCAGCGGGCCGGCAGGGTGGGCAGCGGCCCACCCAGAATTTTGAGAAAAAAACGGACCCCCAGATATTAAGCAGATTAGGCCCAATTTGGACTCCTGGCCCATTGTTTTTCCATCGCTAGTCTCTTCTCTGTCTAGACGAGACAAATCGATCCAGAGGAAAGAGCTAGAGGAAAGAAGGCCATGGCGACGACCTAGCCCCTGCCCCGCCCCCAGCCTCCGCCGCCCCGCCCCCACTCTTTCGTCTCCGCCGCCGGCCGACTCCCCGACACGCCCGCCGCCGCCCGTCCCTGCCCGGCCGCCCCGGGGCCCCCGCCCGCCGGCCGCCAGCTCGAGCTCGACAAGGGCCACCCGCCCGCCGCCACAAAGCCGCGCCGCCGTCGGACGCCGTCGCCCAAGCCCTAACCCCCAAGGTATAATTTGTAGTAGGTTTCGTTGATGCATTAGTTTGTAGTAGCCAAGCCAGTAGTAGCCCGTCGCCCAAGCCCCAGCCCCAACGTTGATGCATTAGTTTGTAGTAGCCCCAACATTTGGTACATAGTATAGCATTAGTTTGTAGTAGCCAGTAGCCCAGTAGGTTAATCAATGAGAGAACGTAGAGTTAAAAAGAAGTCATAGTGATGTAATTTTCTATTTATGCTATATTTTATCATGTCAGACTTTATTTATGTGTTTGAATTATTTGGTGAGCTATAATATTGTGAGACTTCAACTTATTTATATAGTCCTTTCAGTGCAATTATGGATTACATGTGTTGTCAAAAAAAAAAAATCGCCGGTGGCATCCTTTGATAATTTCCTAACCCACTCCCCATTTTTTTCCTGCGTCCGCCGCTACACGGGCATGGCTGGAGCCGATTGAGTAGCTCCATGAGGATGTTGTAGAGGTCGAAGTTGTTGCTGTAGATGCTGTCGACCAGGCGGATTACCATCTCGTGTGGTCGGGCCACGTACCAGGATGGACAATATGAAGAGTAGCCAGGGTACCACTTGCTAGGATTAGGAATTCCGGAAACGACACTGAGGTAGGGTGCATCTTCCTCTGGCGTCGGCTCGTGTACGCATGGTGGCAGGGAAAATTGCGATGGCGTACGTATCAGGCAATCAGCTCGTCGCTAGGTAGAGGGAAAACCTAGAGACGAACTGTGAAACAACACAATCAAAATACTTCCGCATATGAGCACTTTTTCCAGTGATCGAATGATTCTCCACTTAAATTAACCGTCTGTATTACCGCTGCTCCAAACGGAACGTGTACAATAATCCAGTACATGTAGGCGCCTTACAAAATGGGCAAAAAAGTAAAGGAATTGAAAACATCCGTTAGTGTATATGACCAGGTAGTGACAGAAAGAATTAACATGTGCTATTTTTTACTAAAGAGCAGTACGGAAACCATGCATGACTTCTGACGAACTCCACATTCACAGCATAGTCATACGAAATTATTTTGTGAACAAACACAAAATGACAAGACAACAAAATAATACTCCCTCCGTTTCTTGTAAGGTGTATAGTTTTTCCAGAAAAATTCCAAAATATAAGGTATACTGCGATTTACAGATAATTTTACCTATCCAAAAATGAATCCTAATTTATAGTGTATATTGTTTTCAATTGGTGTCTATTAGGAACTCATATATCCCGATTTTTTCCAGAAAAAGATGACTCCACCGTATGCCAAATACTCATATCTTAATATTCGTGCAGAAAACTATACACCTTACATTCAGGAACAGAGGGAGTACTCCTCGGAAGTCGGAAGATGGGCAAGGATTTAAACCTCAAGGCCCAAAACAATTATAGTCCCGAAGCATGAAGTAATTGCCCTTATTTATTTGTCTACGCTCTACTTACTTCCCCTTCTTATTTATGAAAGTCCTCCTCGCCTCCTTCACGGCAATATATAACCACATGATAGTTGTGGTCGAGACTTCGAGAGAGGTACATCAGTTGCTCTACCCAGGGAGGAAATGATAATGTAGTCGCTCAGTCTATCGAGTGTAGCTTAATTCACATGCAAGACAATGAGGCTAGCTAGCGCTATGTTTTGCAAGCTCGTTGCCCCATCTATTAGCTCGGGTTGAGGCACATCAGGACAAGCAAATGTGCCATGGAGTTTTTAGACGGAAGGCTTGAGCAGAGCCCGGCTTTAAATTAATAAAGCCATCCGGCCAAGATTCCACACATACCAAATATCTTCCGCCCTAGGCGGTACAACAGATAAGTCCACGGTAGCACGCAGGCTAAGGTACAAGGGTGAAAGGCAGCACCCCAAATCAACGAGCTAATGCGAGATAACAGTGATAGCCTAAGATAAGGGTAGCGCGTCTGGTCTGTCACGGACGGAGTCGTGAAGCGAGCGAATCCTACCAATCGCTTGCCCCAGTGCTTCCCGATCCTGCCTCCTATCCACTAGCTTCCACACCTGCAAATACATCGCCATTTTAATAACCCGTCAGCCGGTTGAGAAAGAAACACCCCCTCAATCGAGAATTTATTCCTAATGTTCCACAAAGATCAAAGGAGGGCCGCACAACAAATCCAATGAACTCGCTTGTGTTGACCCGACTCTAAGAAAATAAGCCTATACACGTCTGTGAAACAAGAGGGATTCCATGTGCAGTGCAACAGCTCCCTAGCTGCGCTCCACATAAACTTCGCAAGTGGACACACGAAAAAAATGTGGTTTGTGTCCGCCATCTCCTCACATAGGGCACATCTGCCCGTCGAGGGACCCCTTCTCCTAACAATATTATCATTCGAAGGAAGACGTTTCCTAACCAATTGCCAGAGGAAAAGACGGATCTTCAAGGGAATAGAAATTCCCCAAATCTCGCTATAGTGTTTCCTAGGGGTGTCGTCGCAAAGTTTATTATATAGAGACCTAACCGAGAATTTCCCGGATGGTTCCAGGGCCCATGCCAGAGCATCCTGGTCTGGAGAGGGAAGGAACTCCGGGAGCTCCCGCCGGAGGTCGATCCATTCCGTGGTCTCAGCCGGACCAAGAGTCCGGCGTAGGGGAATATGCCATTCCCCCTCCCAGTTGGCTTGTGCCACCGAGGCCTCTGGTAGAGTCGTAATGGCAAAGATGGCCGGAAAGTGATCTCTGAGGGGCCTCGACCCCGTCCACCAGTCAATCCACAGTCTCGTGGATTTACCGTTCTTCACGGAGTGTTTTGCCCCCAAGCAAATTAGGTTCTTAATTTTCTGGAGTGACATCCTAAATTGGGAACCTCCTCCGTGTGAGTCTACCAGGATATCTTTAGACCTCAAATATTTGGCCCTGAGGATGTCAGCCCAAAGGCCTGACTCCCCCGTCAGAATTTTCCAGACCCATTTTGCCATGGAGTTCGAAGAGCCTTTGTTTGAAGAACAAATGGGCACGTCAGCAGTGTCTTTCTACGTCTTACCCCAGGCATGGTGGTATCATGTCTAGTTAGTTCCTAGGCTTTTACTTTCATTAGCTTTGTGGTCGCTTAGATTAGGGCGCCTGCTCTCAGTGAACAGCTCGGTGGAAACCAGGAATTATAGCATTGTTTTTTAAAGAGCTGATCTTTGTGCTATGACAATGACACTTTAGAATATAATATACTAAATATATTGTACCCACACATTTTCCCTCTCGGGGGGCAAACATAATATACTAAACAAGCTAGTAGCTCTGTATCGTCTATGTCGCCGGGGGCCAATCCGAAGATCACACGGTCATCCATGTCGGATAAAAATATCACTCGCCCGTGTTTTTTAGTCGTGCAGACACCTACATAGATCTCAATTTTTCACGCGTTATAATGTAGACCACGAACGGAGCAAACTGGTGCATCGGTAGATTACCTGAATAAGAGAAGAACTTTGTCCTCAAGGCTCAAAACAATTTTACCTCAAGGCTCAAAACTCATGAGAGATGTGCAAGTATTTATACCTCAAGGCTCAAACCCATTTTACCCAGTCAGGATATTATATCTTGAAGTATGAACTAATTACCCATATTTATTTGTCTACCATACTTACTTTTCGTTCTTATTTACTGAAGTCCTCCTCTTCTCCTTCACGGCAATATATAACCACATGGTAGTTCTGAAACAAATACTTCAGTTGCTCTACCCACGGAAAAAAAGATACTACATAAGTTGCTCAGCCTATCGAGTGTTGCTTGATCCGCAACCAAGATAATGTGACTAGCTAGTGTTATGTTTTGGTACCTCGTTACCCCATCAATTAATTCGGGTTGAGAGGCACCGGGACAAGCAGATGCGTTCAACTGGATATGAATAACTTCTACGGCTCTAATTAGGGCGTCTCGACCCACGGAGGGCTGCATCGCGGTGGCTGCCTCAAAAGCAACTCAGGTGTTCGTTGCGTCCCTGGCGGCCGCAGTGTCCAGCCTGTTGCGCATGGCACAGTGAGACGAGAACTGAAACGGCACCTCGTCAGTCGTGGACATTGCTGACGTGTTGTGCGTGTCTTCCGCATCGGCGTACCCGACGTGCTGAGAGGGGCAGCTGAGTACCGGTGCATGTTCATGGCGGGTAGGGACGACGACGGTTTCCTGGCTGAAGCCAATTGAGCAGCTCCATGAAGTTGTTGGTCGAATTTTATGTCACAAATATTGTCGACGAGGACGAGGCGGAGTACTCGTGAAACCTGCTAGAGATAATATGAAGAGTAGCATGTTGAAAGCTTCAGGTTATGGGTACCACCTACTACGGTCAGGAGATCGGGAAGAAGACTAGGACATCAACGACTGCTTGGTGGCATGCAGGGAAAATTGCGATGGCGTATCGGCGATCGGCTCGTCCCTAGGTAGAGGGAAAACCTAGAGACGAACTGTGAAACAACACAATCAAAATACTTCCGCATATGAGCAGTTTTACCAGTGTAAGACCATGACGTGTATATAACATTCTCCACTTAAATTAACCATATGTACTTCTGCCGCTCCAAACGGAACGTGTACAATAATCTAGTATTCAGGCAGGTGCCTTACAAAATGGGCAGAAAAGTAAAGGAGTTCAAAACAACCGTTAGTATACATGACAAGATAGTGGCAAAAATAATTAGCATAAATGCTATTTTGACTAAGGAGCAGTACGAAAACCATGCATAACTTACGACGAACTCCACATTCACAGCATAGTAATACGGAACTATTTTGTGAACAAACACAAAAATGACAAGACAACAAGATAGTACTCATAAGCAGCTCTGTTTCGGAATCCATCGGGCATACTCATGGGAGATGAGCAAGGATTTAAACCTTAAGGCTCAAAACAAATATATGCTCCAAACATGAATTGATTACCCTTATTTATATGTCTACCGTCTACTTACGATCTTATTTATGAAAGTCCTCCTGGCCTACTTCACGGCAATATATAACCACGTGATAATTGTGGTCGAGAGTTCGAGAGAGATACATCAATTTCTCTACCCGGGAAGGAAATGATAATGCAGTTGCTCAGTCTGTCGAGTGTATCTAATTCGCAGCCAAGATAATGAGACTAGTAGTGCTATGTTTTGCTATCTCTGCGCAATCTATTAGCTCGGGTTGAGACGCATCGGGACAAGCATATGTGCCATGAAGTTCGAAGAGTCTTTTTTTGCAGAACAAAAGGGCACATCCACAGCCAGACACTGTATCATGTGACATGTCAGGTTAGTTCATAGACTTTTATTTTCATTCGCTTTGTGGTCGGTTAGATTAGGGCGCCTCGCCGCCTCCTCTATATATGAGAACAGCTCAGTGGATACTGGGATTTAGAGCATTGTTTTTAAATACCGGATATTTCTGCTACTGCCATGGCATGATAGAATGTAATATACTCCCTCCGTATATTAATATAAGACGTTTTGGTAGCTACCAAAACGTCTTATATTTAGTTACAGAGGAAGTACTACATATATATTGAAAATGCCCTTTTCTCTGTCAAGGAGCAAACATGCATGTGATGTGAGCGCTATTCGGTAAGAAAAAACAAATATCATACATTGAAGGATTTTTTTCTCTACCTTAAGTCTTCGACCGTGCAAGGTGCTTAGAGAAATGTGTTTACTAAAACAAACCAACTTTTTCTTAAGATGTACCTAATTAACACTTATCTTGTATAAGTAAGCACATGTGCTTAAGAAAAAACGTTTTATTTTTCTAAACATCTTGCATTGTAGATAACCTTAAGACTAACTTACGAAATAAGGAATAGAGATGCCCTTACGAGAGTTTAGAGTTTGTTTGTTGAATACTCCCTACGTTCCAAATTAGATTACTTTCATTTATCTATATGTGAATGTATCTGTTCATTTAACATGTTTAGATACATCCACATGTAGACAAACAGAAGTCATCTAATTTGGAATGGAGGAAGTATGAGTTTAAGGAGGATTATTAGCAAAACTAGTTTGATGTTAGAATGTGTTTTAAGAAAAAAAAACTATGTTTGGGCAAGCGCAAAGCACACTTTCATTGTATAACACCGTAGCGTCCCTGACACCAATAGGACGGTGCCCAGCGCCAATTACGGCATCTTCTCTCCCACACAGGCATGTTTCCTGGCGGCTGTCGCGAGACCAAGCAGTGTCCCCGACGGCTGCCATGTTGAGCCTGCTCCACACGGCACAATTTGGTGACATCGACAACTACACCTTGGGCCTTAGTGAATGCGACATGCTCCACCGTATAAACCTGAGTGGGGCAACATGGCCTAGTGCATGTGCATGGCGGGTATGGACGGCGATGGGTTATTGGCTAGAGCCGATTTAGCAGCTCTATGAAGTTGTTGTTGTTGTCCATGAAGAGTCCATTGTAAAGGTAGAGGTGGAGTAGCGTCTTGTACTCCTTGGTATGGATGGTTGTTGCACGGAGATTGTGCAATGCGAGCATGTGGCCGATGATCTGGGTGAGAAAGCTCCACAAGGAATCTCCACCATGCATGTGACACGCCTCGTATGTGACTATGTTGAGAAATGCCTAGGTGTCGGCGTTACGGGAGGGTCAGTAACCGAGCGAACCTTGTCGTAGACATGGGTATGCCTTCTATGTTGTCTCTGGCCGACACCAGGCCGAAAATGGGGGTGGATGTGTATGACGTTAAGGTTCTTGGAGAGGAAGGTGGGGAGGAGGTTCTTGGCGAACTCCTTGACGTACATTCACTCGACTCCAACCCTTTTTTGCTGCAAAAGTTACTTCTTTTTTTAGGGTTGAAGTTACTTTTTAGTGAACATGCTTTTGTGGCAACTAGCCGCTAAGGACTTAAACTCCTTTAAGAATAAGAAACCAACAATGAACATTAAGCAAACTGTTGAACAAGAGCAATTGAGCATTCACAATAATCACTAGTTCATATTTTCCGCAATCATAGTTTTAGATATTGTTTGCGCAATTTAGAATTTTTTTGTGAAAAATCCAAACGAATAGGGAGCAGCGTGGAGGGTTTCTTCCAACGCCTGAGTGGTTTCTACCGAGAGATTAGCTACTGTACGTGTGAGAGCAGTGGGTAGTTATGTAAGCGTTGTAGCCGGGTTCAAGCAGCTGCATACTATCGATTATCATTTCTGCTACTCACTCCGTTCATTAATGTAAGACATTTTATTTAATATTTAAATATTTACTACATTGCTAAAATAAGTGAACATATGTATAAAATAAGTCTAGATACATTAGAATAAAGAAAAAGCTAAAATGTCTTACATTAGTGAACGGAGGGTATAACATATGGTGCATCTCTCAGCGTGTATAGTCTTTTTTTATAAAGACCGGTCATGTTTTTCCTCAAAGTTCACGCACGCACCCATCTAATTTTTTTCAACCTACCATTTCGGTGTGCACTTTATAGTCTCATTTTATCAACACCCTCTATAAGCTGAGTCTCTATGTACTTAGGTGAAGCGTTTGATCGTGCACCATTACATCACTATTGCTTTACTACCTCCTCGCTTCACTACACATCAGTTTTACCCATATCAATGTTTTCTCCCTTTAAGAGAGGGTAGGGGCTGGGAGAAACTTCCTTTATTTGCCTTCGGGTGTACAATTTAATTCTTTTTTGCTCCCTTTAGGGTCTTATGCTTGAAGTAGGTATTAACCGAACTACCCTCCTTCATTTGTCTACCCTTTACTCGCCCTGCTTATTTATGCAACTCCTTCCCTCCTTCCATCTAATCTATGGCCACTTGGTAGTTCCAACCCATATACTTCAATTTCTCAGCCTATCGAGCCTAGATCGATTGACGTCAAAGATATGAGACTGATGTAATATTTTTGCTAGCTCGTTGTCGTGTCCACTAATTTAGATTGAGAGGCATCAGGACAAGCAACCGCTAGAGCCTGGCTCTCTGGAAGCACCACATTGAGCGCCGGATTCATGAGAACGAGACTCAGTTCCGCGCGGGGAATCAAGATCGCATGCCACTGCTGCTTTACGGCTCAGGCTGCCCCGGTCCATCTGAGAGCATCTCTAGCATATCCTGTAAAAGAGCCCAAAACTGTGAAATAACTGTGTTTTGCAGTTTGATCTACAAAACTTGTAACGAATAGATCCCCAAAACGGTCGGTATTGAAAGAATTATCCAGCTCCCACTAAAAAAAATCTCGTACCCAATCTATACCTCTTATAAAGCAAAACCCCACTAAGTGCATTAATTATTTTTCTATCTCAACATGCAAGCTATCCACATCACCCACTATTTTAGCCAATCAATTTTCCATGTCATCTCCACTAACAATAATTAATAATAGTACATCTTTCATGCAACCTATCCATGTCATCTTTTTTCAACCATATAATTGTCCACGTCACAAATATTTAGTCCTCAAATATTCAACAAATTCACAAGAAATTTACTGTCTTATTGTGATCAACTGAATCTCGACAAATAAATATTTCATGTGTTTTATGCCCATTTCCTTTACATAATAATTCTTTAAAGAGATTCCTGCTGCAACGCGCGGGGTATTTTTCTAGTATATCTAATTTTGGGGTCATTTTTTAGTATGAACTGAAAAGCCACATGACGGTTGGCGGGAGTGAAAGAAGATCAGAAAGGACAAGATGTCCAATGACACATGGATTCCACATTTCCATCTGATGTTGGGGTCAGTCTTGGGTATCTATTCCACGAGGACGGGTCTAACTGTAAACAGTTTGCGGTACCAATTTTAATCAGCTAGAAATGCTCTAAACAAACAACCAAACCATTTATGCTGGTCTAGCCCAGCTGCGCGTACAAGATTCCTAAAAGAAAAAGCTACTCGCACAAGCAACCAAACACAACTGGATTATTACACGGGAATTGCTTTGCATCGATGTTTTCCATCCGATTCCTGTACGACACCCAAATCCGACGGTTTCCGTTCGTGAGCTAATGCAAAGCAGCGGACAGACGTCGTACAAGAAACGTCGTACGCCCCAACGTGCCTTGTTGGGCTTGGTATGACCAACCAAAACACGCCTCAAGAACTTTGATGCGTGCCATGTCCTAGTGCTGCCCAGTAGGGAATAAGTAGTGTATGCAGGTCCAAGAATGTGAAACAAAGAGGAAATTGGCAAATATTATGACTAGGGAGCACTTCAAGAATGTTAGTTCGCATCTCCATGAAAGCGCAGGAATCAGGCACGCACGCATAATTCCACATGCTTAGTGTACTAGTAGTAAATTCCATGAAAACATAGAGTACAATAGTAAAATCGGCTTTAGAAGCCATTCAGTGGTGTCATCAAAGACAGGCGAGCATTCTATTATTTAACTCTCTCAAAACAACCAGAGATGAAAGTACAAAGCCCATTACGGAACGGCAGACTCAAACAAACACAATCCCCTGACAAGGCGTCTTTTTCCTTGTATCATGCTTGCACTACTATTATTCATGAATATATCCAAACATAAGGCACCGTGTTCAACGTGAACCATATGAGACCATGTGATGTTTCAAAAGCGGCGACAGATTCACTATGAAACAAAACCACACACACACACTTGAGAAGGATCAAGGTGCTGTTTGCTCTATTTTGGCTTCCACTCTTTTTGGGGGATCCAGTTGCAGGTACGTAAATGGTTCAGTTGGTTCCTCCCTGAAAATCACAGTTTACACATGAACAACTTTGTGACCAAAGAGAAATAAGACAATACAAGGTCAGAACACCCGTCACAATGTTGAAATGTATGTGCAGCGGAAACTATAGTTGATACTAGTTAGCTCCGCAAGGGTGAATTCATCATCAGAATTATGTAGTTCACAGTTCCGTGTCTGTATGGAGTAACTCGAATAATTTGAATTGTAAGTACAACATCTTCTGAAGCACTTAGCCTTTTCTCAGCAACAAGTCATGTCACCAAGAAGAAACTTCTTTTGTTTGATTTGATGGCAACATGATTGCATTTGTGCTTCTAGTCCTCATCTGTTTGAACTGGTTAGTCCCAGCCAAGCGACAAAGAAGCCGTTGGCCATAGAAACCAGCCAGATATAGTCGAAATAACTTGCAGCATTCATGTTACCCAACCAACCGACTGAACTACGTTCTTAAAAGTCTCCAAAATATGGCACAACAAGCCCAAAAAGTACACTTGAAAGCAAGAACCACCCCCCCCTAAATTTCAGGGATTTGCACATGGAGAATATATAGCTTACTGCCTATAGCTTTGCTATGGGTAAAGAAAAATGTACCATGTTAAGCCATTGTTACTGGCTCAACACTTCAACTACGCCAATACGTTTCTTTGAGTTTTACCGAGACCGTATTCCAGCTCCATGTTACGTTATTTTGTAGGGGAGTCCATGTTTTAGTTGGTTAATTTGTTGAACTGTTAGCAAGATGCGAAAAGATGACGAGAGGTGCAGATGAACGTCGCCATATAACTATCCCATAAAAATGAACATAAAACAAGTACATAAGCAAATTTATAAAGTACACACACGGTAAGCTTTAGGCAAATCCATGCTGCCAAAGGACTACTGCGTGTAGACAAAAAAATTCCAAGCCAATAAACCTTTTATGTTGCAGAGGTTACTTTAATATGAGCATGTTTTTGCAAGTAGTGGACAAGGGTTTAAGTTGCTGAAAGAGCAAGCAATGAACCAGTGACTGGCTAGTTAGTATGTCCCTCGGTCAGATTTTCAGATACTGCTTATTCATTTTATTAAATTGTTGTGGACCTGTGGTTGTGGAATCCAAAAACATATTTTTTCGTTATCATCAGTGATTATGAATGATGCCACTAAAAGCACTAAGAACAGAGATGATGAAAAGCAGCGCATACCCAGGTTTCGATCGCATGCATCGCCAAAAGATCTTGAATGGACCGGGAACTGTCTTGAACGGATTCCCTTCAAAGGCAGCCTGCAAAAAAGTAATTAAGCAACAAAAAACATGTTTATCATAATTCATAAGTAAGTTTATTTCCGACATGGAATTCATATGATCAAACACAGAGCCGATATCTGCCATCTGTTGGAAACACAACTGGTCAAAGACAGTGGTTCCATAACTACAGGAATTTCCCGATAGGGGTGAGATATTGAACTATTTAGCTTTAGCAGAATCAGAACACAGTCCGACTTAAGGCTAACTTATCTTATAGATTCTGTTATAATGCTCACTTGTTCAGTATTGAAACCATTTTAATTAATGATATTTCCAAAGTGGGACATCTATCTCATCTGCAATGAACAATCGGCAACCATTGCGGAAGTTTGGGATGGGAATGATCTCAAATTAACCTTTAGAAGAATCTTTAGTCCGCTCATGATGGAGAAATGGTATGAATTAGAACAAATAAGTCAAATTGTAGTTCTGTCGGATGACACGGACGCTCTTATTTGGCACTAGAGAATAAAGGTGTATACACCACTAGTTCTCTTTATCATGTCATAAACTTTAGAGGAGTCTGCCCCGTGTACATCCCCTCTATTTGGAATCTTTGCGTGTCACCGAAAATACATATCATTCTTTGGTTGATGTCACACAATAAAATCATGACTAGGGATAACCTGAAAAAACGCCAAATTGTCAAGCCAGAAGACTGTGTATTCTGCAGTAAACTGGAGACTGTATACCATCTCTTGTTTAATTGTGTAGTACCAAGTAACACTTGGAATTTACTGACAGAGTTCTTTGGTAGAGAAATAGGTCACAACTACGAATCTGTCGCCAGATTTTGGGTTTCAAACAAAAAGAATTCTGCTCTAAATTCCATTTCTTCTGCTACTTTATGGTGTATTTGGAAAAGTAGGAATGAAATTGTGTTTAATAACACAGTTTGGATGGATATAAAACAGGTTTGGTCTTTGCTGCTGAGAACCCTGAGGAATTGGAGTATCTTATGCAAGGGAGAAGCACTGGACAGAGTGAAGGCATTCTGTCAGTTCCTGGCGCTGAAACTGAGATCCCCACTCGCTATCCGTGGCTGAGTGGTAAGGATCTCACAGCGGGGGGCTGTGCTGCGAGCTTCCTGCTCGGCTCTTTGAAGCTCTCTGACTCTGCTGATTCACCTGGATCTCCGATCCGTAAGGTGGGCACTGGAATCAAAACACAGCTGTTGTTGAGCCCTGCATCTCCACTGGACCAAGATTGCTGGTCGCCGACGCTGGGGAAAACTCCTCTCAAGAAACTGAAGGCAACTGAGAATGGTGTCAAGGCAAGGCTGGACGTCGCGTTCTAGCTTCTCTTCAAGCTTTAGCTCTTTGGTTCTCGAGTTCGCACTAATCTAAAAAGTGCTGCTGAGGTCCGCGCTGATCCTTGAAAAAGCGATGTAATAAGAGTCAGAATAACCTTTTAGAGAATTTCGGTTCTGCCTAGCTACTAGTACTAGCTGTAGCTTTATTTTTTCCTGCTTGTAAGCTGCACTGAACTGGATCGGTGGTTTCATTTTCAATGGAACCGGGGATACCCTCCCTTTTTATCTAAAAAAATATTTCCAAAGTGGTCAGGTAAGTGACTACTAGTTTCAGACAAATTTCAGATTAGTCATGTAACCGCGACACATGTGGGATAGGAACTATCCTGGCTACAGGTTACTGAATCGCTGTGGCGTATCGTACTATCATGTAGCAGGCAACATTGTGAGCCTAAAGTGCTCTGAGTCATGCTAGCGAATTTGAAATACCAAAGCAATTCGATGCAGCACGACGCAATAGGCGCACCAAGCATCATACTGGTAGCAAACAGTATAGCTGTACATGAACTAAACTAGCCCATCAAGTGTCTCGTTCAAAGTGGTCACTAGGGGATCAATTTAGCTGATGCACCAGTGATTTTCTAAATATCGTTTACCCAATTTACACCTGAGATTTTCTAGGAGGAATAACTATTCATCAGAGAGGGAGAGTGGTTCTGGTGAGGGGACCTGGACGACATCCTCGACGCGGTCGTTGCAGCGGTGCGCCTTGGGCTGCCGCTTGTCTCCCTCCGGCAAGCCCCACGGGCTCTCCCGCCTCGGCACCGGCCTCTCCTCGCTCTCGCTCATCCTCCTCCTACTAGCTCTCCTCCCTGTCCACTTGAAAAAAAAACGCAAAATGGCGGCTCAAATCCGATCCAGCCATGTGAATCCTCAAACAACCGACGAACAGATCAGTGGATGCCGACTCACCTAGCAGCCACCACACCTCCTCCTACGCGCGCCGGAGACAGAGAGATGCCAAAGATCGAGACGACGGCGGCTGCCTCCCCTCGCTGGCCGGAGTCCACGAAGAGCGACGACGGCAGCGTGCAGCCCATTTAGAACTTGGGTGTCTCATGGGCCCAGCCCATTCACGACTAAGCACCGGGTCCCACCTACAGTGAGACGAGCGCGAGGGCAGAACCGTGATTTGAGCCGAGCGGGTTAAACCCTAGCTGGCGGCGCCCTGGTATATAAGCGCTTACCCATTGCGGGTGTCATTCCTTGAGCTTTCGACGGCGGCGGCGAGCCCTTGATCTCAAGCCCGGCGCGCACCTCCCGTCGTCGTCGTCGTCGTCTCGGATCCACCCCCACCATGGTGAGTTTCGTTCGCACCTGGTTTAGGCATCTGCGGTTGGCCATAGTGATAGATCTCTTCCTTCCCCACTCTCTCAAGTGACCGGTGGTATAGCAGGGACAAGGGAGGTGGCTGGCCTGATTGCTTGCAGTATGCACCGTTGTTCTAGTTATTCCTAGCACCTTTAGATGATCAAGGAATAGTTGTTTGGACAGAAAGCTGGGTTCCAGTTGAATATTTAGTTCCGAATTTACTTAAACTTAAGGCAATCAGCAATTAGTGACATAACTTGGCATCATACAGCTGGATTACAATATTTGTAGCACAGGTTAATTACCATTTGCTGCTTTGAATTGCGGTTGGATTACCTATTTTTCTTGAATTGTACGTTGTGGATGCTAGTAGATGTGGAGAGATGCTGGGATTGGATGCACTTACATGTCGTATCACACAACCCAATGCAGGAGCCTGGTCAATTACGTTAAATTGCTTCAGTAACAAATCAGTTTGATTTGTTATCATCTTCTGGCACCGTTTAGAATGCGAATTTTGAAAATGCAATCTTGATTCCTTGCAGTATACACGTTTTTTCTTGTTATGCTAGCATGCTTAGATCGTGAACAAACAGTTGTTTGCACCGTTGGCTGTAAGTCTGTAACTAAGTTCTAGTTTATCATCTTGTTCCAGAATTTGCTGGAACCTATTTCTGTAAGCAACTAGTGACCTAACATAGGCATCATACAGCTGGATTACATATATTTGTATCATGTTAGGTTTACTTACATGTGCTCCTTGAAACCAGAAATATTCTGTAGGTGCTGCCATTCTTGTATGTCTTACTTTGTTATCTAATATCAGTGGTGTTTTGTTGTGGCAGTCGAAGAGGAAGACCAGGGAGCCCAAGGAGGAGAACGTCACCCTTGGACCGGCTGTCCGTGAAGGAGAGCATGTCTTTGGTGTTGCTCACGTCTTTGCCTCCTTCAATGACACCTTCATTGTAAGTATTTTCCTTTTCACACTTGTGCCATGTATCTCATTGGCTTTTATCGATTTATATAGATCTCGTTGGCGTACGATTATTGACTGTTTAATCTCAATATGCAGCATGTGACTGACTTGTCTGGGAGGGAAACCCTTGTGCGTATCACTGGTATGCATCATTATCTATGCCGTTACCTGCATTAGCGCTATTAGTTATTGGTATGCATTTTTGTTATTCACTGTAATTTCTCTAAACCATCCAGGTGGGATGAAGGTCAAGGCTGATCGTGATGAATCCTCACCTTACGCTGCTATGCTTGCATCTCAGGATGTTGCTGTACGTTGCAAGGTATGCATCCTGAGATACCAATGCTTCACTTTCAACTGTTCTTATTACCATAACTCTTGTGGAATATTCATTAGACTGACCTGGCAAGCTATGATGAATGTTGGTACTTGATTATGACGTCTTCTCTTAACATGTTTATTAGACTGATGTGGCAACCTATTATGATGTACTGTTGGTAATTAATTATGATGTAGTCCTGTGGTGCTCTCTGAAGATTTGTTGCCTGAGAGTTGTTTCTTGTCCTCTCAGGAGCTTGGCATCACCGCACTGCACATTAAGCTGCGTGCCACTGGAGGCAACAAAACCAAGACACCTGGACCAGGAGCGCAGTCTGCTCTCAGGGCTCTTGCTCGTTCTGGGATGAAAATTGGGCGCATTGGTAAGAATAACTTGTGTTATAGTTGTTGTGGAAGAATATTTGTGTTATGTGATTGTACACTCTGCATCGGTCTGACATAAAAAATTGTTCTTGGTGATACAGAGGATGTGACTCCGGTTCCCACTGACAGCACCCGCCGGAAGGGTGGAAGGAGGGGAAGGAGGCTGTAGATGTCTTCTTCGGGCTATCTTTGCATCTCTTATCTTCGCAACCCAAGAACTTACTCCTCTGTGTGGTCCTGCTTTGCTCATCAGAAGGAGCTTTAATTTTGCCCTGTTGAGGATCATTTGATGTTAGTCGAGCCTATGATGTTGCTGGGATGCTATTTTTGGTTCAGAAACCTGTGGTAACTAGATTTTCAGTCGATCTAAACCTTGAAATGCATTTATCTCTTGTGTTGGATGAATTGGTGTGATCTCTTTGTGGTGGATCAATTGCTAGTTCATTGTCTAATCAGTTCTGGAACAGTTTTCTATGTTTATGCTTAATTCTCTGCTCTGTATCGTTGATGTCTGAATATTTTCTTGTTACACGTTGGTCCATTTTCAGAGCAAATGCAAAAAAAAATCTTGGTTCACGATTAATCCATTCTCAGAGCTAATGTAATTTTTTTTCGTTTGGTTTGTTTGGTAGCTAAGCTGTGAATATTTTATTATAATTCCAACATCATAAAACAAATGCAAATCCCCTGCACAGTAGAATTGACATCTCGCAATTTACACTCACACAAACATCCTTCAGATAGCCAGCATGGCGTAGGCAATGCCTGCTGCAAGCGTGCTAATTAGGCCTGTCTTCAGTGGAGCAGCACCGCTGCCTGGCTGTGGAGTGCCCCCAGGGGTACCAGGCGAAGAAGATGATGGGGAGCTACCTGGGGATGACGCCGGAGCATCGCCTGGAGCTGAAGCTGTCGGAGATGGTGCAGATTCCGGGGTGGGCATAGGAGCGCCAGAGGGAGGGGACATCGGGCTCGGCATGGGTGTGCCCGATGGCGGCGCCATGGAAGGAGGGGACATCGGGCTTGGCGCCAGCGCACCAGACGGCGGCACCGTGGAAGGAGGAGACGGCGGTGACGCAGGGCTCGGCACCGGCGGCATGGAGGAGGGAGGCGGGGTGTGGTCGGCGGCGAGCACGACGACGATGAGCTTCTGGTTGGCGGTGCAGCTGGCCACGTTGCCGCTGATGAAGAAGAAGGGGCCGGAGCGGTCGAGCGTGAACACCGTGCTGCCGCCCTCGAACTTGGTCACGTACGTCGTGGTGTTGCAGGCGTTGTAGGCCGCCTGATCCACCAGGAGCACCGAGTCCGTGTCCTTCGGGTACACGAACACTGCGAAAAAACATGGCCAAACACAAGTCAGTTTACTCTGTCAGTCAAAGCTATGATCAACCTTCGTTCATTCGATTGTATTTGTGTGTGTAGAGGGTGAACTCACGGAGCTGGTCGCCGATCTGGAACCGCATCCTCCCGGACCAGGTGTTGTACGGCTCGACGGTCCCGTCCGGCCCGCTCCACCCTTTGTCGCCGCCGACCCGGAACTGCGTGGCGGCCGCCGCGGCGGCCATTAGAGCAAAGCAGAGGAGTCCAACTACACCGTTAGATGATGTCGCCATGTCTCAGGATCAGTAAGTAGCAGTGCGTAATCTGTGTGTGACTCGGCTCGAGCACTACTGTTTGCAAGTGCACTTTGCGATCGGTGTGAGCTTGGGAGGAAGAGACAAGGGTGGTTGGGCATATGTAGAGGACGATCCCGTACTTCAGGGTGGTCTGCAGTTCTGAACTCGAAGAAACTGCGACGTGTCAGTCAAGTTTCGTAGATCACCTCGTTTAAAAAGATAAAAGGGTACGTAAAACACTTGGACCCAAGTTTGCAAAGGTATCCGTCGTCGACATGGCTGGGCATGGCCATAGTTGATTAGCTGATGGATCGATCTACGTCTCTTCAGGTGACTGAAAGGCGTCAGGTGTTCGGGAGAACTTGTCCTTGTTGGCAAATTGACAGTTGACGTTGGGGGATGAATAATAGTGCCGGTGCTCGACGTCGGCGACGATCCGGGCGAGCTGTCAGTTAGATACGTCGGCCAGCCCTCGACGTCATTGTCGGAAGAGCGCTGGCTGTCGACACACACCTCGACCAGCAGCTAGTCCCTCCATTCCAAATTAGATAACTTCCATTTTTTCACATATAGATGTATCTATACATGTTACAAATATAGATAAATTCACATTTGTACAAATACAAGTCATCTAATTTAGAACGGAGGGAGTAGTAGCTTAGATTGCTCGAAAGTTCTTTGACGTGCTTAGAGTTAATCCATTATTGTTGTGAAAGATTTGGAAGTTTCGTGACTTTGGGTTAAGATTAAGAAGAAATTCGTTGACTTGACCCTGGCTGCCAGGTGAACGCACACGAAAGTTCCATACAGTCTCTGCGTGCACAAGGCAAGAGCCACACGCGACACTATGTCACGGTAGAGGATCAAGGGCACTTTTGGCGAACTGTCTAGAAAATCACTTTGGGAGGCACATTTTGTTTAAGAGTTTTCTTCCCGTGTCCCCCCAACTTGCCAATTCAGAAATTGGGACCATCGCCAAATCTGACATCTAGGCAATACTGAGAGCCATCGCCAAATTTGCTTGTACTTCCCCAGTGTGGCCATCGCCAATGCTCCTGACAGTATTGACACATATCGATATAAAAAATCCCAAGTATTCAACCTTTCCTTCCCGACCTCAAACAGCTCCACGAGAGGTATCAATTCTTTATTGCGGAAATGAATTTGGCAGCGGCCCTTGTAGGTGCGTCGACACCCAAGTTTTTGGCTTTGGCAACACCTTCACAGCGTAGGAAACCGTAGCCAAAAGCCAAATACTCATTTGGCAATGTTATTTGGCGACGCACTGTGGATGCCCTAAGTCGCTCACGTTAATCACTCGGTCAAGATGTGAGGCTGAGCTGCAGCTGACATTTTTTGCTGAAAAACCCCTTGTGTACGTCTATTCTCGGTGGACCCAACTGAAAAACATCAGAATTTAAAAACTTTTTTCCTCTCTAACCGGAATTCCTAATTGCCGATATGAAGCAAGTACCCTAACCCTAAAATCCCATTGTCTCGACATGGCCGGCGAGAGGAAGTTCTGGAGGAGATCTTCTAGCGGGGTAAGCCTGATTTGCATCTGGTGGAGCCACATGTGGTGTTGTCCCGTATCTAGGGTGTGGCTACGCTGGAGGCCAAGTATCGTGGGTGTGCGTTAATGGTGACAGTTGGAAGGCGCGTTCCTCTTGTGTCTCGGGCCTCGCTCGTTGATTTGCTAGAGCAGCAGTTCTGCGTCCCGCGTGCTCGATGTCGCGTGGAGGCGACGTGCCCGACCGTTTTCTTTGTCACCTTTGAAACGGAGGGATGAATGCGAGTGTGTGCTCCTTCTCTCCTGGCATGTGCGCTGCCGCGATACCACCATGGCATTCTGCTTTTGGAGCAGGAGCTGGAGAGCCGACAAGGAAGAGTCGGCCTATTTTTCGAACGTGAGCACCGAGGGGTTGTGGACATGCGGTTGGGAAGCAAAGCTTGTGTCTGAGCTCATGACGGAACTCAAGGGAAAGCTCGTCACGATAAACTGAGGTTGGAACGATGTGCGTCACCCTATCCTTGTGAAGTTCGAAGCAACTGAAGGTGAAAAGTCTTGGAACTGATACCGTGAAGAGTTGTGTCTTTCGATTTCTTATTTGCTTCTCTCAACTGATGAAATAATTTACTCTTAATTATGCACCTGACCTATTCCCACATTGACAGAATACACAGCTCCCTAGTATCAAGAAAGTATTCGAAGTAAGTAAAGAACATCTTTTGATATTTACAAAGTAAGTAAACATAAGATAACACTTAGACTAGTCACAATGGGGAGTATCATATACTAGTATCATGCACATGATACTAGTATATGTTACTACATCCACAATGGGTAGTAACATATGTGTGGTATCATATAATAGTGCATTTATTAGGTTGTAGACTCATATTGCATTGGAATCCGTTATGTTACGGTATCTACCTATGATACCACTATCACATATCTAATCATTAATTGCAGTGACACGTCATCTTTTTGCCAACATGGCATGCATGATACCACCTATGATATCACCATTGTGGCTAGTCTTAGGGTGTGTTTGGTAGCCTAGGTGAATCCAGATATTCCACCTTACCATGTTTTTGGGTGTTGGTATGTTTTTGGGTATCCCACAATAATGATTTAGTTTAAAAATGTAAAATACACAAATATTCAATAAATTACATACCTTCAGCTGGTTACTCCTGATTTTTAAAGGTAAAGTACTAACATGTAGATCATTTGTTAGAGTGGTAAGGAACCACTTCGAGCGGGAGTAACACTCCACCACTACCATTTGACCATTTCTATAGAAAAAATTGAATCAATCACATCAATAGCTACTGCCGTGAGAAGTTAACCACCTCATTTGCTTTTTATGTCAGTAGCATCTAGGTAAATTACTGGTCGATCTACATCCGGGAAAAAAAATCCTTTTCAAAAGCATCCCGAGAAAAATAGCAAGTGCTGAACATTCATAGTGCCCATTAGTGACGTATCCAGTGGGGGTGCTATGGCACCCCTACAAAATGCACAATTTTTAAATTAGTATCACTAGTATTAATTGTGTAAAAATAATTGTACATGATATATTTAAGTTATGAAGAGTGAGTTGGTACCCGTGTGATTTAGTTCTGCATCCGCTGCTGACCGTCCATGGACAGATTTATGCATAATGGGGTTTTAATCTTTTGCTTTTCTTTTTTGAACAGGGAAAGGCCCCGGAGGACCTAGATACTGCATTCATTCCAACAGCGGTGGGTTACAAATTACGTGAAGGTCTAAAACAGAATAGAAATTACAACGAGGACCTACAATTTTACAGAAAGGACCCTGGAACTTAGAACAGAAACACAATCGAGTCCTTCTCCACCACATCGAGGAATTGCGCTCGCAAGCCTGGCCAGCATCGATGTTGCCGAGGACGAACCACTTGGAACACCGGCGCCGGAGAACGCCAGGATGGAGTGCCTGAAAAGCCTCCGCATCGGCATCGCGCCTGGAGGTTGATGAACAGCCAGCAGCATGCGCCTGAGGAGGGCCGCCCTTCGGCCATGAAGAGCAGGGGCAAGGCATCGTCGGCTGTCGCAGGTCCCCTGCTGATGAACTCCTTGGAACTCCTGCAGCACCAGAGTGAAAGGCAAGGCAAGCCAAAGCACACCGGAACATACCATCTCCATGATGGACTCGAAACGGAAACTCAGCGCCTGGCCCCGCGAGACGGCAGCGCTTATTGAAAGAGCCCTCGCAGCAGCAAGTCCTCTTCTCCTTCCTCCTCGGAAGCAGACGCAGGAAGCCGTGCGGCCTCTGCCCGACACCGCGCCATGGCGTCAGGACAGAGAAGCTCGAGAACGTGGCTTTATTTGTAGAGATGCCTGCCACCAGCTCCTCCACTTGCCACACCTCCCGCCACCGGAGACGAGCAGCGAAGAATACCAGTGCCAGGGCGCTCCAGATCTGGCCGAACAGACCCGAAGACCTACTCCAAGACGCCATATAGGACACAAACGGCACACATGCCAGACAAAACCTAACCCTACTATCTACAGAAGAGCTCCGCGCACCTCTCCCTCGTCTACTCCAGCCGGCATCGCCGTCGGAGAAGATTGGGGATCGGGCGGGATCAAGGCAGCGGCGACGGTCGACTCTCAAGGAGCTTTCTGGAGAGAGGAGAGGTGAAAAAGGCTCTACTCCTGGCAATACTTCACAAATGAGCACTCAATCTTTTGCTTTTCTACCTCCTCTTTCTTGCATACATCCTGTTTTCCCGGTCTATTGTGCTAATGCATCGGGGTGCTGAGCAGATCATCTTCTGCACAAACAGATGGAAGATAATCATGTTCCAAGAGCTATTCCACCGGCGTTCTTAATAGCGCTCTAGCGTTAGTGGGCGGGCCGGCATCAAAACGTCACCGTCGGGACTCCCAATAGCGGTAAAGTTACCGGACGGGCCCAATATAGCGTCCGGGAACGCCGATTCGCGCCAGGAGGCAACCGGGAGTGCCGACAGCCACGGCAATGGGTGCCACACGTCGAATCCTGACGAGCGGGACCAATCCTCAGTGACACAATGGCGGTCACCGTTCTTAATTGCACACTCCGGGGTTTCTCTAACACGGAGACGCGTCGCGTCTCGCCTTTCCGAAGCGTAACGCTGGAGTAACTGCGTCTCGGGAACCGGCGCCGGCCTTAATGGCCGCCCGTCACGCTCCCGTGCTTCGCCTCCCCGCTATCCATATAAGCACGCTGCAACGCCCCCATGGCATCCACCACCACACCGGCGCTTCTTTACCTCCCCTCTTCTATCCAATCCACTACCACCGTATAGGGTTTGGTTTAGTTTAGTTTAAATAACCGTCATTTTTTAATTTATAAAATATGTGAAATATTAATGAAATATCTTAGTCTTTCGTTAAGCAATTAATTTCTATACTGGGAGCATCTATTGAGAGGCGCCGGTGGGGAAGGCGCTTGCTCTGAATAGCATGTGTCATGTACACTTGCCAGATGCTCTATTGGAAACGTCGGTGGAGATGTTCTAATATACCATCATTAGACCACACGAACTAGATCATTTATTTCCACATTCCATCTTCCACGTCAGCAACGCCAGAGGCAATTTGCTATGCATGATGGTAGCCGCACACTCTTGCGTTATACGGCGATGCAAAACTTATATACCCGTTTTAACTTGTTTACCTAGTATAACACGGATTTTTGGTGTACAATATATACTGGTTTTCCCTGCAAAAAAAAATTATATATACTGGTTTCAGTTTTGAAAAAATATTTGGTTTTCATTTTTTGATGTAGACTTTTGAGTTGACTTTACAAAATAATCGTTGCCAAAAATAACTGAAAAAATTCAAATCATTTTTTAATAATTCTATCTATCAACTCTACTAGTGACACTCCCGGTATCTTTGAGTAATCTATTTTTACCATTACATATACGTGGCGGTCAAAATTAGTGTGGGTAGCTACCACCATGCACACTAAGTCTTTTCCCTCATCAGCAACATTCTTCTCATTATTCCACTATCATAAAACAAATACAAAGGCAAATCCTCTTTACAGTATAAGTGAATGCCTCGAAATTTACACTCAGATCGCCAGCATGGCGTAGCCAAAGCCTGCTGCAAGCGTGCTGATTAGGCCTGCCTTAAAGGCAGCAGCCCCGCCAATTGAGTCCGGGGTACCCGGTGAAGAAGACGGCGATGATCCTGGAGTGCCAGCGGGAGCAGTGCCTGGAGCTGAACCTGTCGGAGATGGTGCAGATTCCGGGGTGGGCATAGGTGCACCAGAGGGAGGCGACATCGGGCTCGGCATCGGTGTGCCAGTCGGCGGTGCCATGGATGGAGGTAACATCGGGCTCGGCGTCGGCGCACCAGAGGGCGGTGTCATGGAAGGAGGAGACTGCGGCGACGACGGGCTCGGCTCCGGCGCGGCGGAGGTCGGCGGCATGGATGGAGGAGGAGTCGGCAAGAAGCCCGGCGGAGTGTGGTCGGCGGAGATGACGACGACGAGGAGCTTCTGGTTGGCCGTGCAGCTGGCCTGGTTGCCGCTGATGAAGAAGAAGGGGCCGGAGCGGTCAAGCGTGAACACCGTGCTGCCGCCCTCGAACTTGGTCAGGTACGTCGTGGTGTTGCAAGCGTTGTAGGTCGCCTGATCAACCAGGAGCACAGAATCCGTGTCCTTCGCGTAAACGAACACTGCAGAAACCAGGAGAGAAAAACACGTCAGTTTCCCGTTTCATTAGTCACCGCTCGTTCGATCGATCTCGGGGCCGGAGAGGCAGGTGGCTAGATAGAACTTACGGAGCTGGTCGCCGATCAGGAACCGCATCCTTGAGGACCATGCGTTGTACGGCTCGGCGGTCCCGTCCGGCACGCTCCACCCCTTGTCGCCGCCGACGCGGAACTGCGTGGCGCTCGCCGCCGACGCCATGAGAGCGAAGCAGAGGAGCCCTACTAGACCGTTAGGTGTCCCCATGTTTGAAGATCACTGGCTCCGGTAACTCGAGCACTAGTGTTTGCTAGTGCACTTTATGATCGGTGTGAGCTTGGGAGGAAGAGACAAGGGTTGGTGGGTATATGTAGAGGTCGAACCAGGACCTCAGGCTGATCTTGAACAACTCAAGAGAACTGCAACGTGTCAGTCAGTAAGGATTAGATCACCTGGCTTAAAAAATACTAAAAGGTTTCGTAGTAGATCACTTGGACGGACCCAAGTATGAAAGAGGTATCCGTCGACATAGCCATGCTTACCTGATTGATCGACGTCTCTGCTGGCTTCCGCTTGACAAACTCGACAGTTGACATTGGAATAGAATTATAGGTGATCAGCAAAGCCGGGGGTAGGACTATATTCATACGGCCGGAAGTGAAGACTGCCGTGACCTCAATCAATAAGGTGACCGAAGCTGTTATAATACGAGATGAATAATAACGAAGAACGATAAGTAAACACTGCAGAAGACACGAGATTTAACGTGGAAAACCTTTGCAACACACAAGGGGAAAAACCACGGGCGCCAGCCAGCAAACAACTTCACTATTTCGGTGGGTGTTTACAAACGCCGTGGGTTATCGAATAGACGCGATAAAACCCTAACCGGCGGCTTACAAGGTATATAAATAGTCGGTGGCAACGATCCATACCGCGGGGGCGGCCCAAGCCTACCGGTGACGGGACTCGCTCCGCTCGTCAGAAGATAGCCTCCTCAATTGAATTTGGATCACAATATAACAAACTCCACCTTGAGACAAATTTCTTGTAGCATGAACTTCAACAATCACCTGAATCAACAAAGGAAACACTTGCTGGCGCCAAACAGCCACTTGGGCTAAACAGTTATACCAACCAAGCTCGAGCAAAGCTCAAACTTGGACACAGGAACAGGCTTTGTCATCATATCAGCAGGATTATCATGAGTACTAATTTGCATACCTCTAGTTTACCTTGTGCAACCACGTCGCGAACATAGTGGTACTTAATATCAATGTGCTTTGTCCTCTCATGGAACATCTGATCTTTAGTAAGATAAATAGCACTTTGACTGTCACAAAATAACTTAATGCAAGAATCATCTCCACAAAGCTCAGTAAACAGACCTTTCAGCCAAACAGCTTCTTTACATGCTTCATTAATAGCCATGTACTCAGCCTCAGTAGTAGATTGTGCGGGAACATCCTGCAAACTAGCCTTCCAGCTAACAGCACAACCACCAACAGTAAATACATAACCTGTGAGGGACCTCCTCTTATCCAAGTCGGCAGCATAATCTGAATCCACATAGCCTACGAGTCCCTCACCAATCCTGCCAAACTTCAAGCAAGCTTTAGATGTGCCGCGCAGGTACCTGAAAATCCACTGAACAGCTTTCCAATGTTCTTTACCAGGATTAGCCATGTAACGACTGACCAAACTCATAGCATATGACAGATCAGGACGAGAACAAACCATGGCATACATCAAGGAACCAACAGCATTAGAATAAGGAACTCGAGACATGTAGTCAATATCATCATCAGAAGTAGGACATTGCAAAGCTGACAACTTGAAGTGAGAAGCAATAGGAGTACTAACAAACTTTGCATCATGCATATTAAAACGATGAAGAACTTTCTCAATGTACTTTTCCTGACTAAGAAATAGCAAACTAGACTTTCTGTCCCTCTTAATTTCCATGCCTAGTATTTTCTTAGCAGGACCAAGATCTTCATATCAAACTCACTACTTAATTGTGCCTTTAAAGTAGTGATCTCTTTCATGCTCTTGGCAGCAATCAACATATCATCAACATATAGCAGCAAATAAATAGGCGATCCATCAACAAACTTCATGTACACACATCTATCATATGAGATCTCATAAAACCATGTGCAAGCATAAATGAATCAAACCTTTTATACCACTGTCGTGGTGACTGTTTCAAACCATAAAGGGACCTCTTCAACTTGCAAACAAGATCCTCCTTACCAGGCACAACAAAACCTTCAGGTTGGTCCATGTATATCTCCTCCTCCAACTCGCCATGCAAAAAGCAGTCTTAACATCTAGCTGCTCAAGCTCAAGATTATGCATAGCAACAATACCAAAGAAAGTACGAATAGAAGTATGCTTCACAACTGGGGAGAATACATCAGTATAATCAACTCCTGGAATCTGACTGAAACCTTTTGCTACTAACCTTGCCTTAAACCTTGGAGGCTCAACATGAGACAAACCTTCCTTTCTTTTGAATATCCACTTGCAGCGGACAGCCTTCTTTTGTTTAGGCAAGTGCACAACATCCCACGTGCCATTCTTCTCAAGCGATTGCATCTCTTCTTGCATCGCACCTAGCCACTTCTCTTTATCAACCGAAGCAATGGCTTCAGTGTACGTAGCTGGTTCAATATCATGCTCCACCTGTTCAGCACAATTCAAAGCATAATGAACAATATCACACTCTTCAATTAAACGATTTGGAGGTGCAATATTTCTCCTAGAACGGTCAGCTGCAATAGACCGTGGTGGCTGCTGAACAATGGGTGGTGAAGGTGGAACATAAACATCATCATTTTCGTTCTCCTTTGCGTGCTCCACCTGCACGCCAACTTTCTGTTGCTCATCATCAGAAACATTAGGAGAATCAACAACATCAGAAATATCAGTAGATGAACTATCATAGTACATAACAGCCTCATTAAAAACGACATTCTGCTCAACAAAACTTTCTTAGTTTCAGGATTCCACAACTTGTATGCCTTAACTCCTGAATCATAACCAAGAAAGATGCACTTAACAGCCCTTGGCTCTAACTTTCCATTATCAATGTGAGCATAAGCAGTGCAACCAAAAATCTCAACTCAGAATAATCAGCTAGTGAACCAGACCATACCTCAATGGGAGTTTTCTTATCAAGTGGAACGGAAGGTGACCTGCTGATGAGATAACATGCGGTGGAGGCTGTTTCAGCCCAAAAACGCCTATGCATCTTTGCATTAGAAAACATGCAGCGGGCCCTCGAAATAATGGTCCTGTTCATGCGTTCAGCCACGCCATTCTGCTGAGGGGTGTACGGGATGGTGTGATGTCTTACCATGCCATCGTTGCTGCAAAACTCATCAAATTCATTTGAACAAAATTCCATACCATTATCAGTACGGAGTATCTTAACCTTCCTTTCAGTTTGTGTTTCTACCATAACTTTCCACTTCTTAAAAGCAGCAAAAACATCAGATTTATGTTTCAGAAAATATGGCCACACTTTCCTTGAGTAATCATCAATAATAGTAAGCATGTAATTAGCACCACCATTAGAAGTTCTACGGGACGACCCCAACATCAGCATGCACATAATCTAAAATGCCTTTGGTGGTATGAACGGAAGCATTGAATTTAACTCTTTTATGCTTACCAAAAATGCAGTGCTCACAGAACTCAAACTTACTCAAGTTGCAACCATCAATCAGCTCTCTCTTCGCCAATTCTGCCATGCCAAGCTCACTCATATGTCCAAGACGCTTATGCCAAAGGTTAGTCTTACTAGCATTATCTGAACTAACAGCAGCAGCAATACCGGGCAAAGTACTACCTCTAAGGACATATAATTTCGCAGAATTCATATCACCAATCATAACAATGAGAGAACCTGATGATACCTTCAGAAGTCTGTCCCCACCTTTATATTGTACCCGTCACAATCCAGGGTACTGAGAGAGATCAAATTCCTCGCCATGGAGGGTATGTGTTTCACTCCAGTCAACGTGCGTGTCATTCCATCATGGGTCTTGATCTGAACAGAACCAACGCCAACAATGTTGCACTGGTTGTCATTCCCCACACGCACATAATCTCCAGTCTGCACAGACTCATAAGAACTGAACCAATCCTTGTTACAACAAATATGAAACGAACATGCAGTATCAAGAATCCATTCATCATCACGTGAAACACATGCAGCAAAAACAGCTAAGCAATCTCCATTAGAACTATCACTACCAGCAACAACAGAAGCCTCACCCTTACTAGAGGCTACGACAACCTTACCATTACCATCATTATTTTTCTGTTGGTAAGTTCCGTTTCTTTTCTCCTTGTTCTGCAACTTCCAACAATCATCAATGGTATGGTTGGGTTTCTTACAATACCTGCAGAACTTGTCATGTCCCTTGGACTTTGAACGACCTCTGTCGTTCCTACTCTTATCTCTGTTGTTGTTGTGGTGGTAGTAGTCTCGCTGCTCAGGCCTCCCACGGACCTCTAATGCCTCCGCCTTGGAGGATGAACTTTCAGCCTGCACCATAGATTTCATCTTCTCCCTTTGCTGGAGAGCCTCATAAACTTCCGCAAGAGTTAGTTTGTCACGGCTCAATAATATGGTGTCACGAAAATTACTGAAAGAATTAGGCAGCGAGCATAAAAGAAGAAGACCTAAATCCTCATCCTCATACTTAACTTCTATAGACTGCAAATCAGAAACAATCTCTTTCCAGGAGGATAGGTGATCCATTACTGAACCTCCCTCTTGC
Source organism: Poa pratensis (assembly GCA_947311845.1). Taxonomy (NCBI): domain Eukaryota; kingdom Viridiplantae; phylum Streptophyta; class Magnoliopsida; order Poales; family Poaceae; genus Poa; species Poa pratensis. Next base: position 14,615,717 of record CAMZMU010000078.1, read on the forward strand.
AGCTTGTGTGAGAACAACTTCATCTTCACGTGCAATCTGCCCGTGAGATCTTTGGACAAACAGATCTCCTCTAATTTGACCCATAATTCGGTGGTGGTTTTCTCCTGCAGCACTTCCTGCAAAATATTATTGGACAGATGGAGTTGAATCAATGATAAAGCCTTACGGTCTTTCCGCTTTTCTGCATCGGTCCAAGTTTCCTTCGCCTTCTCGCCGAACGCATCGATCGCTTCATCCAGATCCGAAGATTGGGCGAGAATCGCCCTCATCTTCACCTGCCACAGAGAGAATCTCGTGGTGTAGTCCAGCTGCGGTAGATCGAACTTCAATGGCGACATCTCGCAAAACCCTAGATCAAACACGGGCTCTGATACCACTTGTTATAATACGAGATGAATAATAACGAAGAACGATAAGTAAACACTGCAGAGGACACGAGATTTAACGTGGAAAATCCTTGCAACACACAAGGGGAAAAACCACGGGCGCCAGCCAGCAAACAACTTCACTATTTCGGTGGGTGTTTACAAACGCCGTGGGTTATCGAATAGACGCGATAAAACCCTAACCGGCGGCTTACAAGGTATATAAATAGTCGGTGGCAACGATCCATACCGCGGGGGCGGCCCAAGCCTACCGGCGACGGCCTCGCTCCGCTCGTCAGAAGATAGCCTCCTCAATTGAATTTGGATCACAATATAACAAACTCCACCTTGAGACAAATTCCTTGTAGCATGAACTTCAACAATCACCTGAATCAACAAAGGAAACACTTGTTGGCGCCAAACAGCCACTTGGGCTAAACAATTATACCAACCAAGCTCGAGCAAAGCTCAAACTTGGACACAGGAACAGGCTTTGTCATCATATCAGCAGGATTATCATGAGTACTAATTTTGCATACCTGTAGTTTACCTTGTGCAACCACGTCGCGAACATATTGGTACTTAATATCAATGTGCTTTGTCCTCTCATGAAACATCTGATCTTTAGTAAGATAAATAGCACTTTGACTGTCACAAAATAACTTAATGCAAGAATCATCTCCACAAAGCTCATCAAACAGACCTTTCAGCCAAACATCTTCTTTACATGCTTCATTAATAGCCATGTACTCAGCCTCAGTAGTAGATTGTGCGGGAACATCCTGCAAACTAGCCTTCCAGCTAACAGCACAACCACCAACTATCCTCCGCTTCGGCCCAAGCCTACCGGCGACGGGCCTCGCTCCGCTCGTCAGAAGATAGCCTCCTCAATTGAATTTGGATCACAATATAACAGAAGCTCTGTTTCAGCCGGAGAATGCCAGAAGAAAGTTCATGACAGCTTGTGGTGCAGTAGCACGTGACCGAGTTTCTTTCCTCCTTCCAAGCTGGAAGGAAATGCCAGATTGGCTGCGTTTAAAAATCAGAAATGAGATCCTTGATTACTTCATCATCCTTGAGGACTTATTTCCTTGTGTTCAACAGGCGGCTTTAGTTACTGCTGGTAAGGCATAGAAGAATTAGAACACCATGCCCGTGACAGAACACTTGGAGCAGGACAGAAATCCCTTGGCCCTCTATCAGTTTATTGAGAAAGAGGAGTGGGATGAATTTGTGATGTTGAACTCTTTACAAGAGCACAAGGAAAAAAAGCCGAATCGACCCAAGGGGATTATCGTTAAATACAGACCTACGTCTGTCAATAAGGTCCGCGAGCTCATGATCACGTGGCCGGAACTGACTCAGTTCACGTCCATGACCGACAGCCTTATGAGATGCTTGAGATTGTAAGTATATATTTATCCTCAATGCATGCTTTCCCATATCTATGGTACTGTAATACTTGTTACACGTTATTCATATACATCTTCTTATGTAGGAAACATATGATTGAAGCGAAGAACCAATCCAAAAAAGTAAGCTTCATGGACCCTATTATGGCTACGCAGTAACTCATTGATCAGAACGAGAGGAGTGTCGAGGATTACGTCATCTATATGATGCAACATATTGAAAATAACGATTTAATCCTATGGCCTTTTAAGGCAACAAGGTAAAGTAATGTTGAATTTTATTTCCGATTTAATTTGTTCATTACGGAGCTCCGATGACACTACCATGATTGAATTGTAACACTAAGTACCATTTGTGTAGCTTTGGCCACTGGATTCTTGTGGCAATCTCGCTTATGAATGGTAATGTTTACTATCTTGATTCTCGTAGTAAGTTCAATTTTGAGCTGATAAGCAAACTTCTTGACAGGTGACAAATTATTTTCATGTACATACGACACATTTATCTTTACAAAAACATCACATCTTATACCTATGTTATTGTCATTACATACTCTTTCCGATCATTCCTCTACTGCAAGACGCACCAAAATCCTATAGCTAGGAAGGGTTTTGCCAGTCTAATCCACTCCCCCAATTATAGGGTTAGTTTCCCACCTTTGTTAATATGGCTGCGAAAACATTAATTGAATTTATTCTGGTACATATGAAAGTGTTCTCTACGCTATTTGTCTTAGTGCCACCAACAGCTGGCGGATTCAGCTGCTGGATCGAGCGGATTATATGTTGCCAACAATATTAACCTGATGATGGATTGGTTTTCGATGGGAGTAAAATGCGAGGTATTAAAACATCTTCTTTTTGCAAATCTGAACATATTCTTATTTTTGTGTACTGGCTCATAATCATTCATAATAATTAAAGCTCATTATCTGCATCATCCGCAACTCGAGGAACTGCCGACCACCTATATACGAAAGCTCTACTTGGAAATGGCAGATTTCGTTCGAAGGTGATGGATCAGATGTGCGACGGCGTGTTTGTGGTTAGACACACATGATTTTCAAATATCTCCTTGTGTATGGTGTTACCTTAGTTATGGATTTGTCGTACCATTGGAATACTTACATATCGGTGTATGCATTGTAACTGTACTAAACAATGAACATTTGAAACAATAAATAGCCTGGGCCTGGCAGAAAAAGTTAGCACAATTTGAAAGCGGTTTTTAAAATGAAACATAGGCGGTTCCAAAACGGCTGTAAGCCTGTAACCCAGACGCGGATAGGAACGAGAAACCCATCGCCCGTGAAATGTCGGACGGTCCGCATATCTGGTAGCGGTTTTTAAAAAATTAACCGCTTCCCGGGGGAGACTCTATTAGTCACAACCACCTATGCACTTCCGGGTTATCCAGGAAAAGCCGATGAACCAGACCTTGGGAAGCGGTCGTAGGCACTGGCCGCCTCTGCCGCCTGAGACGGCTTGGAAAATCGATCGCCTCGGATGCCGAGTCGGGCCGTTTTAACGACCATCTGAGGGGTAGTTTTCCCAGTCGGATTTTGAAACCGGCTCCGAATAGATTAATATATAATAGCGTGAAAGGATCACAGCCCCTCCGCTGAGCCACGTCGCCCGAAATTTCTGGACCGTCCCATATGCCGAACGGACGGCCGAGATGAGCTGGCGTAACACAGCCCAGGAAGCTACAGTACCCGACTGATTTTCTACCAATCAAAAGTCGCCACGCGTCCCGGTCACCAGCCGGTTGCTCCGATTCCAGCCGGTCACCGCCGCGCACGGTTTTTGACGCAAAATTTTACACGGAACCCCCTCGGAAGAAGTGATATGCAAATTCACGAAACTACAAGGACCTTTTTCGAAAAGCATGCGCACACCTCACCCTCCCTCTTCTCTCTCCCGCGCGTCGCCGTGGTCGCCGCCGCCGCCGACGCGGCGCCACGCCGTTCCACTGGTCGCCGATCAAATCGAAGGACGCCACGGGCTCCGCCACCATTCCCTCTCCGTGTCCGCCGAGAAACACCTGCTGGGACGGCCGACGCGCGCCGTAATTGTCGCCGTCGTGCACTCGATCCGGCCGCCTCGTTCGGATGCCACCGTGATACGTCTCCAACGTATCCATAATTTCTGCTGTTCCATGCTTATATTATACCATTTGCTACATGTTTTATATACACTTCGTATCACTTTTATGCATTTTCTGGGACTAACCTATTAACAAGATGCCACAGTGCCAGTTCCCTGTAATCTGCTGTTTTTGGTTTCAGAAAGTTACTTCTGGAAATATTCTCGGAATTGCACGAAACAAAAGCCAGGTCCCTATTTTTCCAGCACGTACACGGAGTCCGAAGGAGAGACGAAGGAGAGCCACGAGGTGGCCAAACCACCTGGCGGCACGGCCCCACCTCTAGCCGCGCCTGCCTGTGGTTTGGGCCCCTCGGGGGTCCGCCGACATCGCCCTTCTCCTATTTATTCCTCGAGGCGTGAAAACCCTAAAACACCGAGCCTTTCATCCAGAACATATTCGCTGCCACCGCCGTCGTCAACCCTAACTCGGGGGTTTCTGAAGCTCTTCCCGGCACCCTGCCGGAGAGGGAATCATCACCGGAGGGCTCTACATCGCCATGCCCGCCTCCGGAGTGATGCGTGAGTAGTTCATCCTTGACTATGGGTCCATAGCAGTAGCTAGATGATTGTCTTCTCCACTTGTGCCACCATGTTTAGATCTTATGAGCTGCCTATCATAATCAAGATCATCTTATTGTAATGCTACATGTTGTGTTTGCTGGGATCTGACTTATATTGATACCTATGTGGAGCTGAATATTATATTATCATGTCTATGTCATTTGTGATCTTGCATGCTCTCCATTACTTGTTGAAGCCTTGGCCAAGTGAATACTTGTAACTCCAAGAGGGGGTATTTATGCATGATAGTTGGGTTCAACCTCTATTTAACCTGGGATAGTGACAGCAAGTTCTAAGGTTGTAGATGTGTTGTTGCCACTAGGGGTAAAACAGCAATGCTTTATTCAAGGATGAATGTATTGTTTACATTACGCACATTACTTAATGCAATTGTCTGTTGCTTGCAACTTAATACTGGAAGGGGTATGGATGTTAACCGGAAAGTGGACTATTTAGGCATATATGCATGCTGGATAGCGGTCTATGTACTTTGTCGTAATGCCCAAATGAATCTCATAGTAGACACCACAGCTCACACATGCATGTTATATGCACTTATCAATTGTCAATTGCCCAGCTGTAATTTGTTTACCCAGCATGTTAGTTATCTTATTGGAGAGACACCACTAGTGAACTGTGGACCCCGGTCCATTCTTTTACATCTGAAATACAATCTACTGCAATCATTGTTCTCTACTGTTTTATGCAAACAAACATCATCTTCCATTCGATACGTTTAACCCTTTGTTTTCAGCAAGCCGGTGAGATTGACAACCTCACTGTTAAGTTGGGGCAAAGTAATTTGATTGTGTTGTGCAGGTTCCACGTTGGCACCGGAATCCCTGGTGTTGCGCCGCACTACACTCCTCCACCAACACCTTCGAAGCAAACCTCGTTTTCCTACTGGTCCGATTAAACCTTGGTTTCATACTGAGGGAAAACTTACTGCTGCACTCATCATACCTTCCTCTTGGGGTTCCCAACTGACGTGTGACGTACAAACAATTGTTTCTGGCACTATTAACCTAGAGCCACCAACAACGTTTTCTGGCGCCGTTGCCGGGGACTATAGACCTTCATACTCAAGCAAGCTCCCGTCACGACGCTAACGAAAATAGTACCAACTATTTTCTGGCGCGTTGCCGGGAAAACAGAATTGCTTCTGCAAGGGGAGTCTCTCACACCCAATCTCTTTACTTTGTTATTTGTCTTGCTTAGTTTATTTTTATTTAGTCTTGTTTGCTCTCTTATCAAAAACACAAAAAAATTAGTTACTTGTCTTGCTAGTTTATTTTTATTTTGTTTTGTTTGCTTTCTCTATATCAAAAACACAAAAAATTAGTTACTTGCATCTAGTTTATTTTCTGTTTAGTTTTTATTATTTTATCATGCCTCTCCCTAAGTACACTTTAAAAGAAATATCTGTGGGTAGTGGGTCTATCATTGGAAGAGACAACATTGAAGAATTTTTTAGTCATGTTAGCAAGCTGAAAGATTTTGAAGATAGATCCTTGGTAGAACTTGCCCCTAATTATGAAATTGCTGCTGCCTCCTTAGTCCACATGCTTGAAGCTAGGTTTGTTAACCTTAACCCTATAATGCAGCATATGTTTCTTAGACTTCATGATATGGAAGAGGGGGAAAAGAAGATTTTGTTTTAGAAACCCTTCTCAAAGAATTTGGAGATGTAGCTAGTGAAGCTAGAAAAGTTTTTATGCAATATAGGATGCTTGGTTATTACATTGATATCGCCAATATACTTGAAAAATTAGAGAAGGAAAGATCCAAGTACACTAAAGAAACTAGTTATGAAGGAGAGAATAAAATACCAATTCCTTTTAAGATTGCAGGAATGCATGAGGCACTAGAAAAGAACTTTAATTGGATTGTGCCTGAAAATTTATTTGATGAGGATAGTTTACCTAAAAGTAATGAAAGGGGAGTTTCTGAAACTTACATAGATAAAGTGCAATGCATCGTTGAGAAAACTTCTAAACTCTCCGTTGATGCTTCTTCTCTTGACAACACTTGATTTTCACTTTCTGCGCCTAGCTGAAAGGCGTTAAAGAAAAGCGCTTATGGGAGACAACCCATCGTTTTTATTTGCTGTTATTTTTGTTTTCTTTGAGTCAAGGATTTTTGTTACTTCTGTAGCAACTCCTTTGTATCTTTATTTTATCGCAATGTTGTGCCAAGTAAAGTTCTATATTGAAAGTTGATGCAAGATTTGGATTTCTGCGCAGTGACAGATTTTTAGCTGTCACGGATTTGAGCTTATCTCCCTGTAGAAAATTCAAAAAATTCTGAGAAAAATCACGCATATTCCTGAGATATGTACGCAACTTTCATTATTTTAGGCCAGATCCATCTGAGCAACTTAAGTGCCTCGAAAAAATTCGTCATTCCAGACTGTTCTGTTTTTGACAGATTCTGCCTTTTGTTTTGCATTCGCTCTTTTACTGTGTTTGTGTGGATTTCTTTGCTCCACAAAGCATTGGTGGCTGTAGCTAATGTCCAGAAGCTTTGGGATTGATTGTATCATTACAGAATATGAGAATTTTTGATTATGCACTAACCCTCTAATGAGAACTGTCTTGAGTTTGGTGTGAAGGAAGTTTTCAAGGATCAAGCGAGAAGGGTGATATTATGTGATCAAGAAGAGTGAAAAGCCTAAGCTTGGGGATGCCCCCGTGGTTCATCCCAACCATATTCAGAGAGACTCAAGCGTCTAAGCTTGGGGATGCCCAAGGCATCCCCTTCTTCATCAACAAACTTATCAGGTCATCTCTAGTGAAACTATATTTTAATTCTTTCACATCTTATGCGCTTTACTTGGAGCGTCTGTGTGTTTTTATTTTTGTTTTTGTTTGAATAAATTCGGATCCTAGCAATCCTTGTGTGGGAGAGAGACACGCTCCGCTTTTTCATGTGAATACTCATGTTCTTCACTTATATTTGTTGAGTATTCTTAACTAGCTACTGCAGTGCTTTTAGCTCCTGTTTTTCATGCATCTCTTCGAGCTGTTAGCACTTGTTTATAAATACTCTCTTGCTGCATTATATTATCATTTGGAGAGTTTATGTTTAATAAATTATTGGTGTTTGTTTGGAAGAAAGAAAATGCTACATGTAGTAGTTGGTATTGGAAAAGACATATGCATTCTTGTAGATCATTGTCTTGTTTTGATTTGATGCTTTGCAATTGTTTTGAGCTCTCAAGTAGATCATGTTTAAGCTCTTGCATCATGTAGTTAAAGCCTAGTAGTGGAGAACTACCGTAGAGCTTGTTGAGACTTGGGATGCATATTTGTTCTCTCTAAGGTCTAGATATTTTCTGGTAAAATGTTTGAGCAACAAGGAAGACAGTGTAGAGTCTTATAATACTTGCAATATGTTTTTATGTGATTCTTGCTGTACCGGTTTATACTTGTGTTTGCTTCAAACAACCTTGCTAGCCTAAACTCTGTACTGAGAGGGAATGCTTCTCGTGCATCCAAAACTTGAGCCAAAACCCATGCCATTTGTGTCCACCATACCTACCTACTATGTGGTATTTCCTGCCATTCCAAGTAAATATTTCATGTGCTACCTTTAAACTATTCAAAACTTTATTACTCCTTATTTGTGTCAATGTTTTATAGCTCATGAGGAAGTATGTGGTGTTTTATCTTTCAATCTTGTCATTTACTTCTGACAGACTTTCACCAATGGACTAGTGGCATATACATCCGCTTATCCAATAATTTGCAAAAAGAGCTGGCAACGGGGTGCCCAGCCCCAATTAATTACAACTTTCATTAATAATTCTCTTCACATGTTTTGCCCTGATTTATCAGTAAGCAACTTAATTTTGCAATAGACACTCCTCCATGGTATGTGAATGTTGGAAGGCACCCGAGGATTCGGTTAGCCATGGCTTGTGTAAGCAAAAGGTTGGGAGGAGTGTCATCTATAAAGAAACTAAAATACATGTGTAAACAAAAGAGAAGAGGGATGATCTACCTTGCTGGTAGAATAACGTCCTTCATGGGAGCCGCTCTTTGAAAGTCTGGTTGACAAGGGGGTTAGAGTGCCCACTACCATTCGTTGACAACAACAAACACCTCTCAAATACTTATTTTGTGCTCTCTATATGCTTTCGAAAACTTAAAAAGCTCTAGCACATGATTTAATCCCTGCTTCCCTCTGCGAAGGGCCTATCTTTTACTTTATGTTGAGTCAGTTTACCTACTCCTTTCTATCTTAGAAGCAAACACTTGTGTCAACTTTGTGTGCATTGATTCTTACATATTTACTTATTGCACTTGTTATATTGCTTTATGTTGACAACTATCCATGAGATATACATGTTACAAGTTGAAAGCAAATGCTGAAACTTAATCATCCTTTGTGTTGCTTCAATGCCTTTTACTTTGAATCTATTGCTTTATGAGTTACCTCTTATGCAAAACTTTTTGACTTGTCTTGAAAGTACTATTCATGAAAAGTTTTTGCTTATATGATTCATTGTTTACTCTTTATCTATTTGTTAGCAAACTATAGATCATTGCTTTGAGTCACTTCATTCATGACATGAGCCTTGCAATATATTGATCAAGATTGTGTGAAAGCATGTCTCCTCAGAAATTATTTGTTGTTATCGTTTTACCTACTCGAGGACGAGTAGAACTAAGCTTGGGGATGCTTGATACGTCTCCAACGTATCCATAATTTCTGCTGTTCCATGCTTATATTATACCATTTGCTACATGTTTTATATACACTTCGTATCACTTTTATGCATTTTCTGGGACTAACCTATTAACAAGATGCCACAGTGCCAGTTCCCTGTTTTCTGCTGTTTTTGGTTTCAGAAAGTTACTTCTGGAAATATTCTCGGAATTGCACGAAACAAAAGGCCAGTCCCTATTTTTCCAGCACGTACACGGAGTCCGAAGGAGAGACGAAGAGAGCCACGAGGTGGCCAAACCACAGGCGGCGCGGCAGGGGCCCACCGCGCCACCAGGTGGTTTGGGCCCCTCGGGGGTCCGCCGACATCGCCCCTTCGCCTATTTATTCCCCGAGACGCGAAAACCCTAAAACACCGAGCCTTTCATCCAGAACATATTCGCTGCCGCCGCCGTCGTCAACCCTAACTCGGGGGGTTCTGAAGCTCTTCCCGGCACCCTGCCGGAGAGGGGAATCATCACCGGAGGGCTCTACATCGCCATGCCCGCCTCCGGAGTGATGCGTGAGTAGTTCATCCTTGGACTATGGGTCCATAGCAGTAGCTAGATGGTTGTCTTCTCCACTTGTGCCATCATGTTTAGATCTTGTGAGCTGCCTATCATGATCAAGATCATCTTATTGTAATGCTACATGTTGTGTTTGCTGGGATCTGACTTATATTGATACCTATGTGGAGCTGAATATTATATTATCATGTCTATGTCATTTGTGATCTTGCATGCTCTCCGTTACTTGTTGAAGCCTTGGCCACGTGAATACTTGTAACTCCAAGAGGGGGTATTTATGCATGATAGTTGGGTTCAACCTCTATTTAACCTGGGATAGTGACAGCAAGTTCTAAGGTTGTAGATGTGTTGTTGCCACTAGGGGTAAAACAGCAATGCTTTATTCAAGGATGAATGTATTGTTTACATTACGCACATTACTTAATGCAATTGTCTGTTGCTTGCAACTTAATACTGGAAGGGGTACGGATGTTAACCGGAAAGTGGACTATTTAGGCATAGATGCATGCTGGATAGCGGTCTATGTACTTTGTCGTAATGCCCAAATGAATCTCATAGTAGACACCACAGCTCACACATGCATGTTATATGCACTTATCAATTGTCAATTGCCCAGCTGTAATTTGTTTACCCAGCATGTTAGTTATCTTATTGGAGAGACACCACTAGTGAACTGTGGACCCCGGTCCATTCTTTTACATCTGAAATACAATCTACTGCAATCATTGTTCTCTACTGTTTTATGCAAACAAACATCATTTCCATTCGATACGTTTAACCCTTTGTTTTCAGCAAGCCGGTGAGATTGACAACCTCACTGTTAAGTTGGGGCAAAGTAATTTGATTGTGTTGTGCAGGTTCCACGTTGGCACCGGAATCCCTGGTGTTGCGCCGCACTACACTCCTCACCAACACCTTCGAAGCAAACCTCGTTTTCCTACTGGTCCGATTAAACCTTGGTTTCATACTGAGGGAAAACTTACTGCTGCACTCATCATACCTTCCTCTTGGGGTTCCCAACTGACGTGTGACGTACAAGCAATTGTTTCTGGCACTATTAACCTAGAGCCACCACACCGGCATCGCTCCGGCGACCTACACGCAGCGGCGCCGCCACGTCCGGCCACCGTGCGTCCAGGCGCGTCCACCACGCCCAGCCCAAAGTCTCAGCTCGCGCGGGTGCGCCGTAGCTCGCGCTGGTGTGCCGTCGGCGTGCTCGATGCCACCGCGGCACACCCGGCTAGTGCTTACGTCAGCACGACATCAGCGTGGGCCCTGGTTGCCAGTTTTTCCCCTTTCCACAAAAAAAAAATCCACAAACTGCTAAATTCCTGACAAATGGGCTCCAGATTTTTTACACAATTTACAGAAAATGATACATGCTGTAAAATCAAAAACTTCAAAACTTCTAATTATGTCAAAATGTAAACATACTTAGACATTTCAATATTTGGTGAAAATTTGGGAAAAAAATTAAATGTACTTACCCAAATTACATGGATTTGAATTTAAATTTTTTTTGTAACTATAGAAATCAAATGAATAAATATGCGTTTCAACTCAGTACAAATTAAAAAAAATGTTAATGCAAAATATAAAACATATTCAAACATTACAATTTGCTAAAAAAATATGAAATATTCCAAAATATATCAACATGCCCGCAAAAAAGAGAGAGGAAAAAAAGGCCAACTATTCACAGCACGAAACGAACATATTTAAACTTTTTAAATAAGTAAAAATTTATGAAAAAAACAAATGCACTGGCCCAAATTACATGGATTTGAATTTAATAAAATCCTGTAACTATAGAAATCAAATGAATAAATATGCATTTCCACTCATTACGAATTAAAAAAAATGTTAATGCAAAATACAAACATATTCAAACATTACAATTTGCTAAAAAAATATGAAATACTCCAAAATATATCAACATGCCCAAAAAAAGGCCAACTATTCACAGCACAAAACGAACATATTTAAGCTTTTTAAATAAGTAAAAATTTAGGAAAAAACAAATGCACTTGCCCAAATTACATGGATTTGAATTAAAAAAAATTCTATAGCCACAAAATTTAAATGAATAAATATGCATTTCCACTCATTATGAACTTAAAATAAATGCACATCCTCTAATTATGTGAAGTTAAATTTTTAATAAATGCTCATATAATGCATTTCCTCTAATAACGGCCTCAAAATGAACATTTCAAATTCATAAATAATTGGATGTAATATAAATGAACATTGCCTAATATCAAATCCAATTGAACAAATGTGCATTTCTACGCATTATGGACTTAAATTAAATGTTAATGAAAAAAAACATATTCGAACATTTCAATATGCTTTAAAAAATAGATACTCCAAAATATATCAACATGTTCAGGAAAAATAAATGCCAACTATTTATGCCAAAATACAAACATAATTTATGGCAAAAAACAAACATGCTCAAAAAAATTAAATTGATGAATATTTCAAGAAATCCCAAATGAACTTCCCCTAATTATGTGGAGTTGAATTTAACAAATACTCACACAATGCATCTCCTCTAATTATGGACTTAAATTGAACATTTCAATTTGGAAAATATTTGGAAATAACCTAAATTAATTTCCTATAAATATGAAATTCAGATGCAGTTCTTCAAATTATAGATTAACTTTACTACATGCTCATATAATGCATATCTTTTTATTACGGAGCTAAATTTGTTTAACCTAAATTAACTTCCTCTAAATATGAAATTCAGATGCAGTTCTTCAAATTATAGATTAACTTTACTACATGCTCATATAATGCATATCTTTTTATTACGGAGCTAAATTTATTTATGCCGACCTACAAACATAATCGAACATTCAAATTTGCTAAGTATTTCGAATTACCCTAGACGACAAATTCTGACGCTTTTTCACATTTTGAATTACAGCAAGTGCGGCGTATCGCAGCGCCCAGATGTCTAGTAGCTGGTTTATCCTCAACTATTGCTCTGAGTCGAATGGGAAAAACCGGCTGAGCCTATGGCCGTGGTCCGACTGTAATAGTCGGTTATGTAGTAGTGATCTATTCTTTGGTTGTGATTTCAGCCAGATTTTTTGGTGGAGGCTAAACCAAGAATGGAATTGTGATCTACATCTACTGGATATGTTACTATATGGAAGAGCAAGATCTGGACATGTTTGCTTTAAAGAATATCTAATTATTGGATACTGGAGTCTATGGAACCACATGAACAAAATTATTTTCGAGAGTGCCCAGCTCAATCTAGATTTTAGTCTTCATTTGTTCAAAGAATCATTCTCTTTGATTATGCATAGAGCAAAACCCTCTCTTAAAGAGGGTATGCAACAATGGCTGGATGCTATGTAATAATTTGAACTTTGGACATGGACCTGCAGTTTAACTCACCTCTGTTTGTAATTATGCCTTATTTATAAAATATTAAATGACGCTGTAGGGGCTTTCCCTACTGTTTTTCCGTAAAATAATGCATTCCTAAACTCTTCCATACTAAAAAAAATGCTATAATAAGTTGCTTAAAATATCAAATGCTGGTTCTCGGCTAACCGAGAAGTTGCTTAGTGCTGGGTCGCTGATTCTTTTGCTGTACGTTCCCATTGTCCATAGCGCTGGATCGTCGTGCATTGCTTATTTGCTTGTATGGCCCAACGCCTAGTGGACCTTTTTTGGCTAACATGGTGGATCGGTTGTTTTTTCTTCCAGCCGTTTTAGCAGTTTTGATGGTGGGCTTTGTAGTCTGGTTGTTAGGCCTTTTTTTTTTGGGCCTTGTTTATGCTAGTGGTATTTGTTGCTTTTCTTTTTTAAACATCACGCAATTGCAAATGTATTTTCATAGCGTGTAATTGTATTTTTTCATTGCGTGCTTTTTGTAATTGCACATGAAATCAGCGCGCAATTGCGAATTCATCTTTTTGCCTGTAATTGCATTTGTGTCATTTATTTTCTGTAATTGCATCTTGCAATTGCACATGTAACCATCGCGCAATTGCACATGCGTTTCTATTGCGTGTAATTGCATTTGTTTCATTGCTCGCTTTTGTAATTTCACATGAAATTAGTGCACAGTTGCACGTTCACCTTCTTAGCGCATGTAATTGCTTTTTTTCATCTTTTGTTTTTTATTGCATTTTGCAGTTGCACATGTAACCATCGCGCAGTTGCACATGCATTTTTATAGCGTGTATATTTTTCCATTGCATGTATTTATAATTGCACATGAAATCTGCGCGAAATTGCACATTCACTTTTTAGCGTGTAAATCTCTCTTTTTTAATTGCATTTTGCAATTGCACATGGAACCATCGGGCAATTGCACATGCATTTTATAGCGTGTAATTCTGTTTTTTCCTTGCGTGCATTTGTAATTGCACATGAAATCAGCATGCAATTGCATACTCACTTTGTGTAATTGCATTTTTTATTGTTTTCTCCTTATACTTTTAAAAAGGCTTAATTAAAAAAGGCCCACGAAACAGTATTGGAGAAAATGGTGATTCGGCCCAGAAGAAAAAACATGATGATGTGGATCGACCGAGATTTATGGCAATATGGGTTTTTTCTGTTCCAAATCTGGGTTGAACAGCCTTCGCTTGAAGGTGGTGAGCAGATCATCTTTTGCAGAAAGAGACTGAAGATAATCATCTTCTTTTTTTGAAAATTTCCCCCGTATATTAGGTCAGCAAGCCGTCCCATTAAAACCCTGTCAGTCCCTTTCGGTACCCTGATTAGCGAAAGAGTATGTCACCAACTTGCTGCCTTTAAACATTAAGCACAGTTACAACGTCCGCTAGGGAACTCAGGCACCAGCAGTCTTACAATCAAGCATGAGAGCATCCAACACGCAGGAAGGAGCTGCTCCATGCATCACACGACTCTCTCGCTTACCTAGCTGCGCCAGCCCATGGGCTACTCCATTACTCCATTGCTCACCCGGGTGATCTTGCTCAGCTTCACTTCTAGGATAATGTTCAGCAGTGCTTTCGCTTCCAGAAATAAGCTCCAATGACTAGAAAGGTTTCTGTCGGGGAGGAGAGGACGTAGATCACTCTGGCGCAATCAGACTCCAACACACCCGGCTGTTGGCTATGCGCTGCCAAGTATCGGATGCCCTCCAGTGCAGCAAGGACTTCCGCTTCCTCCATGCTAGCACATGCAGTCAAGGATTTCCATTCAGAGTACAGCACGGCACCGCTGCCATCCCTCACAACCAGACCAATACCACCCGACGACGTCTCTGCATGCCATCCCGCGTCCGCGTTCACCTTAGTCCATCCAGAATCAGGGGCACACCACCGCGATGGCACTGTCACTTTGGTCACTACAGCAGGCATGACAATGGGTACCGCCGGTGCTTTACCGTTGCTAACCGGGGTCGGCTCTATCTGTCCTAGAGACACCTTATAGTTTTGGAGGAAGGAAATCGACGCCGAGATGGACGCCTTACCATCGCCGTGAACAACATTGTTGCGATGGTGCCAGGCTCGCCAAAACAGGAATATCACTTTTGTTCTCATGTCCGTGCTGATTCCAGCTAGCAGGTTGAAGAACCAGTCTTTACCCGTATCTCTGAAGGCCTCTTCACTTGGTAGCTGCCAAACATCTCGCATGCCAATAAGATAATCATCTATTCTGATACACTATCATCATAACACACTACATCGTTTCTTTTCCAAATCATCATTAATATTCATCTCACAATTCCACAATACTGAAGCAAATACAAAATCAAATCCGCGGCACAGTATAAGTGATTTGTCTCGCAATTTACACTCGCACGAGAGGGGCCCTCAGATAGCCAGCATGGCGAAGCCAAAGCCTGCTGCAAGCGTGCCGATTAGGCCTGCCTTCAGGGACCAGCACCAGCCCCGCTAGTTGAGTTCGCCCCGTCGGCACCTGGTGGGCTGGTGGAGTCCGCCGGTGGCTGCGGCGCGCCTCCAGGGGTACTAGGGGCAGGCGGCGAGCCCGGGGAACCCGGTGAAGAAGACGGTGATGATCCTGGAGTGGCCGCGGGAGCAGCGCCCGGAGCTGAACCTGTCGGAGATGGTGCAGACTCTGGGGTAGGCATAGGTGCGCCGGAGGGAGGGGACATCGGGCTCGGCATCGGCGCGCCAGACGGCGGCGCCATGGAAGGAGGCGACATCGGGCTCGGCATCGGCGCGCCAGACGGCGGCGCCATGGAAGGAGGCGACATCGGGCTTGGCATCGGCGCACCAGAGGGCGGTGCCATGGATGGAGGAGACGGCGGCGACGACGACGGGCTCGGCACCGGAGGGGCTGACGTCGGCGGCATGGACGGAGGAGGAGACGGCAAGAGGCCCGGCGGGGTGTGGTCGGCAGAGAGCACGACGACTATGAGCTTCTCGTTCGCCATGCAGCTGGCCTGGTTGCCGCTGATGAAGAAGAAGGGGCCGGAGCGGTCGAGCGTGAAGACCGTGCTGCCGCCCTCGAACTTGGTCACGTACGTCGTGGTGTTGCAGGCGTTGTACGCCGCCTGGTCCACCAGGAGGACCGAGTCCGTGTCCTTGGGGTACACGAACACTAAGGAAACCAAGCGAAAACATGTCAGTTTCCCGTTTCATTCGTCACTGCTGGAGGCTAGCTCGATCGATGGGGGGGATCGAGAGGTAGGTGGAACTTACGTAGCTGGTCGCCGATAACGAACCGCTTCCTCCCGGCCCACGCGTTGTACGGCTCGGCGGTGGCGTCCGGCACGCCCCACCCTTTGGCGCCGCCGACCCGGAACTGCGTGGCGGTCGCCGCCGACGCCATGAGAGCGAAGCAGAGGAGCCCTACTAGACCATTAGATACCACCATGTCTGGAGATGAACTAGGTGACTTTGGTACTAATAAAGATCGAGCGAGCGGCTGACTCGATCGAGCAGTGCAGCTTGCTTGCAAGTGCACTCTGTGAGCTTGGGAGGAAGAGACAAGGGTTGGTGGGTATTTGTAGATCAGGTCGATCGATCCAGGACTTGAGGGATCAACATTCAACCGTACTCAGGGGATCAAGGACTTTTGCAACGTGTCGGTCGGGTTCGACTTTGCATAATAACAGCATAAGGTATCTATCCGTCTTCTCACGTGACTGAAAGCGTCAGGTGTTCCCGAGAACATGTCCTGGTTGGCTTCTTCTTGACAGATGACGTCCACTCACTACAGGAATCGCACAAGACGCGACGCCGACGGCCGGAAGCCGTCGGCGTACACCCTAAAGCCGTCGGCATATCGATACGCCGACGGCAGCCGTCGGTGTCTCTCCGTCGGCGTTTGGGACCGTCGGCGTACCAACCCAGCCGTCGGCGTATAAATATCCGTCGGCGTACGATGTGGTGGGACCCACAAGACAGCATCTGGGCGTTCCGTTAGCTCATCATACGCCGACGGTAATGCCGTCGGCCTCTGCGTGCCACGTGTCGCCACACTGCGCGTCGCTGGGCCGTCATCATACGCCGACGGCATTGCCGTCGGCGTATGGATGACCATATTGTCCGTATTTGTCGACGTGACGCCATCCTGTGTGTCCGCGACTCATCCTTGCCGTCGGCGTATGAGTGACCATATTTTCTTTACTCAGGGGAACAAGGACTTTTGCAACGTGTCGGTCGGGTTCGACTTTGCATAATAACAGCATAAGGTATCTATCCGTCTTCTCACGTGACTGAAAGCGTCAGGTGTTCCCGAGAACTTGTCCTGGTTGGCTTCTTCTTGACAGATGACGTCCACTGGAATAGGAATAGTAGACACGAGTGATGATCTGGTCGACGAGTGTCCGTCGGAACCCACACGGTTTCTCGGAACCATTTGGACACGCGTACGTCGGCGATCGACGTCCTTGTCGTCGGAGCGATGAGTCGATGGATGTCTCGCTCAGCACCTAGCTTCGGAAGTTCCTGCCGTAACTGTAGACTATGTAGTGCCTGTCTATATGTCGGTCCAGTGGGCTCGTTCCAGCTACTGTAGTAACGACAAGAGCAATTTGAGTTCGGCTGAAAGAATGTACCAGAAGAGATAATCCGTCATTTTTGAGAAAGCGACGGAGAGATTCCGGAAGTTTTTCGTGCCATTGTGTGACGAAGAAATTCGTGACATGACCCTGCTGGCTGCTGCGAGGAGAACACGCACGAACTTTATGCCTTAGAATGCAGAATTTAAATAGTTCGAGGGAAACTCTCTGAAAACGGCTTGTTATTTTTTGCGCACCGTCGTACACGTGGCTTTATCGTTAATCAAATCCCCCTGTTAACCAAATCGCATGGTGCTGAATAGGGTCCAGCGTTGGGTCGTCCACCACTGGGTCGTGTAAGATTTGTTTCCTCTGAGTAGTGGTTCTTGAGAGACTACGTGGAGCCTGAATGATGTTTCTTTGTACAGTCCCAATCAAATCAAACGCTATGGCCAATCCGATGTGTTGTGCGTGTTTCGCGATTTAGCAAATAACAACGCAACTTGGTCAGGTCTCCGACTCTCCGGCTATCGATCGGCACCGCTCACAGGTCTTCCTAGCTAGAGTGCTCACCTATATATGTTGCCCAAATTATTATTATTTTTAAACCGAAGACAAAAGTTTTGCCTTATCCATTTATTAAGCAGAATGTGGCCGGTTTATTATCGGAATAAACCGGGCGAAAACCATACAACAACACAACCCCACGGAAGGAAGCCCCACAACCTCAAGAACAACTAGAGCCAAGCTCCAGACACCACTCCGCAACAAGCCGGTAAGCTATACACCCATGCCGGAGAGAAGAAGTCGTAACTGCTATGGGAGGAGCAGATACGGGACGCTCCAACGTAGACGAAAGCGACGAACCCACCAGGAGCCCCGACGACGACAACCAACACCGCGAGCAACCTTGTCGCCCACACGACACAAAGGTGGAGCACCCGCGATGTTGCAGAAATCTCGGAGCCGCCGCCCCGACATCCACATCTCTGTCACGCCCTGGCAATACACCTGTACCACCTTCCGGGGCCGTCGCCCCGACATGCCACCGCTCGCACCCGAGCTGCAACGCCGCGCGACCTAGCTGCCCGCAGTCCAAACTGCCCAGAGCAACTACCCGCAGATCTCGGCCGCCACACAATCCGAGGCCGCTGCCTCGACATACTGAAGATCGCCCCTCTCTGGGACGCATCGACCGAGCCGACAACCTCACCACCCATGTAGCACGAAGTCGCCACCCACACTTTGCCGAGCCGCAACCCCACCTCATTGGGTCACCACCGCAAAGCAATCCGGGCCGCCGCCCCGACATGCAAGAACAATCTCGAAGCCGCCGCCTCGACGTCCACGCACCCGCCGATGAGACCAGCTAGCATGGCAACACAACGGTAGGCAGAAATACAGAGACTCCAAGGCGACGTTGATACGTCTCAAACGTATCCATAATTTCTGATGGTCCATGTGTTGATATTATACCAATTGTTACATGTTTTACATACACTTCATATCATTTTTATGCATTTTCTGGGACTAACCTATTAACAAGATGCCACAGTGCTAGTTCCTGTTTTCTGCTGTTTTTGTATTTCAGAAAAGCTGTTCTGGAAATATTCTCGGAATTTGACGAAACCTGGACAGGACCTCCTATTTTTTCAACACATACACGGAGTCCAAAGGAGAGTCGGAGGCGACCGAGGAGGGCGCCACACCATAGGGCGGCGCGGCCCCACCTCCAACCGCGCCGTGGTGTGGTGTGGGCCCCTCGGGTCGCTCCAGCCGCCGCCCTTTCGCATATTTATTCATCTTCACGGGGAAATCCTAGACACCCGAGCCATTATCCACGAAAAGTTACAGAGACGCCGCCGCCGTCAACCCTAGCTCGGGAGGGTTCAGAAGCTCTTCCCGGCACCCTGCCGAAGAGGGGAATCATCACCGGAGGGCTCTACATCACCATGCCTGCCTCCGGAGTGATGCGTGAGTAGTTCATCTTTGGACTACGGGTCCATAGCAGTAGCTAGATGGTTGTCTCTCCACTTTATGCTATCATGTTTAGATCTTGTGAGCTGCCTATCATGATCAAGATCATCTTATTGTAATGCTACATGTTGTGTTTGCTGGGATCCGATGAATATTGAATACTATGTCAAGTTGATTATCAATCTATCTTATATATTATTTATGATCTTGCATGCTGATAACCCACAAGAGTAAGGGATCACTGTAGCTCATCTCAATGTGAAAGTAGGGTATCGATCCGCAGGAGCAAGAAGGAAAATTTATCTACTCCCTACAACTAAAGTGTCACAAGTTTTAGTTGATTATGCACTAAACAAGTTTAAGGAACAAGATGGTTGATTTAATGGATGGAAGTTTAATGTTACAAAACAAGAATGTAAAAGTGTCCCAATCCTCTTCAATGCAAGAGGACAAGACAAATGTTTTCTCTTATAGGAACAATGGAAATGGGTTCATGTGTTCACTTAATCCTCTCTCTCTCATCTACGGTGATTATCATGTTATAGATAAAGTACACACAATTGTCATGTTTTAATGGTAGCTTTTATGACGGCTATATGTCCTAAAACACATAGTTGAAAGAAATACTCATTTGTGTTGCTAGGTCACCCTCGTAAGGCTAGCATGGTTGATGTCACTCCCACATCATACTCTTCCTTTTTACCCCCAGATAAAGGATATTGGGCTGTATTTCACATGTCACTCAATACATATGCCATGTCACATCGGCCATCCCGTACCTACATTCATCATACTTCATAATGGACAATATTCTAAACACTAGTGCAATGATTTATAATTCGTGTGCATGACCACATCTCTCTCATCTATCCACACTTGGTGGTGTCAATCACCTCATGACAAGGATAAACAATGCATTATGCATAAATCAAACCATCACATGCATCATAGAATATCTCCAAAGTATTACAAATCATAAAAGCTCTAACACAACGGTAAATGTATAACAAATCATCTCATACCACAATATCCACCATAAGAATTACATAGATAGATCCATACTTATGCAAGACACATCATATGGACTCCAACAATGATCATACATAGAGAGATTAGATCAAGTTACCACCACAAACCCAAGGTCCAGGGGTGGACTTCTCCCCCTTCATCATGGAGACGGTGGAGAAGTCGTTGGAGAAGATGGAGACCACCCCGGCAGCGCCCCGCCGGAGTTTTCCCCCCTCCAATCTGCAACTCCAGGTCTCTGTTTCGTGGTTTCTGTGTTTCGGCGGCGCTCCTTTCCGAAGGGCGTCGGGGACTATTTTTATAGTCGGTTTTAGGTCAAGACGGAGTCGTGGGTGAAAAGATCGACGGCAACGGAGCCTCGAGGCTCCAGATGGTGGGTCCCACGCGGCCAGATTCCTTGGCCACGTGGGCCACCCTCTTTTGGGCCTCGGGCCTCCGCTTGTTCGCTTCCTTCGCTCCCAAGTCTTCTTCCTTCCAAAATTTGATGCTCGTAAATTTCCAGGTCATTTGGACGTCGTTTGGGTCCCTGAAACATTAAAATATGGAAAATAGGGTTTTCTTTCTGCGCAGGGTTAATTCCATAAAAATAGGAAAATCATGAAATATTCCAAAAATCATTATAAAACATTGATATAACCCTTATATGATGCAAATATGATTGGAATATAAGTAATATAGTGCAAAGTTCATATATGCATTTTACATGCATCACATGCTTTCCGTTACTAGTAGATGATTTGGCCAAGTAGATGCTTGTAACTCCAAGAGTTAGTATTTATGCTAGATAGTGGGTTCATGCCTCCGGTAATTTGGGAGAGTGACAACAACTTCTAAGATTGTGGATGTGCTGTTGCCACTAGGGATAACATAACCAATGCTTAGCTTAAGGGTGCGCCGTTAGGTCTAATGCATTTGTTTACATTACGCACATTACTTAATGCAATTATCCATTGCTTGCAACTTAATACCAACAGGGAACTCGGTATGACAACCTGGAGGTGAATTATTAGTCATAGACACTGTTGGATAACGGTCTATGTATTTCGTCGTAATGCCCACATGAATATCATAGTAATCATCATGTCATATATATGCATTGTCATGCGCTCAATATTTTGTCAATTGCCTAGCTGTAATTTGCTCACCCAGCATGTTAGTTATCTTTTATGGAGAGACACCACTAGTGAACTGTGGACCCCGGTCCATTCGTTTACACTGATAATACAACCAACAGCAATCATTGTTCATTTTCATTTTCTGCAATTAAACATTATTTTCCACACCATACGTTTAATCCTTTGTTTTCAGCAAGCCAGGAAGATTGACACCCTTCCTGTTTCGTTGGGGCAAAGTATATTGATTGTGTTGTGTGCAGGTTCCACGTCAACAGCCGAACTCCCTTCCACACGCAAGTACTTTTTTGGCACCGTTGACAACCTTCAGAAGTGTTTCCTGCTCCTACTGGATCTGATAACCTTGGTATCTTACTGTGGGAAACTTGTTGCTGCACTGCTTCATACCTTCCTCTTGGGGTTTCCCAACGAACGTGTGTCCCACGTCATCAAGCAATTTTTTCTGGCGCCGTTGCCGGTGAGCAAGGGGATTTCTGCAAGGGGAGTTTCACGTTTCCAATCTCTTTACTTTGTTATTGTCTTGCTTAGTTTATTTTTATCTTGTCTTGTTTGCTTTATTTATCAAAAACACAAAAAAAATCTCGCACCTAGTTTATTTTGGTTTGTTATTATGTCTAGTTCTTTACTTGCTATCAATGGTTACTTTCCTTGAAACTAGTCATATGGCTGAAAACAACATGAGAGAGCTTTATGAAATTTATCTTGAGTTGGGACATGAGGTGTTTGATGAGAAAATTAAAAAGTCTATGGAACTTTATCTGCATAACAATCATGATAGTAGCAATGCTATTAGCATACATTCTTTGAACACCATTTTAGCTAATGCCATGGAAAGATCTAAGCTTGGGGAAGCTGGTTTTGATAAAAATATTCTTTTTAGTCCCCTAACTTTGGAGGAGGAAATTTGCTTTGATGATACTTTGCCTCCAATTTATGCTGATTATAATAATTGTGATATTTTAGTTCCACCTACTATTGAGGATAAAGTTTATTATAATTATACTATGCATGCAATTTATGATGATTATAATGATGGATGTGCTAATTTTACTTCCACTGTTACTAATGAAATTTATTATGCTTGTGTGGAGAGTAATGATACTTTTATGCATGTGGATCATGATAAGAATGATTTATGTGATAGCTATATTGTTGAGTTTATTCATGATGCCACTGAAAGTTATTATAAGAGAAGAAAATATGGTTGTAAAAGTTTTCAAGTTACTAAAACACCTCTCTTTATGTTGAAAGTTTTGAAGTTGCATTTGTTTCGTCTTTCTATGCTAGTTTCTTTATGCTTCAATAATTTATTTTATTACAAGATTCCCTTGCATAGGAAGTGGGTTAGACTTAAATGTGTTTTATATTTGCCTCTTCATGCTCTCTTTTGTTTTTCAACTCTTATTTTGTGAGAGCATCATTAAAATCTTCTAGCTAGCTAAAAGGCACTAAAGAAAGCGCTTTTGGGAGGCAACCCATTATCTTTTATTTTAAGTTTTAGTCAAGGAGTTGTTTACTTCTGTAACAATTCCTTTGTATCTTTATTTTCGCATTGTTGTGCCAAGTGGAGCCTCTAATAGGAAGATGATGCTAGATTTGGATTTCTGCTGTTCACCGTTTTACTTCTGTAAAATCACAGAAAAATTATTTAAATCTGCAAATTTTTTGCGTGATCCTCAGATATGTACGCATCTTTCGTTAGTTTTGTTTTTCGATCTGAGCAACGTAAGTGCCTCGAAAAAATTCGTCTTTACAGACTGTTCTGTTTAGACAGATTCTGTCTTTTATTTTTCGCATTCTCTCTTTTACTAGTGTTGAGTGGAATTCTTTTTTAGGGTGAAGAGCTTCACATAACATCAGTGGCAGTAGTTAATGTTAAAAGTAACGGTCATGTTTGTGTCCTTATAGAACATGTGAGTTTTTGATTGTGCACTAACCCTCTAATGAGAATTACTCTGAGTTTGGTGTGGCGGAAGTTTTCAAGGGTCAAGAGAGAAGGATGATATAATGTGATCAAGAAGAGTGAAGAGCTTAAGCTTGGGGATGCTCCCATGGATCACCCCAGCATATTTCAAGAAGACTCAAGCGTCATCTTCATCAGCAACTTATCAGGTCATCTCTAGTGAAACTATATTTTAATTCTTTCACATCATATGTGCTTTACTTGGAGCGTCTGTGTGCTTTTATTTTCAGTATTTTATTTTTCTTATGGTCAACTTGATTGGACCCTAGCATTCTTGATTGGGAGAGAGACACGCTCCGCTTTTTCATATGAATACTCCTATTCTTCACTTATACTTGTTGAGTATTCTTATCTAGCTATTGCTATGCTTTTAGCTCCTGTTTTGCATGCATCTCTTATTCAGAGCTGTTAGTTCTTTTAAAGAAAGTACTCTCTTGCTTCACTTATAATTGTTTGGAGAGTTTATGTTGAAATAAATTGATTGGTGTTTGGTTGGAACAGAAAATGTTGCATGTGGTAGATGGTATAATGGAAAAAGCTTACATATTCTTGTAGATCACTGTATTGGATAATTTGATACTTGTCAATTGTTTTGAGTTATCAAGTAGTTCATGTTTAAGCTTTTGTATCATGTAGTTAAAACCTATTAATGAAGAACTACCGTAAAGCTCGTTGAAATTTGGTTTGCATGATTGGTATCTCTAAGGTCTAGATATTTTCTAGTAAAAGGGTTTGGTTAACAAGGAAGACAGTGTAGAGTCTTATAATGCTTGCAATATGTTTTCATATAAGTCTTGCTGTGTCGGTTGATATCCTGTGTTTGCTTCAAATAACCTTGCTAGCCTAAACTCTGTACTGAGAGGGAATGCTTCTCGTGCATCCAAAACCTTGAGCCAAAATCCATGCCATCTGTGTCCACCATAACTACCTATATGTGGTATTTCCTTGCCATTCCAAGTAAATTTTTCATGTGCTACCTTTAAACTATTCAAAAATTATTACTCCTATTTTGTGTCAATGTTTACCAAGCTCATGAGGACGGGGTGGATGTCTTTATGTCAACTGTCAAACAGACTTTACCACCGGACTAGCGGCATATACATCCGCTTATCCATTAATTTTGCAAAAAGAGCTGGCAAATGGGGTGCCCAGTCCCAATTAATTACAACTTTAACCGCTTAATTCTCTTCACATTTTTGCCCTGATTTATCAGTCAAGCAATGACAAACAGTGAAATATCTGCATGTGTAAACAAAAGAGAAAGAGGGATGATCTGCCTTGCTGGTAGAAATAACGTCCTTCATGGGAGCCGCTCTTAAAAGTCTGGTTGGCAGGGGTCATATTGTACTTTCCATTTTCTGATTCGTTGACAATTAACAAACACCTCCCAAAACTTATTTTTACTCTCTATATGATTTCAAAAACTTAAAAAGCTCTAGCACATGATTTAATCCCTGCTTCCCTCTGCGAAGGGCCTTTCTTTTACTTTTATGTTGAGTCAGTTTTCCTACTTCTTTCTATCTCAGAAGCAAACACTAGTGTCAACTTTGGTGCAACAATTTTTATATGCTTGTATATTGCACTTATTATATTGCTTTGTGTTGACAAATATCCATGAGATATATATGTTGAAAGTTGAAAGCAATTGCTGAAGCTTAAATCTTCCTTTGTGTTGGTTAAATACCTTTTACTTAGAATCTATTGCTTTATGAGTTAACTCTTATGCAAAACTCTTTGATGCTTGTCTCGAAAGTACTATTCATGAAAAGTTTTTGCTTATATGATTCAGTTGTTTGCTCATTATCTACTTGCTAGCAAACTATAGACCATTGACCTGGATCACTTCATTCATAACATGTGCTTTACAATACTATTTGATCAAGATTATGATTGTAGCATGTCACCTCAGAAATTATTTTGTTTTTATCGTTTTACCTACTCGAGGACGAGTAGAACTAAGCTTGGGGATGCTTGATACGTCTCAAACGTATCTATAATTTCTGATGTTCCATGTTGATATTATACCAATTGTTACATGTTTTATATACACTTCATAGCATTTTTATGCATTTTCTGGGACTAACCTATTAACAAGATGCCACAGTGCCAGTTCCTGTTTTCTGCTGTTTTTGTATTCAGAAAAGCTAGTTGGAAATATTCTCGGAATTGGACGAAACTTGGACAGACCTCCTATTTTTCCAACACGTACACGGAGTCCAAAGGAGAGACGGAGGCGACCGAGGAGGCGCCACACCATGGGCGCGCGGCCCCCCTCCAACCGCGCCGTGGGTGGTGTGGGCCCCTCGGGTCCTCCAGCCGCCGCCCTTTCGCCTATTTATTCATCTTCACGGAAAACCCTAGACACCCGAGCCATTATCCACGAAAAGTTCCAGAGACGCCGCCGCCGTCAACCCTAGCTCGGGAGGGTTCAGAAGCTCTTCCCGGCACCCTGCCGGAGAGGGGAATCATCACCGGAGGGCTCTACATCACCATGCCTGCCTCCGGAGTGATGCGTGAGTAGTTCATCCTTGGACTACGGGTCCATAGCAGTAGCTAGATGGTTGTCTCTCCACTTTATGCTATCATGTTTAGATCTTGTGAGCTGCCTATCATGATCAAGATCATCTTATTGTAATGCTACATGTTGTGTTTGCTGGGATCCGATGAATATTGAATACTATGTCAAGTTGATTATCAATCTATCTTATATGTTATTTATGATCTTGCATGCTTTCCGTTACTAGTAGATGCTTTGGCCAAGTAGATGCTTGTAACTCCAAGAGTTAGTATTTATGCTAGATAGTGGGTTCATGCCTCCGGTAATCTGGGAGAGTGACAGCAACTTCTAAGATTGTGGATGTGCTGTTGCCACTAGGGATAAAATAACCGATGCTTAGCTTAAGGGTGCGCCGTTAGGTCTAATGCATTTGTTTACATTACGCACATTACTTAATGCGATTATCCGTTGCTTGCAACTTAATACCAACGGGGAACTCGGTATGACAACCTGGAGGTGGATTATTAGTCATAGACGCTGTTGGATAACGGTCTATGTATTTTGTCGTAATGCCCACATGAATATCATAGTAATCATCATGTCATATATATGCATTGTCATGCGCTCAATATTTTGTCAATTGCCCAGCTGTAATTTGTTCACCCAGCATGTTAGTTATCTTTTATGGAGAGACACCACTAGTGAACTGTGGACCCCGGTCCATTCTTTTACACTGATAATACAACCAACTGCAATCATTGTTCCTTTTCATTCTCTGCAATTAAACACTATTTTCCACACCATACGTTTAATCCTTTGTTTTCAGCAAGCCAGGAAGATTGACACCCTTCCTGTTTCGTTGGGGCAAAGTAGTTTGATTGTGTTGTGTGCAGGTTCCACGTCAACAGCCGAACTCCCTTCCACACGCAAGTACTTTTTTGGCACCGTTGACAACCTTCAGAAGTGCTTCCTGCTCCTACTGGATCTGATAACCTTGGTATCTTACTGAGGGAAACTTGCTGCTGCACTGCTTCATACCTTCCTCTTGGGGTCTCCCAACGAACGTGTGTCCCACGTCATCAGACGCCTCCAAGGAGGGAACGACGAAAACGCCGCCGTCGCCCGCATTGTCAACGACAATGCAAGGTTTTCACCCGGAGAAACTCAGTGAATTGGAGTGACAAAGGCATGGTTGGCGCTCCACGATGACGCCTCCAAGGAGGGGAACGACGTCCAAAGACGCCGGCACCATCGGCACTGACTGAGATCAGTGCTCGGCTTTCACCTGGAGCGAACCAAAAACCACCATTGTCAACACCGCTTCTAGCCAAACTGACCACCATGGGCAGCCGACCAACTCCGCCACACCATGTGCCCAGCAGCAACCCAAACACCAGCGTCCACCTTCCTTACCACCACGGGCAGCTAGCAGCCAGACGTCACCACGCGACGCCGAGCACCACCGCGACATGCAACGGCGACGACCTGACACCAGATGCAGATGTTGCGCCGCCACGCCACTGTCCTCACCGCGGCCACCTCTGCCGCGGAGCTGCAGACACCGGCTGGAAACGCCGTGCCCCGACCCGCCTGCCCACACGCGGTGGCCCCCGAGCTAGCCGCCGATCTCAGCAGATCTGGGCGCGGCCTCGATCTGCCACCTCCGCGCCAAGGAACCGGCAGCCACCTCCACCGCGCCTCCGGGGCCGCCGCCCCGGCCTAAACGGCGCCGGCGAGCCGCCATCCTCCTCCCCAGTGAAATCTGATGAGAGCCGACGCCACCTCAAAGAAGAGAGCCCCCCCCCCGACACCTTTTGGCAGCGGGGGGCCCGCAGCCACCGCGGCACATAAGCCGGCGGCAGCGGCGGCCGGAGAGCGCCTGGGGGGAGGGAGGGAGTGGCGGCGGCGGTGGGTGCCCCCGGTGCCGCTAGGGAGCGACACGGGGGGAGAGAGCAAACTTTACAAATATTTCATCCCGTCTATTCGGGCGCCTTCCCAAATTATTGTTATTCTGCTTGAAAGAAAGGCAAACAATTTTCCTTAATTCATGAATAAGAAGTCAGAGTACGCAGGTGTAAGATTATTCATAAGCAAACCTACTCTCCCGGCAATAAAAGACCCAAATAATTTGCCCCATGAAGACATAAGTATAGATCGGGCAATTTAAGACCCCACAATCGCATACGGAAGCAGCCATCCATGTGCGTTATCACCTATCGCTTACCCTTCGCATTTAAAACCGTGTGTGAGGGTAATTAGAGCGGCGTTTCAAGGGCGAGCAATTGCACACGCTTTTGTTTCTTGGACCATGTGCAAACTTTCACAGACGGTTATTATTAGTTAAGCGTCTGCATAGGTTGTAGGTTTCGCACACGTTTCGCTATGCATAAATCGTGTGCATATATTCATGACCCTTGTGTTAGGTAAATCGTTTGCAATGTAAATCGTTTGCAATGTACTGCAGCTTCTCATACGGTTTACATTTAGAAACGTATGATAAAACAATATTTAGCAAAAAGTCAATATAGTTGAGGTTCCGCGCCCGTTTTCCACGCCCGTCTACTTGAATTGAGAGAGTACGGTAATTGTCTCCCTCAGCTTCTGGCGGCGGTGGCGGTGGCGCTATGAGGTTTGGAGGCGCAACGAGGTGCGGCAGCGGCTCTTTGAGGTGCGGGTGCGGGTGCGGGTGTGGCTGCGGAGGCGGTGGCGCTTTGAGGTGTGGCAGTGGCGCCTCTCCGGCGGAGTCGTTGTTCCTGTGGGATCTAGCAGAGGACAAGGCAGAGGTATGGATACCTAAGTGAATTGTATTTTATCACAATTAGAATAGGAGATGGCCGGTGTTCATTGTTGTTTTGTGTGTGTAGATGAAAAGATGTTATTCAGTGTTCCTTTGTGTCTGTAGATGAATAAAGAATGGATGACCGAGAATCATACAACGGCAGTATACTGCAGTGGCACAAATCTTTTTAAGAGAGCATCGCTCATACATATGTGGAAGGAAAAACAGGGACGCATCAGATGTCCCTGTCATGATTGTAGGAATTGTATCGATTGGGACAATATTGTTGAGATATAATCTCACTTGCTTGTAAGGGGCTTCATGGATGGATACACATGTTAGACGAACCATGGCGAAGTACCTATCGTGGCAACAACGAATAAAGACTGTGAGATGCTAGATGATGAGATGTCACATACTGATCAGGTGTCACATACTGATCAGATGAAGCAAGACCATGAGAATGAGACTATAGGTCCTGAAAATGATGGTTGTGATGCAGATGGTGAACATGTTGGTGATACCGAAGATGGTGATATGCCAAGAATGCGTGAGATGTTGCATAATTTTGAGGCTCTAATATTTCAGAAGATCTGAAAGAGTTTAGTGGCTTACTACAAGACTCTGAGATACAATTGTATCCAAATCGTAAAGCAAAACACAAAAAATTGTCGGTAACACTAGATCTCTTGAGATTTAAGGCTGAAAGCAGATTGTCTGACAAAAGTTTCACGAAGATGTTATGTATGTTCAAAGACATGCTTCCAGATGGTAATGTTCTCCCAGAAAGCATGATTGCTGTGAAAAAAACAATTTTCCCATTAGGATTGGATGTACAAAAGATTGACGCTTGTATCAATGATTGTATGCTGTACCGAAGAGATGAGTACAAAGATCTACGTGCATGTTTGATATTCAATCATCCACTATACAAGCGTAAGAAAGGAGAAGACAAAATAAGTCCGACGAGGAGAACAAAACGGGAATCCCATTCAAGGTTGTATGGTACTTACCTATAATTGCTTGTTTGAAGTGTCTCTTTGCAAACCCTAAAGAGGCTAAGCTGATGCGTTGGCATGCATGAGGATGAACGGAATAAGGATAAAATGTTAAAGCACCCTGCTGATGCGGTCAGTGGAGGAAAATGGATGAGAAGTACAAGGATTTCGGCGGCGATCCTAGAAATGTAAGATTTGGCATGAGTACGGATGGAATGAATCCATTTGGCAATGAGTAGTAAACACAACACTTTGCTGGTGCTTCTGTTCATGTATAACCTTCCTCCTTGGCTATTTATGAAGAAAAAATATATCATGATGTCAATGCTTATCCAAAGACCGAAGCAACCTGGGAATGATATTGACATTTACTTGAAACTACTTGTCGATGAACTGCAGACATTGTGGAAAGAAGGAGTACTAGTATATGACACTTATAGAAAAGAAGAGTTCAATCTTCGTCCAATGTTGTTTTGCACCGTTCATGACTATCCGGCATTTGGTAACACATCGGGCCAGATCACAAAGGGAGACAAAACATGTGTGACGTATATGGGTAAAACAACTAGTCAATGGCTTACGAACTCATGCAAAACGGTCTACATGTGTCATCATAGGTTCTTGCCAAAAAAAGCACACATACCGGTTCATGAAGACGCAATTCAATGGGAAGGAGGAGCACGGAATGAAACCAAAGGTTTTTACCGGCTTGCAGTTGTATAAGATGGTGAAGAAAGTCAAAGTTGTGGTTGGCAAGGGTCCAAAACCGAAGGTTCCTAATCCAAAGAAACGGCGTCGCGAGGTGAACAAAAAATCAGCAGAGGTTGCCAAGAAGGTGAAAACGCAGAAAAAGAAGAAACCAGTGAAAATTTGGAAGAAGAAATCGGTTTTCTGGGAGTTAGAGTACTGGAAGTATCTGGATGTACGTCACTTCATCGATGTGATGCACGTTGAGAAGAACATTTGTGATAGCATCCTTGGTATGTTATTGAGCAATAAAGGAAAAACAAAAGATGGTGTCAATGCACGACTGGATATGAAGAAACTCAGTCCGAAGTTTGCTGCAAAACAGAGGAAAGACGACAAAGTGGGAGTACCTTTCTGCTTGTTACAATTTATCGAAAGAAGAAATCCTCGAGATATTGGAGTTCTTGTTCACTATTAAAACCCCAAGTTGCTACTCCGCAAAAATAAGGAGTCTTGTTGATATGCCTGCAAAGGAAATATCTGGTATGAAGTCGCACGATTGCCATGTAATGTTGACACAAATTCTCTCCGTGGCCATCAGAATTTTTTTGCCCAAGCCAGTTAGAGAGATGCTGATGAACTACAAGAATGTCATAGATCCTGATATACTAGATGAACTGCAAGAAGAGGTGGTGAAGACCCTATGCCAGCTTGAGATGTTTTTCCTGTCGGCTTTCTTTGATGTCATGGTCCATCTCACTGTACACATTGTGCGTGAGATAAAGATACCTGGCCCTATGTTTCTGCACAGCATGTATCCGTTCAAGCCGTACATGGGAATACTAGAGCACTATTGTCGGAACCGGTATCGACTCGAGGCAAGTATCGTTGAAGGTTATACATCTGAGGAGGTGGTTGGGTTTTGCACATACTACTTGGTCAACCGACAGACTATTGGTGTGCCTCGTTCTTGCCACGAGGGAAGGCTAGCTTGAGTAGGGATACTTGGATTAGAGGTCACCTCTCCCCCTGCAGAACTATTTGACAAACCACATATGAAAGCGTTGTATCACACGTCAGAAGTTTACGCATTTGTGAAGGAGCGCATGAAATTTACGGAGAAAACATATCCAAAGGCGACATAAGAGGTTATTCGGGGCAAGCACACCAGAAGTTTCATTCGATGGCTGTAGAAATCGTTTGGCCGGCCAATGGGTCAAAAAAAAGATTTAACGTGGCTGGCCAGAGGTCCATCACATAGAGTTCATAAATTTCAAGCGTACGACATAAATGGCTACACGTTGTACACGGAACACCGGGATGCAAAGACCAACTACCAGAATAGTGATGTTTGAGTTGAAGTCTACATTATTGGTAAGAAGGATAAGGAAGTCTATTATGTAATCATAGAAGAGATCTGGAGCCTAACTACGTGAAATTCAAGATTCTACGTTTGAAGTGTAGGTGGGTTGATCTCAAACATGCCAAAGTAGACGAGTACGGGGACTTATGTCAATCTGAACCAAATGAGCTACACGAATGATCCATTCATGTGCCAGCCAAGCCACCCAAATTTACTATGTGAAAGATCTCGCACATCCAAAGTGCCATGTAGTAATGCATGGAAAACAGAGGATAATAGGAGTTGAGAATGTTGTTGATGAAGATGAGTACAACCAGTTTGATGAATTGCCACCATTGGAGTACGTGTCATAGCCAATGATATGATTCCCGATGACACTTGCTATTTGAGAGAAGATCACTACGATCTAAAAGTACATGAGAAATGAGTTTTTATATAATGGAAGTTTGTAAAAGATTTATGTAATGGGACCCGAATGTTCAATTAATATTTATGACATGCACGGTATCTAATATTTGTAAGTTTCTGATTTTACACGACGGATTTTGAATGTCAGTTAACTGTCTGGAAATCAATGAGAAAGCAGAGTAACAAATAATCCTGTGCATGTACACTCAGAAATACAAAGGC
This sequence comes from Poa pratensis, assembly GCA_947311845.1. Classification (NCBI taxonomy): domain Eukaryota; kingdom Viridiplantae; phylum Streptophyta; class Magnoliopsida; order Poales; family Poaceae; genus Poa; species Poa pratensis. Next base: position 14,648,462 of record CAMZMU010000078.1, read on the forward strand.
AAATCCTCTTTACAATATAAGTGAATGTCTCGCAATTTACACTCAGATAGCCAGCATGGCGTAGCCAAAGCCTGCTGCAAGCGCGCTGACAAGGCCTGCCTTGATGGGAGCAGCCCCGCTGCCTGGCGTAGTCGAGTTCGCCCCGTCGGTGCCTGGTGGGCTAGTGGAGTCGGCTGGTGGCTGCGGCGCGCCTCCAGGGGTACCAGGGGAAGGCGGCGAGCCCGGGGAACCTGGTGAAGAAGACGGTGATGATCCTGGAGTGGCCGCGGGAGCAGCGCCCGGAGCTGAACCTGTCGGAGATGGTGCAGATTCCGGGGTGGGCATAGGTGCACCAGAGGGAGGCGACATCGGGCTCGGCATCGGCGCGCCAGATGGCGGCGCCATGGAAGGAGGCGACATCGGGCTTGGCATCGGCGCACCAGAGGGCGGTGCCATGGATGGAGGAGACGGCGGCGACGACGACGGGCTCGGCACCAGAGGGGCTGACGTCGGCGGCATGGATGGAGGAGGAGACGGCAAGAGGCCCGGCGGGGTGTGGTCGGCCGAGAGCACGACGACGATGAGCTTCTCGTTCGCCGTGCAGCTGGCCTGGTTGCCGCTGATGAAGAAGAAGGGGCCGGAGCGGTCGAGCGTGAACACGGTGCTGCCGCCCTCGAACTTGGTCACGTACGTCGTGGTGTTGCACGCGTTGTACGCCGCCTGGTCCACCAGGAGGACAGAGTCCGTGTCCTTCGGGTACACGAACACTAAGGAAACCAAGCGAAAACATGTCAATTTCCCGTTTCATTCGTCACTGCTCGAGGCTAGCTCGATCGATGATGGGGAGAGGTAGGTGGAACTTACGTAGCTGGTCGCCGATAATGAACCGCATCCTCCCGGCCCACGCGTTGTACGGCTCGGCTGTGGCGTCCGGCACGCCCCACCCTTTGGCGCCGCCGACCCGGAACTGCGTGGCGGTCGCCGTCGACGCCATGAGAGCGAAGCAGAGGAGTCCCACTAGACCGTTAGATGTCGCCATGTCTGGAGATCACTGGGTAACTTGCTACCACTAAAGGTCGATCGAGCAGTGCAGCTTGCTTGCAAGTGCACTCTGTGAGCTTGGGAGGAAGAGACAATGGTTGGTGGGTATTTGTAGATCAGGTCGATCCAGGATTTCAGGCAGGGTTGAACCGTACTCAACGGGGCTGCGACTTTACAACGTGTCCAATCCGTCGACATGGATGTTTCAGGGAACTTGTCCTGCTTGGCCTGCTTTACAAGATGTCCTCCTTTCACGTGACTGAAAGCGTCAGGTGTTTCAGGGAACTTGTCCTGCTTGGCTTCTTCTTGACAAATGACAGATCGATAGTTGACACTGTAATAAGAATAATAGCAGGCATATGAATAGTAGCGCCGGTGCGCCGTCCGCCGGTGGCGATCCGACGAGTGTCCGGCCAGCCGTCGGAACCCACACGTTTTCTCCGACACGTCGGCGACGTCCTTGTCGCCGGAGTGATGAGTCGAGCCGCTAGATGTCGACACACACGTACCGGATCGATGCCTATGTCGGTCCAGTCGGCTCGCTCCAGCTAGTAACGACAAGATGAATTTGAGTTCGGCTGAAAGAATTTAGTACCAGTAGAGATAATTTACAAGATAATCCATTCGTTTTGTGAAAGAGACAGTAACAGTTTGGAAGTTTCGTGCCTTTGTGCTGTTATGCTAGGAAGAAATTCGTGACTTGACACGTGCGGCTTGCGTGAGCCTAGCGATGTGTCGTAGGAAGAATTTGAATTTGAATGGTTTTCGAGGTGAAGTCTATGAGAACAGCTTGTTTTTTAGTCGTATGAAAAAGTAAACGACGCGAAGTCCCGTGGAAAATCCCGCATGGATTTGGTTTTGCTTGAAATCTGGCATCGATCCTGTGCTGGAATTTTCGCACGTACCGCGACGTTTTAGCGGTCGATCGGCCATACGACCGTAGCACCCTGATTCTGACATCTCTCAGTGGTTCTTGAGAGACTACATACGTGGAGCGTGATTGCATTTTGTTTCTAGTCCCAACGAAACCAAACACACTATGGCTGATCCGACGTGTTGTGCGTGTTTCAGCAAACACAGCAACGCAACTTGGCCATCAATCGGACCCGCTCACACGCCTATATTTTGGAAAAATGTGTGCTAAGCTACCCAATATCTGCACCGCTCACACATCTCCCTAGAGTTTGGAATATCCATTCTAGGTCATAGGAGCATATACTCCCACTGTTCAAAAATGCATTTTAAACTGTCAAAAACTTTCGACTAAACTAGATATTTGTTCCATCATATTTGTGTTTAGGTTAACCTAACTAGCTATATCATGTAAATTTTCTACCCAGCATAAGTAGTTCAACATAGGGGTACTTCCGGCACTAGTGGGAAAACCACTATTAGTGGCGCACCAAATCAACATTCTGTGGCGCACCCGGCCAAATTGCTGGGTGCGCCACAGAATTCTCGCCACTAAATTTTTATTTCTGTGGCGCACCATGGCATGCGCCACAGAAATCCACTTTCTGTGGCGCACCTGGCTTGGTGCGCCCTGCCTGACAGGTGCGCCACAGAATTCTGAAAATTTCAAAAAATTCAAAAACTGCAAAAAAAAGTTTCAAAAAAATCAGAAAAATCAAAATATGAAATAATATAAAAAATCCTATTTATTCGAATTATTTTCAGATTTTTTGAATCTTTTGAACTCCACCTTCCCGCTAGGTCACCCATCCTCAAAGTGCTACAACCCTAGCACGCTTAACTTCTAAGTTCCACCCACTTCACCTACCCTTGTGCTACTCAAGTTGTTATTGATATATATAACATATGAATCCTCTTAAGTCTTGTATGTGTGTATGTTACCTATGTGTTATAAATGTGCATTTTTAAAGTTCAGATTTTTCAAAAACTTCTAAACTTTGAAAAGGAGATTAAAAAGTTTCAAAAGATCATAAAAAATTCAAAAAAAATTAAAAATCTTAAAAAAATCGAAAAAAAGTCCAAAAAAGTCAAAACACTTCAAAAAATTCAAAAAACTTAAAAAATTCAAGAAAGTTGAAACAGTTAAAAAAAATTCAACAATCTTCTTTGTTATATATTTCTGTGTCTTTTTTGAATTTTTCGAATTTTTTTATTTTTTTGAATTTTTTTGAATTTTTTTATTTTGCTGCGAAAACTCGTCTGTGTGAAATAACTTTTTTTCTTTTTGAATTTGAGGAATCTGTGAATTGCTGACCGGGTAAACCACGCGGGGGGGGGGGGGGGGTGGGATTTGAAGAAAACTCGTCTGTGTGAAATAACATTCAACAACGATTTTTTTGACATATTATTTGCGTTATTTCGACGTCGTATGCAAAAGTTATGGCCGTACAAAGATTTCTTTTTCATTTGTTGCAGAAAAGGTCAAAATTCATATTTCAAAATTTCTACACATACTAGACACTCATACCTAGCCACATGTCAAAGGGTTTTAATTTTTGATTTTTTTTTCATTTTCTTTTAATTCCTGCAAGACTAAAAAAGGCGATCCACGGGGGGGGGGGGATGGGATTTGAAAAATGAGATTCTGTGGCGCACCACACAGAATTGTTTTTTCCAATTTTTTACCTGCCCCCCTGGATAACTTTCTGTGGCGCACCTGGCCTGGTGCGCCACAGAAATGTGACTTTCTGTGGCGCACCTGGCTTGGTGCGCCACAGAAAGTCATATTTCTGTGGCGCACCTGGCCACGTGCGCCATAGAAAGTCACATTTCTGTGGCGCACCAGGCCAGGTGCGCCACAGAATTATATTTCTGTGGCGCACCAATTAGGGGTGCGCCACAGAATACAACCTACCTATAATGGTTTTCCTACTAGTGCGGGGGGCAGCATCATATTACACACGTTGCGAAAATCATGCTGTCGGGGGTTGCGTACAGTCTAATGTAATGAATTCCAACAGCCGGTAATGCCCAACGATGTTGGGAACGTTTGCTTCTCCTCAAATAGTTTCTTGGAATATATTTTCATATCAAGATACTCATTATTGTTTACAATTTTTGTGTTATGTGAAAACTTTATGTTCTGGTATGCCATGGAAAATAAGACAAACCCATCACCTAAATTTCATTTTAAGTCATTATTCTTGTTCCGCGATACAAATCAACAAAAAATTCACAGGAACATTAAGGATATGTGATTCATCTACATGCCAATTCAAAAGCATATAAACTAATTATAGTTTTTTCAAGAAGAGAGTAAGTTGACTCAGGTACTCCAAATATGTGAAATGTGACCCTATTACTTCTTTCCAGAGTGCTGACCTAAAAGTAGTGTGGAGTTTTATCTGCTAAACCTAAAAGCACAAACCAATGAAGATGATAGTTCAAACTGATAAATCAATGTCCACATGGGAAGAACCTTAATGCGTTGTGCTGAACAAAGTTCACACCCTACCCTCATAGGTAGCTCTTCAATGACTTCTATAGATGTGAAGTCCCATATTTCACTCTTCTCGTTACTCTTGTCAGACTATTTTATCCATTATTTTCATTAACTCTTCAACTACTCCAACCATGGTACATTTCACACAATAGATGAACTATTCAGAGAACTTATTTCTCTACACAGTCTCCGTCACGAAGTGTTATATATACCATGTTATGAGAATGCGGTCAAGTTGTAAATATATCAGCACGATAATTTTCTTTATTTATTTTATTTTTGTCCATTTGGCTCTCTACACGTTATAAACAATTGGGCATGGGAGGTATCATGAAGCTGAAAGGTGCCGCCGGTTCCATTTCTTGAGATCTGACACAAGCTTTCCCGTGGGTTTTGATGATTCAGAGCGTAGTTAATGTATACTACATGGTTAGTCACGTATCCAGCTATTCTCGCAAATCATACCCCACTTGAGCGACAATCGGTTTCAGATCCTCCTAGAATTGTTGAAGAGCTTCTCTTTTCGTACCGCTTTCTCTGCTGGGTTATGTTGTTGCACACAATACGGAACCGCACCCTCCAGGCCAACACGTTCAAGGGTTTGGCGTTTGCTTCTGGCACAGTCCAACCTTTTTCGTCACCGACCAGAAACTTCTCAGCAACCAGAGCTAAATAGGAGATTGCTGCTAGAGCATAAAACGTCACGATGTCCATAATTCACTAAGTAACTACCAGTCTACCACTAAGGTACAATCTAGCACGCCGGTCCTGCGAGAAATGAGAAAAGAATTTGAGTTCGTCCCAAAGGCATGAAAGAAAGTGTAGTACACGATGTATATTACATTCTTGTTCCACGATGCAAATAAGACATCGTGGAGGAAAATAAGAGACAAAGCCAAGCACCTAAAATGCATTTTAGGTCATTATTCTTGTTCCACGATGCAAATCAACAAAATTATTCACATGGACATGAGGGATATATGATTCATCCACATGGCACCTAAAAATAATATAAACTAATAATTGTTTGTTATTTCGAGGGAGTAAGTTTGTTCGGCTATTTGGAATAGACGCCCCTGTTACATCTTCCTGAAGTGCTCACCTAAAAATTACTGCAAAATTTTATCTACTGCACTAAATTGCAAAAAATCACTAGAATTGGGATAAAACTAAAAACCATGTAGAAACAAATCACCAAAATAGTATGAACTGGTAGGTGTGTGACACATCCTCCAGTTGTGGTGGTTTTGCAATTCTCTCACTACACCGCCTAGAAGCGCAAATCAATAAAAATGATAGTTCATGCTGATATATCAATACGACATGGGGAGAACAGAACTTCGTTGTTCTGAACAAAGTTTACATCATACCCTGAGAGGTAGCTCTTCAATGACTTTTATAGACCTGAAGTTCTATAACTCACTTTTTTAAACTATTCTCTTCATTTACTCTTCTCGCTGCTACTCTTCAACAATTCAACCTCTCCAACCACGGTTTTTACACAGACTAGATCTTTAATTATATTCCACTCTTTATCATGAAGAGTGTTATGGTCGACAGCTAGTGCAGGACGTCTGATCCTACCTGGGATTTAAGCTCGTTTTGTTTTCATGTCCCTCTCTGTGCTCGATTTGGTCGCGTAGTTCGGCAGCGCTGTGCTGTTTGTGTTCTCCTTTTGGTCGTTCTGTAAAACTCTAGCACTTTAGCCACTTCGGTGGCTTTCCCTCTTCTAATATAATAATCTTTCCGTTCCAAATTAATTGACTTTCATTTGTCTAACTGTGGACGTATCTATACTTATAACATGTCTAGATACATCCACATGTGGGCAAATAGAAGTTAATTAATTTGGAACGGATGGAGTACATTCAATACTCTTGCATGGTTCTAAAAATCATGAAGAGTGTTATATATACATACCATGTTACGAGAATGCTGTCCTAGCTGTTAATATATCATCACGATCAGAATGGTATATAGCGTTTCATTATTTTTTCCTTGGTCCATTTGGCGCTTATCTAGTCTTTAGCAATTTGGCATGGGTGGTATCAGAAAGCTGAAACCTGCTGGCAATCTCATTTCTTGAGATCTGACACGAGCGTTGCCCGGTTCTTAGATGATATGTGGCACGATCCACTCTACAGCGACGCCGATAAGGCACTCTGTCACGCTTGACGTCGCAGCCACAAGAGCTAAATCTGACTGCGATAAGACATTGACACCTATTTGGGGACACACCGAAAATAGTGGTGGCTAAGAAACTTCTTGGGACTCTATACGCAAGTCTAAATGCTACATGATTTATTTTTCATAAACCGGCTCTACCACAAGACCTGGTGGCTGAGAAAATGATGCCATTGTAAATATATTTTTGTAATCAAATGGGCCCCACTGAAAGTAGACCTAAACACTGTAGGATTTGTTTTTCTTAAACTCATCATTCGAAAATAAGTTTAGACACAGGTGGACAGAGCTAAACGTTGTACACGCTCTTACAACCTTTGCGTGTCGGTTCAGCGAGAAACGACAATAAGAATTTCAGCTAGTCTAAAGGGAAAAAAGAAATTGTAGAAGATGATATATATATATATATATATATATATATATATATTCATCCCGTGATGGAAAAAATTCCGTGCAGCAATTCGTGACCCTCTAGAATAAAACTTTATCCCAAATTCGAGCGAAACCTATGGAGTTGGTGTTTTAGAAAGGGTTTATGCATGTCAAAGAGGAGTTTGTTAGTAGAGAATCGTTTGTAGTTGGTAATGGCATATAAAACCAACATTTGGGAAGATAATTTGTTCGGAGACACACCTCTAGCTCAACAGTACCCGTCGTATATAATATTATGGATAGAAAGGTGTTTTCTTCCAAATATCTTACCAGAAGCTCCGTTGAAGATGACCGATTCTGCTCGCAATACGTCCGTACTTGGCTTACAACACCCCCCGTCGCCAATGGAAGCACTGTCACTCTTTGCTTGCAACAATGTAGGCATAGCTCCACCCTGAGATGCGGCCACCAGATCCCTCACGCCAGTATTCGCTCACTTGCAACACTGGTGCCGTAGCCTTTCAACACCTATACTGACCGCTTGCAACATCACGACACATTGCTCCCAGTTGCGCGGTAGCTGCCCGAGAAATGTAGAAGTTAACCTTTGCCTGGTCCATGTTACATAGTTTTGTGCTAATAGAGGTTATAAACATTTTCATCACCTTAAAGATTAGCTTTGACAAAATTTATGTTATGTGCATCTTTTAGACAAGATAAATCTTTTGGCCCCTTGCTTTGCGCACCTATATGAAACACACATGTTTATTTCCATCTACATTCTTTTGTCCCTACTTCGTGTAAATATTCTTTGAAATATTACTCATTTGCCCCTATAACCATTTGAGAGCTTGACAAGCTAGAAAGTGTCTCCTCCTCAACAAGTGGGATACAATGGCGAAGAGCTTCAAGAGACACCTTTACAAGTGAGGGTTCCTCCAGCTCCGGCCCAAATGTACTTGACCACGGAGTAAAATTTCGTGCTCTCTCTCTCTCTCTCTCAGATCTAATTTCTCCCCGTCTCTTGCTCCTTTCGACATTGACACCTATTTGGGGACACACCGAACCACAACGCCTCCACCTCCCCAAATGATAGCCTGGCAGCGAGGAGCTTCAGGAGCATCTCTCTCCCTCTCCACCCACCCTCCCCAAATGGTAAACTGGCAAAAACATTTATTCGGAATCCGATTCATGAAATACGGTACACACTTTGTGTGCTGAGTCGAGTGGAGTCAAGTCAGTGAAAGCGAGGGGTGTTGCTCTCTTTTCTCACTCCACGAGGAAGAGTAAACGAACTGACACCTTATATGTTTTGGTGTTACTCGTTTTCTCCCTCCAATGTCATTATGGGAGTAAACTAGTCTACACAAACCATATGGACAAGAAGAGACATGAATATGAAGGTCAATTCATCAGCTTAACCATGGTGGGATGTTAGCTTGATGCATAGACCTTTCGAGATCCGGGGAACCAAATAACGTATATAATCGCCCATGTCCTATTGGTCGCGTTGGCAGTTACAAAGCGTGTGTTGTATAACGGTTCATGTAACTTTGTTTCTCCAATGCGAGATCAGTAAACGAAACTCACCCGATATTTTTTATTTGTGTACTGGCAGATCCGCAATATTCACTTAAAAAAATTATCAAATTGTTGTGCACTTTCACAGTGAATGCACATTGAGTATATATACTTTTTTAGGAAAACTCTTACTGTATACAAATACTGTCTTAACTACTTTCAGAATACCAGCAAGTTGATCGACTCGAAGGCCTAATATGAACTATCTCAAATGTTTTAAAAAAGGAAGGGGCACGTATTTGAAGAACGGCTGCATTTGTGCCCATGTGCACGCACTGTATTTCGCTGTGCAATATCAGATTGTGAAGCACGTAGACACTGCAAGAGAGGATACACACTTCTATTGCGCCCACTGATATTAAACGCACACACACTCGCATTTGTAGGTACTGAAGAAATGATTTTTCTTGAATTCGTCACCCTCTATTTCCTCGGTGCTTTATTAAGTCTCCCTTCATTTCTCTTCCTCCATCTTTCAGTCATAGGGTAGCTAGTTTAGTTCTTCCATCATGAACTCCCAAATATTTTGCACCTAGTATTAGCACATTTCTTGCGGAGTGATTCTATATACCAACCAAATAGTAGAGCATGTATTTCGGGGATTCCATGCCACAAGACAAGAGACACGTAGTTGAAACCAACCTATCGTAAGTTGTGTCGGCAAGGGAGGTATCAGGATGTGCAAACGCGCATCAGCTATGTTGGTGTCCAAAAGAAAGACGAATCAAAGTTCCAAGTTCAAGCTTCTGCCAGACAGATGCACGCGTGATGCAAGAAGAAGCCAGACTCTATGTTCCAACGGATCTTGCGAGTCCGGTCTTGCCTCTCGAACCATTTGGATCCCAGAGAAAATTCCTTTGTGTCTGCATTCGGATGGATCCACGGCGGCGAGATCTAGTTCTTCCATGGTCATTTTGCGAAAGCAACTAGGCCGCAACGGTTCAATCCCAAACTAGGGTCCTCAGTCAACATGGTTTGCTGTCGTCCAAGCACACGGTGATCACTCTTCATTTTGCATGTGTTTTCTGCCAAACGACTTTACACGTCGTCTTTACAAAAATCATGTACGGCACCCCACATAAGAGCATAACACAATGTCTGTTAGGCCATGTACAATGCTAGCCTCTTGTAGAGGCGCTTGTGTGCAGGAAAAAAATACGAAACATTAAGTTTATCAGCTAAGAGCCCATGCTAGCAACGATGGGTGCTTAGTTGGTCGCTAACGGACCACAAATCTCACGTCAATCTGGCCTGCGCTAGAAAATAGGAGCCTTTAGCGCCCGACTCCAAATCATGTGTCGACGCTAGCTAAAATCCCAGCCTACGATGGGAACGGACGTAACCATAGGGAATTCTATCCTAGCGTCGCTCTTAGCGCCTCCCATTGTACATGCCCTTAAGGGTATACAATTTGACTTAATGTGTAGCTATGTTTTTATTTAGCGAGTGATATGTGGCCTGAACTGTTGCGAATCACCAAATATTCAAATGTATGTCACTTAATTATGTATTCCGGCCTTTGTGTAGAAATAGTAAATTACATCCACCAAACAACTATTCGCAGCCACTCTGGCGGTGTCGGTGTGGAAACGCTAACTGCATTGAAACGAAGAATAAAAGCCAGGTTTCTCAGAGCATTCACAACACGATGCTTAGTTAGAGGCGCTAGGATTACGTTCCCGGCCCGGACGGCAGTTACCAGCTCAAATCCCGGTCTATCCTATGTCATCGATGCAAAAATCTTTGCTCACGCTTTTTAATCCCTAAGCCACATCGTGAAAAGCAGAGTTTTCAGTTGGGCAATACAGGCAACTTAAAATGGTAGGAGCTTCGACCGCTTTTAGTTTTACGAGATTTTTTTTATAATCTTAATCGCATGTATAAGAGTCCTCGCACTGTGGATGCTCACAGGAGTTGTCCATACAACATGGATTGTGTGCTTAGATGGATAGACTAGCTTGGAGACGGAGTGTTAACTACATTATTCACAATTTTAGCTTTGACAAAATTTAAGTTATGTATACCTGCAGGCCAATACTAGCCATAGTAGGATATCATATGTAGTATAATGTATGCCCTGTTAGCTAAAAACTGATGTGGCAGAACAATTAATGAAGAAACATATGATAGTGGTATCTACCAATGTTACGGTATCATGCACGTACAACTTGATATTTTAATCGCAACGGATCATGTACATATATTAGTAGTGGGATTTTAAAAACAAGTAAATATGATGTGGTTATGATACTTTTCTATATGATATATATGGGTAGTATCACACACTAGTATCATATAATACTCCCCACTGTGGCTAGTCTAAGATAAATGTCGGGTCGCTTAGTTTTATGTACTTACATGTACCTAAAAGTGTTTTTAGCTATACCGTAATTTTTTTAAATATAGGCGTGTCTTTCAAGACTAGATATGGTAAAGAAATCAATCCTCGAAGCTACCTACCATGCAGCCCCGACCTTTCATTGTCCCACAACTTATTTTCCCCCTTCCCTACTCACGTTCTGTGTCCCTATAAGAACCACCCGAGAGCACTGCCCGGCCCGGCCTCGGTTTGCGCCTCGACCTAGCCTTCCCGGGACTCCGCCGGCACAGCCGCACTTGCCCCGCCCAAATATCTTGCACCTAGTACCAGTGGATTTTTTGCTGAACGTTCATATACATACCCACCAAATAGTAGCATACGTCTTTGGAGTATTCCATGCCACGAGACAAGAGACATGCAGTTGAAACTAACCAATCGTGAGTTTAGTCGACATGGGAGGTATCAGGATGCGCAAATGCGCATCGGCAAGGATCGCGTCAAGAGAAATGCTTAATCATATATAGTTCTGTGATATACTCTCTCAGCAAGATGCACGCGTAAAAAAAAGGCCAGCTTGTAAGCACCAACTGGTTTTGGGTGTCCGGTCTTGCCTCTCGAACAATTTGGATCCCAGAGAAAATTCCGTCTCGTTGGTCCGGAAGCCGAGAGCTATATTTCTTGCCACAGTCACTCTGTGAGAGCAACTGGACTGCAATGGTTCGATCTGCTGCTAAGTGCTGACCTGCCCGAGAATGTTATTTCTGAGCTTCGTCTTTGGCTCTCAGCTGGGGTATTAGGCACGGTGTGGGAACCACCGAACAAGTAGATTAGGCCACCAGCCGACTGCCCCGGGGCATGCAAAACTCGCCCTTGTTCGCAGTGAATTTAGGTTTTGCCGTGCCCTCTCGGCAGGCCATCCATCTCTATTTATATTAATGATCAACATACAAATGATTACAATCAATCAGATCGTAAGATCGTGGGATATGCTAGCTAGCTAACTTGGGAATCAGGTCATATACGCTATAGCTACGTGGGACTCAAGTAATATACGCTACAACTACGTATACACATTTACATTCCCCCTCAATCTTAACCGGTACAAACAAGGTTCAGATTGTGAGACAGCCTTCCAAGCATCTGGCGCGTAGCTGGTTTCGTGAAGCCGTCGGCCACTTGATCACCAGATGACACGAACCTGACATCGAGAGATCCCAAAGCAACCTTCTCTCGGACAAAATGAAAGTCTACCTCAATATGTTTAGTTCGTGCATGGAATACTGGATTTGCGGTGAGGTAGGTGGCACCAAGATTGTCACACCACAATACTGGCGCTCTTGGTTGTGGAACATGAATTTCCCTCAGTAAAGACTGGATCCAGCTAACCTCAGCGGCACCATTTGCCAATGCCTTGTACTCAGCTTCGGTGCTCGACCTTGAGACAGTTGGCTGTTTTCTGGAACTCCATGATACAAGTGTAGGGCCAAAGAAAACTGCGAAGCCACCTGTCGATCGTCGATCATCAGGGCTACCTGCCCAATCGGCATCTGTGAACACGCTCAACAATGTGGATGCTGATTTTCGGATGCTAAGTCCAGTAGTGATGGTTCCTCGAATATACCGCAAGATGCGTTTGACAGCTTCCCAATGCATATTAGTGGGCTTGGACAAGAACTGGCACACCTTATTTACTGCAAAGGAGATATCCGGCCGAGTAAGAGTGAGATACTGCAGTCCCCCAACAATACTGCGATATCGAAAAGCATCGTCACCATTCAACGCCATCCCCAAGGCACTAGAGAGCTTGTCGGTGACGGACATGGGCGTAGAAACTGCTTTGCACTTCTCCATGTGTGCTCGGTGAAGTAAATCTTCAGCATACTTGTGCTGAGATAGTGTCATTCCCCCTGAAGTGTATGCAGCTTCAAGACCAAGAAAATAGCGCAATGTGCCAAGATCCTTGATGGGAAAAGTGCGAGCCAAATCCTTCAGAATAGCCTCAACCATACGAGAGCATGAACCAGCGACAACGATGTCATCCACATAAACCAACATAAGAACAGTGATGCCACCATGATGATACACAAACAGGGAGGTGTCGGCAATAGACGGAATAAATCCCAATTGCTGGAGTTTGTCGCTGAGACGAGAGTACCACGCTCGAGGAGATTGTTTAAGGCCATAGAGTGACTTCCGAAGTTTGCAAACAAAACGAGGATGTTGAGGATCTTCAAAACCGGGTGGCTGCTGCATGAAAACATTTTCATCCAAGAAACCGTGCAAGAAAGCATTGCTAACATCAATTTGTCGAAGCGTCCATCCACAAGAAATGGCCAAAGAGAGAACAATCCGAACAGTGGCAGCTTTGACAACAGGGCTAAAAGTCTCATGAAAATCAATACCAGACTGCTGTGTGAAGCCCCGAGCAACTAAACGTGCTTTGTATTTATCCAAAGTCCCATCAGGATGTTGCTTTACCTTGAAAATCCACTTGCAAGACACAATATTTGTGTTGGCTGGCCGAGGGACAAGAATCTATGTCTCGTTTGCTTGTAAAGCTTGGAATTCAACCTCCATTGCAGCACGCCAAGACGGATTAGCGACAGCGTCACGGTGAGAGGCCGGGAGAGCAAAGAACGCACGACGCTTGGGGTCGTAGCGAACCGTGCCATCAGTGTACTTCCGCAGGCGTCGAATTCCTGCTGTAAGGCGAGTGGTGACGCCACGAGATGGTGCAGCAGGAGGAGCAGTCGTAGAGGCATCACCGTCAGGTGCAGCAGCATTAGACTGCTGCTGGTCGTCGAGCAGAGCACGCTCGGGGGCCGACACACGGCCCGGGCTGGCTCCTGGTTCAGGTGGGGATGCCGGCTCATGGGCCAGACCAGGCGAGCCAAGCGGGGAGGCCGGCTCGTGCATGGTGGCATGGGGTGCGAGGCCATGCACCCCATGGGCATCAATCGGAAGCGAGGGCGTTACGTCCAGTGGAGCTGCGCTAGTTCCTGCATCCAAAGCATCAGGTGCTAACAGAGACAAGTTGTAATTTCGCAAAGGTGCATCCTGGACTACTGGCTCAGATGAAGGAAAAATTGAGGGATTAATTAAGAGATCAATATTAGGGCGAGGTCCATAAGCAAAAGGAAAAACCTTTTCATCAAACACGACATCACGGGATATATAAATGCGACCGGTAGAACGCTCGAGACACTTGTACCCTTTGTGGAAGGGGCTATAGCCGAGGAAAACACACAACTTTGATCGATACTCGAGCTTGCGGGCATTGTACTTGCGTAGACTAGGCCAACATGCACATCCGAAAATACGTAAAAACGAATAGTCGGGCTGAATTTTCAAGAGGCGAAAAAGAGGTGTGTGGTTGGCAATGACACGACTAGGCATGCGATTTATGAGGTAGCAAGCAGTGAGAAACGCCTCATCCCAATAGCGAAGGGGAAGCGACGAATGTGCCAAAAGAGCCAAACCGGTCTCAACTATATGGCGATGTTTGCGTTCGGCAACACCGTTTTGCTGGGATGTGTGAGGACATGACACTCGATGAGAGATGCCTATACGTTGAAAATAAGCATGAAGACGGTGATACTCTCCACCCCAATCCGATTGCACAGATTGAACTTTAGAGTCGAGGAGACGCTCTACATGAGCTTGAAAACGATAAAACACCTGTTCAACATCAGATTTGTGTTTGATAAGATAAATCCAGGTAAAACGGCTAAAATCATCAATAAATGAAACATAATATTTGTAGCCACCAGATGAGGCAATTGCAGGACCCCAAACATCGGTATGAATAAGTTCAAGAGGATAGGTAGTAATTCGAGATGACAATGTATAAGGTAATTGATGACTCTTGGCACGTTGACATGCATCGCACACAAACGACTCAGAACTAACATCACACAGAAGTTTATTTGACCGAACGACTGACTCGACAATATTATTGGAGGGATGCCCTAAACGTTGATGCCATTGGTTGGAGGAGACTCGCGAACTTGAGCAGGCTTGGTGGAAGGATGAAGATGACGCACGACCAAGCGGGATGGGGTAGAGTCCGTCACGACTTCTACCGTGGAGCAGAACTTTCCTCGTGGCCTTGTCCTTAACAAGAAAATAGTGACAATGAAATTCAACAAAGACAAAATTATCGGAAACAACACGATGAACAGATAATAAATTTTTGCTGATTTGTGGTACGTGCAGAACATTGTTTAGAGCAAGATTATAATTTGAGCCAGGAAGTAAGGAGCGACCAATATGCGAAATTTCCAAACCTGATCCGTTGGCGACCTGCACCTGGTCGCGTCCATTGTAGCGCTCATGCATGGTCATACGATCCAGCTCGGAGGTCAGATGATCAGTAGCCCCGTGTCCATGTACCAATGGGGATCACCACCCGATGAGCTGCCTCCATGGCCACCGTAGTAGCCGCCTCCATGGCCACCTGATCCACCGCCCTGGTGGCAACCACCATGGCCATGATGATGCCCTCCGTGGCCAGCATGATAGCCGGCATGATTCCCGCCGCCATGGCCTGGCGCGGGTTGGTAGTCGTCGGCCTGGTATGCATGGTTGAAGCGTTCGCGGCAGCGTAACGCCTCATGCCCGAACTTGCCGCACACCTGGCACCTTGGGCGGAAGCGGTTGCCTCCATTGCCGCGCCCGCGTCCACCGCGGTTGCCGTAGCCGCCACCGCCTGGACCACCGCGATTGCCGCGGTTGCCGCCGCCATTGTTGGTGTTGCGCTGGTTGGTGTGGACGTTGTTGTTGTTGTTGGGGCCGGTGCGCGCGACGTTGTTGGCGGAGGACGAAAAATCATCACGGGAGCTTGCACGCAGATTCTGACGTGCCTCGTAACTCAACAGGAAAGAATAGAAATCCGTGAGTGTTACCGGAGTGTTGACGACGGTGAGCGAGGCCATGAGAGCATCGAAGTCTTCTCCAAGGCCGGCCATGATGTAGCTGATGATCTCGTCGTCGCCAAGTGGATGCCCGACACTCGCCATAGTGTCGGCATAGCCCTTCATCTTGGCGTAGTATTCAGCGACCGTCATGTCGCGCTTCTTTTCCGCTGAGAGCTGCGCGCGGATGTTGTTGACGGCGGCGCGGCTGGTGGCGCCAAACATGGCGTTCAGCGCAGTCCAGAGCTCGTGCGTGGAGGTCGGGGTAGTCATCTGCCCGAGCACCTCTTCCGTCATGTTGGAGAGGAGCGCCCCAAGGACTTGTTGGTCTTGGAGGAACCAGCGTTGAAACGCTGGATTGGAGACCTGGCGTGCTGCATCGCCGGTGCCTTCGGTGATCATCCGGCTAGGGGCTCGGATTGAGCCATCAAGGTATTCGAAGAGATTTGCTCCCGTGAGGACAGGAACAACCTGAGTCCTCCACAGCCGGAAGTTCGTGCGAGAGAGGCGCACGGTGATGAATCCAGTGAAAGTGGAAGCGGCTGGGATGGTGGCAGTGGGAGCCGAGACAAGTGCGCCGGCGGTGCCGGAGATCATCGCACCGATGGTGGAATCCGCTAGTCCGCTGGACGTCATGGCGGTCAGGTGCTGTGGCGGCGTGGTGAGATGAGAGATGGGAATAAGCTCTGATACCAAGTGAATTTAGGTTTTGCCGTGCCCTCTCGGCAGGCCATCCATCTCTATTTATATTAATGATCAACATACAAATGATTACAATCAATCAGATCCTAAGATCGTGGGATATGCTAGCTAGCTAACTTGGGAATCAAGTCATATACGCTATAGCTATGTGGGACTCAAGTAATATACGCTACAGCTACGTATACACATTTACATGGATCGTTTTAGGTTTTCTTAAATCATTATGTGAGGTTGTGTCTGTTGTTATTTGCAGCTGTAGCTGATGATGCTGCTGTTGCATCTTTCCTTTTACTGTATCCCAAACTTCTCCAGTATTTGTCCCGGTTTCTCTTGAGAAACATGCCTTCCGTAAAAAAAAGGTCGGCCACAACGGTTCAGTCCCAAACTAGGGTGCTTGGTCAACATGGTATAATACCGTCCAACTGCACGGTGACCATTCTTCGTCGTGCATGTGCATGCTCTGTATTGCGGTGATGCAGTACTGATTATTAGATTTGGGGATGATACTAAACGCATACACACTTGCATTTTGTAGGTACTGAAGAAATGATTTTTCTTAAATTTGTCACCCTCTGCTTCACTCGGTGCTTTTTTAAGTGTCCCTTCATTTCTCTTTCTCCATCTTTCAGCCAGAGGAGGCTGTAGCTACATTAGTTCTTCCACCATGAACTCCCAAATATCTTGCACCTAGTATTAGCACATTTTTTGCGTACTGATTGTGATTCATATATATACCCACCAAATAGTAGAATACCATTCGGCTGGATTCCATGCCACGAGAAAAGAAACAAGTAGTTGAGCACAACCTATAGTTAGTTGAGTCGGCATTGGAGGTATCAGGATCTGGAAATGCGCATCAACTAGGTTGGTGTCCAGAGGAAAACCTAATCAAAGTTCTAATATCAAGCTTCGGCCAAACAGATGAACGCGTGTTGCAAGAAGAAGCTAGGTTCTAAGTTCCAACGGGTCTTGGGAGTCCAGTCTTGCCTCTCGAACCATTTGGATCCCGCAGAAAATTCCTTTGAGCTAGTCTGGATTCAGATAGATCGGATGCGGCGCATTCTAGTTCTTGCCACGGTCCTTATGTGAGAGCAACTGGACGTCAACGGTTAAATCCCAAACTAGGGTCCTGAGTCAACATGGGCACTCGTCCAATTGCACGGTGACCATCACTCTCCATTTTGCATGTGCTTTCTGTAGGAAATTGTGTCTTGCAATATTTTATATATTTACTACATTGTCCGGAATTAAACTTCAGTCTGGAAGCATCACGGAAATAATAGGGAATTAATGATGTGGAATTGTACTTAAGGAAATATACTTAAGGAAGCCGGTACGGCTATACTGGAACACAGTGTATATTAATATGCTGGAATTATACCCGGAACAGTATAGAGCGGAATGCCAGGTTGTTCATAGGATTGGCTCTATGGATTATTAAACCCTGCGAGTTTGATTTTGTATTCGAACTCGGTGCATGACTCACACGTGCGTGCTGGGACCAAATTGTTTAACAGTAATAGGCTCGGTTAATGGCTGTTAATGATAGTGGTTGGTTTAACAAGTCACGAGTCCTATCTGGAAACAGATTGAGTTATCTGGAATTTGGAGTCTATATAAAGGTCCCACCCTCTAGCCTCAATATGCATTGTGAGCGGCACCACCGATAAGACAGAGGAATAGAGGGTAGACCGAATAGCTCTTAACCCTAATTTTCTACATTGGTATCAGAGCCGTGGTCGCGCGGCCGCCGGAATCCCGCTGCAAGGTCGCCGCGCGGATCGAACCTCGGTCAGAACTCTGCCGTGAAGGTCGCCTCTACCAGATCGCCGAGGGAATCAGTATCGGATCCATAGGTCGTCTGGTCGCCGACGCTGTAGATCCGCTGCAACGCTCCGATGAGCAACTCTGCCGTCACGATGTTCAGCTGCGTCGTCTACCGAAGAAAAGATGATGCGCACTCTCGCCGTTCCCTAATCCGCTGCGTACTCTGCCGCTTCAAGTTTGGCGTCCGCTCCTCGATGTTTTTCGTCGGCGAGAACTAGCAGGCTCGATTGCGGAGATCCACGTGAGCTGCTCGCATGGATCAATCCTGCAAACTCTGTGGTCGCTACGTGGATTTGATCTCCCCGCGTCGTCGGAGGAATTATTAACCGTTATTTGTTTTGTGCTTGGCACGCACATGGATCGATCAAGGTTGCTGTTTTGGTTCTGCTTCAACACCGTGACCAAGCTTCTGCAACTCGCGTTGATCGAGGAAAGAACAGACGAAGACGGGCTGATCGATCTAGTCGGAATTAATTTTCAGTCAGCACACATCAATTACTCCATCAATTTTTTTTATTGCATCGTTTCGTCTGAGGCTGCACTCGATCTGGAAAATACTCGTGTCGCTGCAGTCAATCATTATACCGTCTGATTCTGCACGTACAGATCGAGGAATTACCAAGTTCACTGGAGGAATTGTTTATTGTGTATGTGAAGGCTGCACGTCAAACCCTTTGCTCTGTTGATTCTACAGATCGGTAACATTTTTCTCTCCATATCATGAAACATTGTTTACTCTGAGCGTGGCTCTAGTTACACGGTATAGAAAGGAATATTTAGCTGATTATGTTATTTGATATGTCTATACCTGAAACCTCGGAGGAATGAGAAAACTATGGAAGTTGACTAAGGAAAATAGACTAGTACACATAGTTATATCAGTATTTAATTCTTTATCTATTGAAGATGTGAGCAAACAGATTACGTGGAATATTTACGTTACCTGGAAAAGTTTTTTTTTGTTGACTTCCTTTATTGGACACCACTCGCTTTTAGAGGAAGTTGGAATGCACTCTGAGGGAATTTATTAAACTCTTTGTCTGATGGATTAATTATTATTTTGTCACTATGAATTTTTCCTATTGCTACGGTTTGACTTTGTCACCGGAATAAATGTGGAACTCATCGGAATACTCCAGAACTTGTTGGAGTACTTAATAATTCATCGGAATTCTTTGGCGTAACAACGATGAGAAGGCATCTATCATGGTTATATTGAAATTGGCATCACTTATTTTTGGAGGAAAATGGGAAATACTCCATGGAAAAGGAAATCAATATTACTCAACGGTATGTCCATTGCTATTGTTCGCACTAAATATTTATTTATGATTACTTCTCCATATAGTTTGTATTTTACTTGTACGTCATATAATTTGATGGAACACAATAGCAACTTATTTATATGCACACAATTCCAAGCGGAAATAGATATGTCTACTTAGGCATTACTGCTAAATATGATATACTTGGAATTTGGAAATTATGCAATCAAACTCCCTTGTGGAGGAAAAGTATTATTGTTCTTCTATTCACCTACGATGTGAAGGAATTTAATTTGTACTTCTCTATCGGAATTTGTTGGTTATGTATGCTATTTGGAAAAGGAAGAGTGGAATTATTGCTCAAAGAAAATTAGTGCATTATGAAATTTAACACAACGCTCTCATGCTCTATTGATAATTCGTTGGAAGTTGGTTGTGAAGAGAACTCCATAGGGAGGAATACTGATAATAGGAACACATGCTCGGAATTTATTATTGATGG
The DNA here is from genome assembly GCA_947311845.1 of Poa pratensis. Lineage (NCBI taxonomy): Eukaryota > Viridiplantae > Streptophyta > Magnoliopsida > Poales > Poaceae > Poa > Poa pratensis. Next base: position 14,668,563 of record CAMZMU010000078.1, read on the forward strand.
TATTTATGACTTGGTCATGCTCTATAAACATAATTAGTCTTGTTAATTCTGGAATTATAAACTTTAAGTGGGAGGACTATCAGTTATGGATTTTTCTTCAACGTGACATTTGTTTTTACACTCCCATTAGAGGTTCAATTTTTTATCTCATTTACAACTTGGTCACATATCAAGGAACAGAATTAGTGGATTATTAATTCTGGAATTCTAAGCTTTAGTGGGAGGATTATGATACTTTATCAACACATATTTACGGTATTTTTTGGACACTCCTACTTGAGGTGGATATATTTATTTATTTCATGATTCACTTGATATGGTTATTAATATCTTTGACAATACAAGTCGGAAGGTTTTTGTTGTATTAACATCTCATACTGAAGTGGAAAATCAGTTCATCAAAGGATTACAAGGTTTGAAACTGATTGGTGGGGGAAGTACACTTCAGGAATATTAATTGAAACTAATGTGATGAGCATGGAATTATTACCGCTGTCTTATATGATATACTCCATGGTTGAATGGAGGAATACAATTTGGTTATTCTCTTGATTTGGAAAGCATTACATACTACTATTTGTTGAGTAAGTCATTATTTATCACAGTCACTGTTTATATTTTGTGAACTGGAAGGAAGTATTCTATTTATATTTTGGTAGTATGGAATTGGAATCATTGTTTACTACAAAGCACACCAAGATTTATTTTTAATGTTTATATTTCTAGTGGATCAAATGGTATTTCGTTTTTGATCTGAAAAGTGAAAATTGGTGGAAAGTAGGAATATGATATTTTCTCATGAAGGGTGTGTTTATTAATAGTCACACTGAAATATATGTGTTAAACTCAAAGGAAAACACCAAGTTACACTCCCAACACTAACATGCTTAGGAAAAGTGGGAGGAATTAAATTGGGCCATCATATCTTGGCTACTATTGTGTTATTTGAGGAAGTTACTCTATATTTTAGAGGAAAGAAAAATACTAAACTTGTTGCTAATGTTAACTATGGGTGGAAACATTGCGGGAAGGAACAAACTCAATGATGAATAATAAAAGTCTGGGAACTTGTTATTTTACCAAACAACCGCATGCCTATAGGATGTTATTGGATTTATTTACAAGGAAGTTTAATGCAACATTCTTAGTGGAAGTTACAATTCTAAGTTTTTGTTTAATTCTTTACACAAAGGAAAATTTATACTTTGTGGAAACTCTGGAATTTAGAGGAGGTGTTGTTGTTTAATTATTTGCACAAAGGAAATGTTATACTTTGTGGAAACTCTGGAATTTAGAGTAGTTGTTGTTGTTTAACTATTTACCCAAAGGAAGTGTTATACTTTGTGTAAACTCTGGAATTTAGAGGAGGTGGGAACAATGGCAATGTTTGCTAATTGAATTGACCAATTCATGTTTTTTGGAACAAGCTTCACATCAATGGTATGTCAGGTCATATGGATTTATTTATGATGGAAGATAATGGTTTTATTTATGATGGAAGACAATCATATATAAAGGTTAGTGTTAATTGTTTTGTGTTATTGCTACATGTGCTAACTATGTTCTTATTGTTTTTGAAATATCACATTGATGGAAGTGAAGCTTGGTTCGGTTCTAACTTTCATATGAAAGGTATGTTGAAGCTTCCAATCTTTTGGGAGTGGAATTACATAGAGAATGTTTTGATACTTTTTTCTATGGAAAAGTGCAAACATGTCATGTACCTTTTGATTAAGGGAATGATACTCTGCGAGGAATTATATTTAAACTCGTGAGGAAAAAGGAAGAATAATTGTCATCCTCAGTTATTGTGGGACATTATTCGTGCGACCTGAACTTTGCCATGCCGTTGTAATTGTTGCTATTTTGATTAGCACGGAAACGATTTGCTGGAATTATTAGCAAACGGAATATGAATCTTATTGAAATTTTTGGAATCACATAATGGACTTGTCGCGCAATGTCAAGGAAATATGGATTACTCATTATTCATTGATGATCTCAACCTTCAACTACGTGGATATTGACGCTATTTGTGATCTTGGTGAAAGGTAATCTATTTTATGTTATGTGTTAATATTTACTTTTGTAGGTCTTTATGGTGTACAAAGGAAACATGATTTAGTACTCGTTATTTATGAAATATGAATACTTTGATGCATCAAGCATTGAAGGAAGGTCTATGGCTAAGGAATTTTCTTTGTGAACTTAAGGTCGTGGAAAGGTGCATCATAACCTGTTACTTTGTGATAATTTGACTCCAAAAGTCACAAAGGTTTATATACAACGTGAGTGCACTGAAGGAAGAAATTAACGCCTAACCATGTAATAGCATGGGAATTCACTTAGCTGAAATAAAATGTTTTCAGTCAAGTGGGAGATGTAGGAAATTGTGTCTTGCAACATTTTATATATTTACTACATTGTCCGGAATTAAACTTCAGTCTGGAAGCATCACGGAAATAATAGGGAATTAATGATGTGGAATTGTACTTAAGGAAATATACTTAAGGAAGCCGGTACGGCTATACTGGAACACAGTGTATATTAATATGCTGGAATTATACCCGGGAACAGTATAGAGCGGAATGCCAGGTTGTTCATAGGATTGGCTCTATGGATTGTTAAACCCTGCGAGTTTGATTTTGTATTCGAACTCGGCGCATGACTCACACGTGCGTGCTGGGACCTAATTGTTTAACAGTAATAGGCTCGGTTAATGGCTGTTAATGATAGTGGTTGGTTTAACAAGTCACGAGTCCTATCTGGAAACAGATTGAGTTATCTGGAATTTGGAGTCTATATAAAGGTCCCACCCTCTAGCCTCAATATGCATTGTGAGCGGCACCACCGATAAGACAGAGGAATAGAGGGTAGACCGAATAGCTCTTAACCCTAATTTTCTACACTTTCTGGCGAGCCAGTTCACACTTCATATTTATAAAAATTCAAAAACTACCTAACACCCCACTTAGAGCATAACACAATGCCTCTTAACGATCTAAATTTTGATGATTTGATTTAAGGTGTAGCTTTTTTTTCAGCGAGTATTGTGTGGCTTGAAATGAGTACTTTTTTTTTGTATGCTACTTAATTATGCGGTGCAGCCTTTGAATAGAAATATAAAATTATATCGACAAAAAAGCAATTCACAAAATCGCAACTACTCTGGTGTGTTGGGTGTGGAAACGCTAGCTGCAATGGAACGAAAAATTAAAACCCGGTCTCTCGAGAAATGTCCATACAACATCGATTGTGTGCTTAGATGCACAGACATACATATGGAGTCTTAATTTCATTATCTTAAAATAATTTGCTTTGAGAAAATTCAAGTTAAGCATACCTGCCAGTTAAGATAAATGTTCGCTCGCTTAATTTTGCGTACGTACTTGCAGCACAGAAGAAGAGCAGTACTGTAAAATTGTTTTTAGGTGTTACCCAAAAACATTTTTTGAATTTCAAAAGTGTCCTTCAGATAATTTTCAAAGCTGCTTACCAAGCAGAACCGACCTGTAATTGTGCCACAACTAATTTTTCGGTTTCCCCATTCATTTTCCTCCCGTACGAGAAGAGAACCACCCGAGCACTGGAACCACGCGCCCGACCATTTCTGGTCGTCTCGGCCCGCTTTGTCCCCCTCCGCCGCCCCGTCTTGTCGCAGCCACGCTTCTCTCCATCATCGGAATCGAGCGACCCGAGCTTGTCCATGCCGTAGTTGCAGCCCTGCGCGAGAAATTGAGGATTTGTGCCTGAAAGTCGGCAATTTACATGGAAATCGAACATCCCCGACGGAATTCAAAGTTTCGACTTTGGGCACACATGTTCGGTGCATTGCATATTTTGTCACAAATGACGACAAGTTTTTTTTATGTTTTGCTACAGCCAAACAAGGAAATTGTTGCATACGTTGCTTTTTGTTCTGCTAAATAATATATATTGTAACATTTTTTCACAAGTTTTGCAGACCATTGTAAAGAAAAATTGCAATCGATGCTGAATAACAAAAATATTGCTTTCTGAGGGTGGCAGTTGGGTCAGATGATCCAAATCGCAGACTAAGTGACATTGGACGATTCCGGAGGCCGCTGGTTTCCCCAATATTGATGGCTAGTTCTGAGCACTGGCTTTTTTATCACCTTTTCCCCGATCTGTGCCGGAAAGGGTGTTGGTCTACTCTCCTCCGCTTGCCCTCTTGTGTCAGGTGGGAGGGGGACCTTTTTCCTTTGTTCTGGTTTGGTAGTTAGAGTTAGGGCGAGACATATGCCTCGCGTCCGTAGGGTGCCGAAGTCCATCTCGATCACGTTATCATGGTCGCTATGAACTGCAGGACACGTATACCATGAGCAACCAGAGTTCAGTTAACCGATTGTTGATGTCATGTGTAATATACTCATCATTCAGATGAGTTGATCTGGACATATCCAGGTGAAGTTCAGTCTTGGTGCTCTTAAAAGTTCACCAAAAAATTAGGCGATGCATGAAAGCAGATACAAGAGGTATAGGTGCTCTTAAAAGTTCAAATATCTGTGATATGATCTTCACCAATCTGAAAGAAACTTTAAGGAGCGTGGAAGAATATGAGAGCTGACACAAGAGAAAAGAGCTCCACAATACCTCACAGTGAATGCTGACGAATCAGTTGGCGTTTCATCCTCTGCTCTCACCTTTCTCGGACATTTCTTAATATTGTTGACCATTTGATGAATAGCTTGTGATGTTCTAGTTTTCCCCTGAGCTGTTCTAAGTAGTAAATGTACTTTACTGTGATCTAAATCTTGTTCATGCATGTCCCTTGTAATATTCGTGTCATCACTTGATGTCCCTTATAAAGGTTTGTCACTTTGTCGCATAATTTTTGTCATACGATTCCTTTCACAAAACAATTCATACACTCTGTCTTTATATCCTAAAAGAAGTTACCTATAGAAATCAGGTGAGGTTTAGGTCTTGCTAATCCTCTTGTTATCAAGGTAGTTTATTACTAACACCCAACAGACCTTGGACCGTGCCCTTTCCCCATCTACAATAGAGAGGGGCGATTTCTTGAGCTCACTCGCGCGCACCAGCTCGCAGCCGGCGATTCGCCGGATTTCTCGCCCTCCGGCGGCCGCTCCGGCGGCGGGAGGGCGGGGAATCCGCGGATCCCGGCTTGTACATAGTCTAGTTGTGTGTGGGTTCCAGCCGGCGGCGTCGGGAAGGCGGTGGCGCAGCCGGAGTGGAGTTTTGCAGGTGGTGGTCTTCCCCTTCGACAGCGGCGCTCCGGTGGAGTTCCGCAGTGGATCTACTACCTCCGTCGCGCTCGTAGCTCGGTGCAGCTGCCGTGGGCGACTTTCCCACGCTGGAGGTCGAGGATGGCGACTCCGGCTTTTGAAGATCCTGAAGCTGTTGTGGCGATTCGGTTCGACTACGACGGCGTCCTCCGGTGTGGCCCTTCGGGGCCGGCGATCGGTGACTTCCCGTGCGCTCGGGGACTGCTCTCGAATCCAAGGCATCAAGGAGAGTAGGAGCGACGGCGCGCCACCGACGGCGCCATGGATAGCGGCGTGGTCGAGTTGCAGGAAGGCTTGCTCTGTAATTTGTTTTTCTCTGAGGTCCTTTCTGTAATTGTGCCGAGTTGTTGTCAGCTACCTTCACTAGCAAAAAAAAAGGTTGTTTATTACTGTAGGCACTGAAGGTAACAGTATCTTCGGGAGAAGGTGCAAATCTCCCCTTGGCGAAGATGCAGTGAGAGTACAAGTTAATTGATGCATGGATGCTCAAGTACTGATGTTTTCCTACCCCTGCTCTGCTATCTTATCCATTATCTTGATTTATTCTGCCCAATTTATCTCTTTCAGCTACTACTTCTCTAGTGCTTCCGCATTGTCTTTATTTTTGTACTACGTCTGTTTGTCCTCTTCCTTCGTTGCCTAGTGAAGTAGTGATACAGCTACTCTGCTGCCAGCTTGGATAGTCGGACAATTTTTCAGTAAGTCATCAATATAAGAAGGTTTTTGGTTCTTCTTGTTACATCCTACAATCATTTTTTTTTGAACAGGATCCGGCACTTAAATTAGGAAGCAAAGCACAAATTACATCCAGGCCCAGAGGAAACCAAAATTACAAAAAGACCCAGAAAAACTTGCACCCAACACCCCGAACAACAAGAGGAAGCACAGCCGAATCCACCCCGAACCCCAGAAGCCTAGCCTCCGCCGGAGCTGCCGTACCACCATCCCCGGGAGAGCAAGCACCTCCACCATTGTAGCAGGCTGCAGAAACGGCCGCCGCGCCGCGACGGACACCCAGGACACTGAACGAACTCAGCCATAGCGCTTGCCTCCACGAACCACCGATCTTCCCGCCAACTCCGCATCGGCCGGGCCAGCCGCCCAACGAAACTGCTCCCTGGACGCCCACTCCCCTCGCCGCCACGGCCGGCCGGAGCAAGGACGACACCGAGAGCCAGCACCACCACCAAGCGAACCAAAAACGAAACGAGCACCTCCACCACCTTCCCCTTTGCCACCTCGGCCAGCCAGAGAAAGAGACAGAGGAACTCACCCAGAAGAACCACCTCACCCTCCCAGAGCCACCGCCGAGGAAGACGAAGGCCTAACGACGACGGAGAGTAGGTAAACAAACCCCACAGAGAGCGGACGCCGGCGTCGCCACGCCACCCGCTCGGGGGGAGCAAGAACTCCACAGATCCGTAGATCGAGGAGTACCAAAAGCACCAGACCCGCAGGCCGGTGGAACGAACACACCTCCCTCCCGCCGTCGCCGGCGAGGAAGAGGGAAGGAGGCGGAATTATTCCTCCGATCCGGTGCCGACACCCTCCCAAAGACGCCGCCGGGGAGGCACCTAACTACCCTATCTACAAGCCAAGTGACCGGGAACGAGACCCCCGCCCTCCCCCGCCGCCGTAGCGGCGAGAGAAGGCGCGGATCTGCTCCGGCGGTGAGAAGGGGAGACTTTCTTTCCGCCCTATCGCCTCTCTCGGGAGCACTGTAGAGGGAGGGGGAGGGGAATTCCTTTCACTCTTATCCTACAATCATTTCTATACTTGTGAGTTCAATAATTTGGGATGGGAAGTATCAGGGTGCAAAACGGTTCTAATCATGCCACATCTCGTCATCCTACAAAACTGATGCCCCGGTTGGACGCCAGTAGGCAGTAGCTGTATGGCTGATCATACATTAGCTGTGGTAAGTACTAGTTTAAGGAATCCATGCCTCCATCATTGTACCGAGCATAATTTTTACAGTTTTGTTGCAGAGTGTCAACAAACTGAAGGAAGGAGCTGGCTTGCGGAAATAAAATAAACCTTAGTGAAAGAAACATCTCCTCCTAATTCTAACTCGGTTTTGTGGGTAGTAGATGTTAGGAGATTGGAAGAGGCAAAAAAGGAGTGACCTTTGAATGCCTGGATTTTGTCTATATCTGTCCCATGGAAATATATGTGGATGTATTAGGTTGATGCAAAATCGCAGCTCATACGCTTTCGTGTCAACAAACGAATTCCAGCTCATCCTATTCAAGTATTCAGCGTTCATATGCCGCCAAATCTCCTAAATCGATCTAGAACAACCGAACCGATCGGAATAGTCCTCTGAGGTTCCAGACCATCGCTAGTCATCCTAAGTCCAGCAAGTTCATCTTATCTAGTCACCGTACAATTAATCATACAGTTCTAGTAGCTGCCAATTAGTATTAAATATTGATTAAATCTAGTGCTAAGATTAGATCAGTTGCCATGTCGCCGTCTTGAGGTCGACATAGGTGTAGAAGAATAGAGAGGGATTGGTGGAATAGTTTTTATGTATTGCTTGAGCCTCGTGGGCGTATATAAAGGAGTACATGATCTGCTTGGAGTACAAGTCAAGGTAGAATCAAATCCTACGATATCCTATCTTTCCTAACTAATCACGATACTCAACATCTCCCCGCAGTCACAGCGGTAGCGACGCAGACGGTGAGACTGGAGAAGAATCCGAAGGTGGAGCCGACGGACATCCCCACCACAGTCGTAACGGTCGACGCGTCGCGGAAGTTGTGGCTGGAGCAAAAAACTGACGAGGTTCTCAAGCAAGGCGGTAGCCCTTTGTGCCGATGTCGATGTAGCCGAGAGCGTAGGGTGGTGTAGCCGCAGTCGAAGTAGCCGTGCATGGGGCGCCGTGGTCGATGTCGAGTCGGGGTTGCCGGTGTAGAGGGAGCCGTCAGGAGCTGCGGGCGCAAGGTAGCGCCAGGTAGTCAGGGCGCAGTGGTGCGCCGAGTGGAAGATGACGTGAACGAGGCGTCGCGCCGGGTTTGCCAATCCCGGGGACACGTCGTGGATGAAGGCACGCATCGGTGTTGCCAGCACCGAGCATGCGTAGACAGAAGGTCAGTCGATGTTGACGAGGCGCCGCTCCAGGTTTGCCAAGCCCGGGGACACGTCGTGGACGAAGGCACACATCGGTGTTGCCAGCACCGGGCATGCGTAGACGGGGACCAGTAGGAGGTGTACGCCAGGTCGGAGGGGCCAGCAGAGGAGGACTCAACGACGGTGGCGGCGCCAAATGGCGTGGGGTAGAAGGTGCCGATGTCGCCCGCGGTTGTCGGAGTAGATGAAGTGGTTGGGGAAGATGACGGTGACGTTGGCGATGAGCTGGTACTGGACAGAGACGAAGTTGTGGTTGGCGGCGACGATGGTAGCCCGTAAAGGGCCACGGCGGTCGCATGTAGAAGCGCGACGACGGCGGCAATAGCCTGCAAAAGGCCACGGCGGTCGCGTGTAGAGGCGCGGCGACGGTGCTCGAAGTAGGCGAAGAAGAGCCCAACATCATGACGAAGACCAAACACGGACGGTGGCATTCCCGCGCCTCGGAAGGCGGCGCGGCGCATACCACGGAGACGTCACGTGCGAGGACGGCGAAGCGGACCGCGTGCCGCAGCGCTACGGCCCGGACGGGCAACGCAGCGGCGACGCGCGTGTCAGGGCGACGGCGGGGACGACTTCGGGGCGGTGGCGTGGACCGCGTGCCGCGGAGCTACGGCCCGAGGGGCGACGCAGCGGCGACGTGCGGGACGGTGCAACCGCGGGGACGGCCTCAGGGCGGCGGCGTGGACCGCGGCCGCGGCGCTACGGCCCGAAGGGGCGACGCAGCGGCGACGTGCGGTTCGGTGCAGCCGCGGGGAGACCCACGGGGCGGCGGCGCTGCAGCCCGAAGGGGCGACGCAGCGGCAGCCCGATGCTCGATCGGTGGTAGGCGCGCTGAACTCGAGGACGATCTTCACGGGAACCTGCGAAGGCGCACGCAGACGACTGTACGGGTCGACCGCGCGGCGCGGATGGAGTGGATCACGTGCGAGCGGGTGATCAATCCGATCGCTCGCGAGGTGGAGGAGGTGCCGCTCGGCGGGGCGGCGAAGAAGCCGAGCGGCCAACGTAGCGTCGGCGCCCAGGTGGCCAACGCAGCACCGGCGTGAGGAAGCCAGGCTCTGATACCATGTAGAAGAATAGAGAGGGATTGGTGGAATAGTTTTTATGTATTGCTTGAGCCTCGTGGGCGTATATAAAGGAGTACATGATCTGCTTGGAGTACAAGTCAAGGTAGAATCAAATCGTAAGCTATCCTATCTTTTCTAACTAATCACGATACAAAACAATAGGATTAGGTGCAGAGTCGTTCTCCGATCAAACGCGGAGTCATCGTGCTGCCGGTTTGATTAATCAATCTGACACGCATGAGCGCTGTTTATCGGCGCTCTGAACTTGGATGCAGTTGAGTTGACAAGACGCTTCGACAGGATCGAGAGGCCATTTCTTTAGGCGTCGTTATTGTTTCCTTTGCCGTGGCCACTTTTTTGTTGTATGTTTTATTTAAAGGAAATAGGAGGATATGCAGCCACGTCAAATGAAACAATTAGTTTCATGATCTGGCCTGAGATCAGAGTGACTGCCTTAATGACTTAATCCTCATTAAAATCAATTCGAATAACCGTTTGCTGCTTTGTACCAATGACTATTGGCACATTGAGTTGCCCTTTTTTTATAATTAGTCCAACCTCCTCCAAAAAAAGAAAAGATCAGTTCAGCTGCCATGTCGCCGTCTTGCAGTATAAGGTCGACATTAGGACTAGGTGCAGAGTCCTTTGCTCAAATCAAACGCAGAGTCATCGTGCCGCCCGATTATTGTAACACGGACGAGCTCTATTATCGGCCTGATATATGTTTCCAACACCAGGTCAAGCACGCACCGCGAAGCTAACTTCAATCAGCTGTCCTCATGACCCGCGACTTTTTTTTACTGAACTCGGCCACTCAGCACGCCAAGCTGTACAATAGAGCCATCACCGAGCAGGAGTTCTCGGGAAAAGTCATGGCGATGCCGGCTAGGTTCGTTTCTTCTCCGCTACCACTATGGGAGAACATATATTTAGAGGCATTTCATTTTCTTTAACTGCCCCTAAAAATAGTTTTTAGAGGCATTTGTCTCCAAGTGCCCCTTAATAGTTGAATTTCAGGGGCATTTTATTGGAAGTGCCTCTGGAAGTGTCCCAAAAAATGGCATTTTCAGAGGCAATTTGCGGTAGTGACTCTAAAAACCATCTTCAGAACAGTGAAAATAACAAACGTTACAGCTCTAGATCATAACATGTCATCTCACAAGAACAAAATAAACATCACAGCAACAACATAACTTAGCAGTTCATACAGCAGTATAACACACACTTTTGACTAGTTTACTACTTAAAGCATAACTTAGCAGTTCATACTAGATAGCTAGAAATCTACATCAGAATCCTTTTCTTCAGTTCTTCATATTACTTTCCCAACCAGGTGCTCTAGATTTAGTTAACAAACTCAACCTCTAAAAATAGTTAGAGGCAATTCAAAAACAGTGCCCCTAAAAAATCTAGAGGCATTCCTTGAATTGCCTCTAAAAATAGTTAGAGACAATTCAAAAAACAGTGCCCCTAAAAAATTTAGAGGCATTACTGGAACTGCCCTAAAAACACTCATTTTTAGGGACATTTTCCTTCAAATGCCTCTATATTTTTAGCAACAGGTTTAAATGCAACACTTTTTAAAGTGCCTCTAAAAATACTCAGAGGCACTTTCGAGATTTTTAGTGGCATTTCGAAATGCCTCTAATAAAATACTGTGACGTAGTGTACTAATCACCGGCGAAGGAATCGGCGGATAATGCAAGAACAAAGATACTAGACCCCGATTCAGAAGAAAACGACGACCCAAGAAATGCAAGTGGCCCGTGCACGAATTGTCTAGGCAAATGAATACTTTTCTTTTCTTTTCTGAAAGGTGATTTGCTGCTTTTGAAAAATCAATGGCAAATGAGAAGATGGGGCCGAAAGCAACGTCCGCAATGTAAGGATGGCAATGGGCCACGACGATGCAGAGCCGTGAGCATTCTTTCCGTTCATCGCCGTGATGGATTTCACGTCGGGGCATACCACGCGAACGCCGTGCATTCGTGCGGGACGGCAAGCGCGCGGCCGCCGTTCGTTTTCTCCCTCCGGTAGCGGCGCCGACATGCCATGCGCATCGATATTTTTCTCTGGTATAGCCAGTTAGCCACCGAGGACATTTTAATTCTAAGAACATTTAAATTCTAAAACTAATGTATTCTATAATGAATATACTCTTGGAGATTATTTCCGAAATATTATGTCTATCAAGTTACAATTTCTCTCTTGTCCATAGTGCCGACTACCGTCCCGATTATTACTTTTTCTCTCTTGTCGAGTTCACCTTCAAGTTCACTTTCACATGCGCGTTTTCCTTTTGCTTCTTGCCACCAGCGGCTTGTCGTCAGTTTTCGTTTGATTGTTTCTCGTCCAAACATCAACCGTCGATTTGTCATCCTAGATCGATCGTCCGAACGAGAAACAATTCGGTAGTTTCTCCTCCGGGTGTGCCGACATGTCGTGTTCATCGATATTTTCTTGGTCACAGTCGATGAGGGCATTTTAATTCGAGAGCATTCAAATTCTAAAGCAATATTGCATAAAATTCAAATGTAAAAGGCTTATATTTCAAAAATATTATATGTACTGATCAATAATTCCCCCTTTTTCATCCATTGCTAATTCCCGTGACTCCTTCACCACTCGACGATATTTCTTTTCTTATTCCCCCACCTCCAAATCATATTTCTCTTGTCGGTCTTCAGTCTTTCTCCTTGTCTCATATGGTTGTTATTACAATTTTCTTTGAATTTTTCACTTCCTACCTGATTTTTCATCTTTACATATTGGCTTGTCCTTGAGGTACGCTCATAGATAACTCAACCATTGTCTTGATGTTCACTTCAACCAGACATCAAACCACCTTTCTTCAAGTTGGTCATCTCGTAGTTAAACCAATATTGAGGGCACAGAGAACCCCCATGCTCAAACTCCTAAAGGTGTGCTAGAGTCAAATCAATGCCTCCGAGTAATGGAAAATGGCCAAATCAATAATTGACGGTGATAGTAGACGAATTTGGTGAAGAAAAAAAAGCAGTGATTCAAAAAATAGTTCGTTATGTTTGTACCAATATTGGGATGTTATTAATCTTGAACGGATTTAAGTAGCTTGCACTTGCAATATCATATTATTTTCCATATAAGTTCATTTTTTTTAGTGTCAAGAACATGAGATCAGTTCAACCAGAATTTATTTAAAAAGGAGATCAACCTCCCGCCTCAACCTTTTCATCCTAGTGCACACAAGCGTAATTTTATTTAACCTGTCAAATGTGCGTGACTATTGTAAGTTAACTAGAATATTTTCTAAATCATTAACTATTCTAAGCCTTTTGATAAATATTCAAACATTTACATCTCATAAACTTCATATATAAACTATAGCCAAAACAGTAAAGTTACACTTCAACTTTGCATAATATAACTTCAAAAGGTGCAACTTTAGCATACACAATGTGATATTTACAAAAAATGTCAAAGGCAAGATTAGCAAGAGCTAGTTATTTCATTTTTCAGTTTTGGCCTTCCTTCTCTGTTCGTTCCGGAATGTAAATTCATCGTGGGCGGCATTTGTAAGTTTTTGCTTGCTTGAATGAAATGCCAGTATTTGCTGGGTCTTTCAAATAACAAGATTAGCAGGAGCACAAATGGATGGTGTATCCTCTCGATGGAGAAGTATAGAGAGTAGCTTTCATTCCTTAAATATTCCTTGGACTGGGCGCTGTTGCAGATTTACGTTTCCCAAAACCTCTCAATCCGAACTTCATTTTTTTTACCAATGATCGAGCAAAGAAGAAAGAATCATCAAACACAAACTGTGTATGTATGAAGTATTTATGAGCATGAGGACCCAACAATATCCGGACGTCGCGTGGATCCTCAGAAGATATACTGCTACTGGAGATGTTGTCACAACTCGCAACATTGACACTAGCTTATAAATAAACGGGATATAGTTAACATGTCAAAGAGAAATACTTGAAGTAAGTATAAAAAAGGTGGATTGCGCAAGAAAACATTTACTACATGGGATTTGACTGTCCTATTATTTAAAAACCACAAATTCACAATGGTGTTTGGTTATAATGGATGGCCTGAATATAAATGATCGAGATAAGTAAGAAATAGACTTACCAACAAGATACGTATAGTTGGTGATGTGGCTATGGGTAAGTACCATATAGTGTTATGGTTAGTTAATGAATAAGAGAGAGGAAAGTTAAGGTCACGCTTGAAGATAAGCAAATTAAGTTACTTTTTCAAGGACACCCCTTCCTTCCTTATTGAAAGTTTAATATGAGAGATAAATTATTTGTGTCTCTTTAATTCCCTATACATTAAATTTATTCTCTAAAATGTTTAAATTGTTTAAGGTATATGAGATAAGAACAAAGAAAATAATCAATAAGGCTACAAACTATGAAGAGAGAAGTCCAATTTACCCCCCTAAATTTGTCCCAAAGTTCAACATACAACCCTTAATTCTGATTTGGTTCAATTGTCACCCGTAAAATATGAAAAACCGGCCGGAACACACCCCTTTCATTGTTTGACATTCGTTAAACCTGGTTTTGATTGCCACATCAGCCGGTTTTTTGTGTTCAAGTTCCAAAAAATTGTAGGACAAAGTTTGAATGTAGCCAATTATGTATCGTATAAGCTTGCAAAATATCAATGCAATATTCTTTATGCTCTAGGCTGCACAAAAACGATATAATCAGAATTTTTTTAATAGTTTGAGATACGCATTATTCACTATACTCAAACCCATAATTTTGCCGGTCTGTGTAGCCTAGAGTATAATTCCACAGAGAAATTTTAGGTGAGCAGTATCTACAAATAATTCCGTGGTGGGACTGGAAATTACTACTAGCAAAGACGCGCAGCATCTAATTTGATGGCTTCGGACAGAATCTCCAACCAGAAATATCTCGGCTCATGCATGACTGACGGCGTGAACCGTTCGCCCAAACGGCCACCAACCAGCCAAACCGCCAACGGCAGCAGACGGCGTCTCCCACCTCGGTATCTCCGCCCCGCTGGCCCTTTCCTTCCGAGAAATTGCGTGGTTGAGGCGGACTCCTACCTTTCTCCGCAACCGCCTCTCCTCCTCACCCTATCCGCGCCGGTCGTCGTCACCGCTGCCGTGGCCTCGCAGGACTCCTCTTCGGTTCCTCCCCCACGCTCCCACCGGAGCCGCCTATAAATCCCACCCCGTCCCGTCTCTTCTCCACACAAATCCAATCTACTCCCCTCTCCGATCTCGCCGAGAAATCCCCAATCGAAGCCAAGGCGCTCTCGTCGTCCTCCTCAAGGTACGGGAGCTTCCGATCCCTCCTTCCCCTGTTCCTCCTGTTCGAGTTCCCCGATCGTTGGTAGCAGTGTCGTAGATCGATTGTTGCTGGTTCCGCTCGATTGATTAGTCCTATGTGGTAGATCTGGGGGCGGTGAAGTTATTGTAGTTGTGTATCGTTTGCTGTTGGTTCTGTTCGTGTTGCCGTACAGTTCCTCTACGTTATGCCATGGATTATAGAGTAGATCTGCATGCCAGTTTGAGGTGCGCTTGTTGTTTATCTGTTGTCTAGGTGTAGCTGGCTGATTCGAGGAGCGATATGCGGCCTGGGATTTACTTTTGAGCGTCCTAGTTGCTTATATGATCTGTAATTTATCATAGATTCTCTCTGAAAAACCATGTGGTATGACGATATTGTTGCTGATACATCTAGCTTGTTGCATACTAAAGCATAGAACTACTAGATGTTGGATCATCATGTGGTTTTGATGATATTATTGCTGTTTCATCTAGCTTGTTGGCGCACACATAAGCATAGAACTGGTAGGAGTTTTGTTCAGCATGGTTAATATGTTAGTTGCTTCATAGTTAGGATTTTGTTTCTTTAGGATTGTGGCGTAGTGGTTCATGTATGTCCTCTGTCCTGCTGATTACCGTTTACTGTGCCTTACTCTGGTTTACTTTGTATTTACAGATGCAGATCTTTGTGAAGACCCTCACCGGCAAGACCATCACCCTCGAGGTGGAGTCCTCTGACACCATCGACAACGTCAAGGCCAAGATCCAGGACAAGGAGGGCATCCCTCCGGACCAGCAGCGCCTCATCTTCGCTGGAAAGCAGCTCGAGGATGGCCGTACCCTCGCTGACTATAACATCCAGAAGGAGTCCACCCTCCACCTGGTGCTCAGGCTGCGCGGTGGCATGCAGATCTTCGTGAAGACCCTCACTGGCAAGACCATCACGCTTGAGGTGGAGTCCTCGGACACCATCGACAACGTCAAGGCCAAGATCCAGGACAAGGAGGGCATCCCCCCGGACCAGCAGCGCCTCATCTTCGCTGGAAAGCAGCTCGAGGACGGCCGCACCCTCGCTGACTACAACATCCAGAAGGAGTCCACCCTCCACCTGGTGCTCCGTCTCCGTGGTGGCATGCAGATCTTCGTGAAGACGCTCACCGGCAAGACCATCACCCTCGAGGTTGAGTCGTCTGACACCATCGACAACGTCAAGGCCAAGATCCAGGACAAGGAGGGTATCCCCCGGACCAGCAGCGCCTCATCTTCGCTGGCAAGCAGCTCGAGGACGGCCGCACCCTCGCCGACTACAACATCCAGAAGGAGTCCACCCTCCACCTGGTGCTCAGGCTCCGTGGAGGCATGCAGATCTTCGTGAAGACCCTCACTGGCAAGACCATCACCCTGGAGGTTGAGTCTTCTGACACCATTGACAACGTCAAGGCCAAGATCCAGGACAAGGAGGGCATCCCTCCGGACCAGCAGCGCCTCATCTTCGCTGGCAAGCAGCTCGAGGACGGCCGCACCCTTGCCGACTACAACATCCAGAAGGAGTCCACCCTCCACCTGGTGCTCCGCCTTCGTGGTGGAATGCAGATCTTCGTCAAGACCCTCACTGGCAAGACCATCACCCTCGAAGTCGAGTCTTCCGACACCATTGACAATGTGAAGGCGAAGATCCAGGACAAGGAAGGCATCCCCCCGGACCAGCAGCGCCTGATCTTTGCTGGTAAGCAGCTGGAGGATGGCCGCACCCTGGCGGACTACAACATCCAGAAGGAGTCCACCCTTCACCTGGTGCTCCGCCTCCGCGGTGGCCAGTAAGCTCTTTGCCATGGAGCTGCAACTGTCCCTGGGTTCACAAGTCTGGTGCCTTGGGCATGCTCCAGTGGAGCTGTCGGTGTGTGCTCGTCTGGTCTGTGGTTATGAATTTGTTGCTTCCGTATTGTGTGATCTAGTATTATGTTTGTGGTCTACAAACTTCTGCTGTGCTGCAGCAGCGTTGGATGAACCGTCATGAATGAATAATAAGTGAACCCTGAACTTTGTGTCAAATTCTGTTGTGCCTGCCTCTCTTTGCTGCTGTGTTATTGTGTGATTTGTGTCTGCATATCTCTTGGCTGGTGCGTTATTGTTCTACAGTTCCTGATGCATACCTTGTCTGCTCGTGTTTTCTTTTGAATTTGGCAAATCTTTTAAATTGTTCTCAGCTCAGGATCAGCTGATAGATGAAAAGAATTGCCAGAAGCGCCTCTCCTGAAGCACTGTAGAGTTTTCTTGTTTCTCTAGCTTTTCTGTTTGTTCTGTTTATGAGCATGTCTGGATTTTTGTGCACTAAACTTTTTAGTTCGTTGCCATCTTTTTTTTCTTTCAGTTTTGGCTTTGCAAGATGATCTGAGGCCAGTCTACCTGGAAGAGGTAGCAATTTCAGCAAAAAGAGAAACTCCGTAGTGTTTTCTGTGTAGGATAGTCGAAGATTATCTTTTGCTGAAGTTGCCAGCTCCGTAGTGTTGTTTTTTGTCCATTTATCCGTTTAAACAACTCAATTAGACAATCGTCCATTGCTCCGTTAATTCTAAGGCATGAAATTCGCTTGCTTGAGCAAACCGAGCTACTGAAGTATTGCACAAGGAGGTTGAATGCCGAAAGGACGGCGACGAAGATGCAGCATAAACTATCGGTAAAATACTGAGATTCCATATGTTCTTCAGTGATGCAATCAGTTAGCTTTTTCCCGATTCTGTTTGTGTGAGCATAGTCGGGGTTTTGCTGGTGTTTGAATGAAAATATCATGGTTTATCAGAACTAAGTTACCGCTAATCCTTGAATCATAAATTATTATATTGGATTTATTGGATTCCATTGATCATAAGCATCTTGACTGTAGTCTGTAGGCGTGTAGCTTGTTGCAAACAAAAGTCATTCGACCTTTGCTGTAGTTTTTTGGCATGTAAGTTTTACCATTCAGTGTTTTAAGATGAACATGCATTTCTCTGATATGTATATGTGGGTACCTGACTAAGTAGCGATACTGACACGTTTTTGTGCGTCCCGGGCTCTCGGCGTTCCGGCAGCCGGAGACGAGGATGGCGTGTTCCGCGAGGTCCGGGCGCTCCCGCCTGCAACCACATCCCGCAACATTGTGAGGTTCCGGCGGCCGACGGCGGGGATGGCGTGCTCCCCGGCTGCGAGCACATCCCGCGGCGTCACCGCGTTCCGCCGGCCTTTCCAGCGCCATGGACGACCTCGCCGTGGACCGCATCGTCGAGGGCGGCGTGGAGCTTATGCGCCGACCTCGGCGGCCGCGTGGAGCTTGCCACGGCTTACTACGCGGGCCTCTCGAACTCCATCTCCGTCAACTTCGCCGGCACATGCATCATCGCCAGAATGCAGCAGCGCAACCCTCGGGACGCTGCAGGTGTCCATGGCGACGACTTCTGGTTCACGACCGCGACGGCGACCCCATGGGCTGCATGCAGGGATCGTTCTCGTATAAGAATACGTATACATATGTCATGACTGCTTGAAATTCGAATCCAGGCCGTACGGTGCGCTCCCGGGAAACGGCAGCGCCGAATCGCTCGCTCGGCCAATAACGGGACGGATTTGCCGCACCCGCCTGCGCCACCCGCGCCGCCGTAGCCTCGCGGAGCAGTTCTTCCCCACGCTCCCACCGGAGCCGCCTATAAAGCCCCACCCCTCCCGTCTTTTCTCCACGCACATCCATTTCCAGTCCACCCTCCCGTTGAGGCCGAGAAATCCCCAACAGATGAAGCGAAGGCTCTCTGTCATCCTCCTCCTCAGGGTACGCGAATCCCCGATCACCCCTCCCTTCTCCTCCTGTTCGTGTTCTGTTGTAGATGCAAGGAGTACCGTAGATCGATTGTCGTTGGTTCGGCTCGATTGCCTACTTCTTTTTGGAGTTAGAGCGCCTGCGGGGCGGTGGTGTTACTAATGTTGTGGATCGACTGCTGTTGATTAGGCTACCAAAAATCATGTCTATTTGATGCCCGGATAATGGAGTAGATCTGCCGATTTGAGCTAGTTGTAGATTGCTGATTCCGCTCGGTTGGAGTTAATATCCGTTGTATTCTCGTGGATTACTACTGATCTTTCTAGCTCTTAGGTTGTTATTAAATTGCATATACGCCTGATCTATAGAGGGATACGCCTCTAGTTACTGTTGGGTCTAGTTTTGTCCATCGATTCTGCTATGAAGATCATGTCGGCTTGACGAGATTTTTGCTGATTCATGCGTCTTGTTGCTTACGTGGCCTGGGATTAAATTGCTCCGTGCCTCATCTCTGGAGGAATACCCATGGAATTTACTTCTGTTAAGCCTCGTAGCTGCATGCATGCTTGTAGGATCCGTAGTTGTGCATCGATTCTACTCTGAAAATCATGTCGGCATGGTCATATAATTTCTGATTCATCTAGCTTGCTCTGTGCGCATAGAGCTGCATGGTTAATATGTTTAAGTTGGTTCATAGTTACAGTTTCGTCTCCCTGCCTAGTGGATGTATTGCTTCTGTCCTGCTGATTTATGTTTTTAATTATTTATATTTTTGTCTTACTTATTCGTATTCTCTAACTATTCATGACAAATAGGAGCCACCAGCCATGGGAAGGAAGGATCCTCCTGAATCTGATTATAATAAGGTACGTGCTTCAGTCCCAATATTACTTTTTTTTGCGAAATACAATCTCAATATTACTCAAGGAATGTGTTCAGTCTATATAGATTATGCTGATATCATTGTTAATTATCTCTTTGTAGACTCGTGGTAGTAAGAAGAAGGTGGACTGGACAGACGAAGCTGAGCTTCAGTTTTGTAGAACAAGTTTAAAGCTCATAAGCTTAGGAATCATGGAGAGCGGTATAAGAAACTTGCCGTTGTTAGCACTGGTCGATGTACAGAAAGTATATGACGAGTTACGACAAGAATTGTTTACACAAACTGGAACGACGTTCTCAGACGGTTCACTAGAAACTAAGTGGTATAAGCTAAGACGCTATTACGAACTAGTCTTGGAGCGTGACGTACTAGTCTTGGATGGTGAGCAGACTAGAATACCAAAGGAATTGATAACAAAAGTAAAGGAACTCCTTTTCGCACACATGTTATTTTGTTAAAT
Organism: Poa pratensis; assembly: GCA_947311845.1. NCBI lineage: Eukaryota > Viridiplantae > Streptophyta > Magnoliopsida > Poales > Poaceae > Poa > Poa pratensis. The sequence continues at coordinate 14,688,461 of CAMZMU010000078.1, forward strand.
CTTGATGGTTAGTTCTATATATTGGCTATTATTGTACAATAATTTGATGTTGTTTGGATTTCAGAATGCTGAGTGTAAGAAGGCGAAGGCTTTCGAAAATGGTAAAACATGGGAACATTTTCATTTGCTAGAGAAAATGTTTCATGATGCAAAAAGTGGCAACCACTTAAATGGAGAGGTATACTCTTAATTCTTTCTCTCTGCTGACATAATCTCTTGTGCTCTGACTTAATTGTGCTCTGACAGAATATTGCACTTCCTCCCACTGCTGCTGGAGGGAAACGCAAGAGAAAGACTTGGCGCGGCGCCGTGGGCCAGCCAAAGCGTTTGAAGGTATACCCGCCCACGAAGACCACCACCGCCGCGAAGAAGAAGAATGCGACCTCCGCCGAGGGCGCCACGTTCCGCCGGCTGGGACCCCCGCGCTTTATGCTCGCAAGCCGCGGACTAGGCAGGTGTTAGAGGCGACCAAGACCAACAAAGAAGCCACATCTCCAATTGCTGCTCCTCCACCGTCTACATGCTCTTTCACGCACTTGTAAAACTTAGTTTATCAATAGTAATGTTTTTCTTATTTGTGCCCAAAACCTGATACTTGCCTTCGAGTAAGTTATTGTTTGAATACATAGTTTTCTGTTAATTCCAAGTGAGGAAAATATATTTTTAATTTACATCTACTACTTCTCTCCCATGTAATCCGATCATGTGGCCTCATGCTTTTCACAATTCAGGGAAGTCATGTAGTTCATTGTGTATGCATTATGATTACTTGAATTAAAATCAGTCGATGTGGCCGTGACAGTGCTGAACCTCCCGGTGGGGCTGCGCCGGCCATGGGTGGGGGGAAATGAGAGAGGGAAGAGAGAGCGTAGGCGAGAAACTGAGAGTGAGGAAGTGAAAGCCTCGACCAGCTCCTCCGCCGCCAACCTCCTGCTCCTGTACGAGGAGGAGATCAAGCCCGGCCTCCTGCTCCCAAGCAGAGCTGCAGAGCCCGTCCTCCTCACCGGCATCTGGCCGCCCACGCGTCGCATCCCAACACCGGGCGGGGGCAGGCTCCAACCCACCTCGCCGCCACCGCCATCCCGGACCTCCTCCACCTCCGCACCCACCCAAAGGTCATTCTTTCTTCCCCCGCCTCGCTCGCTCCAGTCGGTCGCTAGCTGCGGTGCCGCCTGATGATTTTTTTTGGTCTCGCTCTGCTCTGTTCTGTTCGTCAGCGTTATCATCTCCTGCTTGCTTGTTTGGTGGGTGTTCGCTCTGTAATTATTGTAAACATTGCGGCGTGAGTGAGTGAGATTCATTCATGGAAAAATATTCTTTTAGATGCGTTTGGAGATGGTAATTAAGTAGCTAGCTACGTACGTACGTACTTACGTGAGCAATTTTTTGTTTGTTTGTTGGTCGTGGATGCATCTGCAGGGCATACACATATCCGGTTCTAGCTAGCTAGCTAGGCAGCAGTCTGGATCTATTTTGATGCTACCATCTTGTTGTCATCAGCAATCCAAAAAGTATCTATCTGAACTTAAACCTGCATGTGCTTCTCAATGCCCTTTTCCCCCTTGTAAGGTTTTGTGCTGCAATGTGATTTCACCAGAGATGGTGCATCCCAGCTAGCAAACCATTCTGCCAATTATAGCTGGTTCTCCGAAATACCATCCCGTGTCAGGTTGAACTGAATGGCTCAGACGTCACTAATCTCGTTGCTTGCCTCTGAACCTGATCGAACATCAACCAGTCGAGCACGGTACTCATATGGATTATTCTGAATTTCGGCCACTGCTCGAATTTAATTTCTGCAACAGGTGGATGAGATTCACCAAACTTTGCCAACTACCAGTTTTAGCTAGCGTCTTCTTAACTGGTTTGATATAATTGAGCTTATATACGATGACTTACAAGCGCCACTTTTCGTAAGCACTACTCTTGTCTGCCTGTGAACCTGAACCAACTCTGTGTAGCGAGCAACATTATTACAGCCAGCCCTCTGTTAATTCCTGACAATTTTTAGATGCACGCACGACTCTGTGTAGCGAGCAGCTGCCTGTAGCTTGGTTATTACTAGATGGAGGGAAAGATGCGTGTGCCTGCTTATTTGGTGTTCTCTTTGTAAACATATTTGACCTAGCTAGCTAGATGGCAGTCTGTGTATATTTATGCAACGTTTTTTACTTCTTTTTTTCTGTAATATAACATGGATGGCGGTGTTCATTTCAAGTGCTGAGAACTGTTTGTGAGCTTTATTCTTATTACTTCGGTGCTTGTATCTAGCTAGCTCAAACTGGTTTGTTTGCTTCACCTGAACGGTATCACAATCTGAAAATCAATTCTTTCTCAGATCGCTCACTCATTTCCCGCTGTTCGGGTCTAAGTGGCAGTGGCCACGACGATGCTGGAGGCCCCGGTGAAGAAACAAGACCAAGTCTCTGTCGCCGGCGCCACCGGGAAGGTCGGCTCCATGCAAGGTATCTTGCTCGCGACCGACAGTTATCAATTCCCCCTATTGCAAACATCAAAATATTGCGTTTTTTTTTATAAAGATCAAAATATTGCGCTATGTTGATGGCGCAATTAGTTGGCTACAGCTGCCTGTGGCTTAGTTATTAGCTGAGACGGAGAAGATGCATGTGCCTGCTTGTTTGGTGTTCTCTCTCTAATTATTATAGACATAGCAGCGTTAGTGAGATTCACTCATGGAAATTGTTTTGATGAAATTGGAGATGTTTATTAAGCAGCCAGCGAGCATTTTTGTTGTTGTTTGTCATGGATGCAATTGCAGGACATAATATCCAGTTCTAGCTAAAATTGATTTGTTTGCCGAATGATATCACAATCTGAAGGTCGCTCACTGTCTAGCGAGCAGCTGCTGCGGCTTAATTGTTTAGATGAGACAGAGAAGATGCATGTGCCTGCTTATTTGGTGTCCTGTAATTATTTTAAACATAGCAGCGGGTGTGTGATTCATTCATGGAGAATATTTAGATGCGTACGGAGCATTTGTTTTTCTATTTTAGCATGGATGCAATTGCTGGGCATATATATCCAGCTTGATAGCTAGCGGTATGTATGTATTTATGTATGCAACGTTTTTTTACTTCTTTTTTCTGAAACATAACATGGATGACGGTCTTGGTTTCAAGTGTTTAACTATGAGCTTTATTCTCATTATTTTGGTGCTGGTATGTAGCTAGCTCAAATAATAGATTTGTTTGCTTCTCCCGGCTGGTATCACAATCTGAAATTCAATACTTTGTCAGGTCACTCACTCCTTTCCCGTTGTTCGGGTCTACGTGGCAGTGGCACACTGCCACGAGCAAGACCCCGTCTCTGTCCCGGCTCCAACCCGAAGGTCGGCTCCCTACAAGGTATCTTGCTTGCAACCGACAGTTAGCCATTCCCTCTATTGCTGCATTAACCCGAAATGCAATGCGCAGGGAGCTTGTCAAGCGCGGTTTCCAAGCCCCTGCCGCCATCCAAGGACATGCAGTTGTTGGAGCTGGGCAAAGCGCTGCTGGTCCGAGGCAGGGAAGGTAGTGTTGTCTATCTCCATCCTTTGTCCTTGATTTTGAGTGTTCTTGTCAAGAAAGTCTGCATTTTTACAATGCAGCAGGCTTTTAGTGACGGGCAAAATATATATCATGTTCAGGATCATGGATTCGATGATATCTTTTCTCCGATTAAGCATGATCTGTTTTTGGATATGAACTTCTGTTGTGAATGACACTAGTTAGGCTTATTACGTGAGCTACTGGCTTTATTAGTTATGCTTAACTCTTGACTTTATCTTGTTGAGTATATGCACTATAGGTTACTGGTTATTGGTCTGATCATATTTCTGTTTGTTCTTGGATAGTAGTTTAAAATATCTATAGTCTTTTCTTGGTATATTTGATGCTATGGTTTAGCTGCAAATTCTCACTAATTGCCTAAGTTCCACATTGATGATTATTTCTAGCTATCTGTCAAAGATCATAGCAAATAGGAAACATCAATTGCTATCATGTAATGTTCTACTTTATCTTATCTATGACAGTCTGAGTTTGACAATTGCTATGTTATCTAGTTTCGCTATGGTACCCTGAGATGGCTTTGTCCATGGCTATGTTAGGTAGGATCTGGCACTGTCTTCATTTTCGCTAGCTTCTCCTGGTTCTGCTACACGACTTCCTCAGTGTTGATAATGGAAATATAATTTTGTTCATCTTTTCTCCTGGCATCCTAATATTAGCATGTGTATCATGACATTGTGCTGATCCAAGTGTGTTTTTGGCTAGCAGAGAGTAAACCTGACAAAGCTGGGGACATTTACACTATGGAGATACTGGAATCACTATTGCTGCATTGAACCGAAATGCAATGTGCAGGGAGCTCATCAAGCTCGGTTTCCGAGGCAGGGAAGGTATTGTTGTCTACCTCCGCTCTTTTTCCTTGATTTGGAGTGTTCTTGTCAAGAAAATCTGCATTTTTACAATGCAGCAGGCTTCTAGTGATTGGCAACCTATATATCATGTTTAGGATCAGGGATTCCATGATTTCTTATCCTCGATGATCGGCTTTTAGACATGAACTTCTGGTTGTATTATCTAGTATTGCCTGCTGTTGTAAATGACACTAGTTAGACACCTCTCTCCCCCTCCCACCCCTTTCCCCTACCCTAGAACGAATCCATCTTGCACAATGATATCCTAGAGTGTAAAAAACACGATTTTTACTGCAAGTCCGGTTATATCTTGGGAAAACCTTTTGTTGATTCATGACATACATGATCTGGATTTAACACTGTAATTAACTACTTTGTGCAGATCCGTTTGACTACACGTTCATGGATTTTTCTCTCCAGAAATTGTAGCACTGTTTTCTCCCCTAGATCTTGCTTCCTTGATCATGTAACTGCAATGAGCTGTCTTATTATGCTTGTAATGTATATATGTTGTCAAATTGTGGATTTTTTTCATGTTCACAACCAAACCTGTACATATTTGAAAAAAGTTGACAATCTTCTCACTAGTTCTACTGTTATATGAACTAGAAACTGCTACATCTAGACTTTATTATCCACAATCGTGAGCTAGTGGCATGCTGTGCGCAAGACGAGGAACAATGGTTTTTAGTTTGTCTAGGCAAACAGCTAGCAAGGGGAAGTAAGTAGCTGCAGACTTTTTACAACTCACAAAGGGCTTCATGCTATCATAGATCCAAGGGGTGAACTCAGCGTATACTAAACCCACGCCGTTGTTTCTTGATTTTTTTTATGATGAACTTCAATTGCTGCTGCCATCTTGAGTGGCCCGCCTAGACTGGAAACTGTTGAGTGTATAAGTGAATTGTTGGCCCTTTCCATCAGATCGGTCTTTTGGAATAGTGGTCAGCGCATGAAGCTTGACATGGTATCAGAGCCAAGGTCTCGAGTTCGAGTCCTGTGTGGCGCAATTTTCCTAAAAATTGCTGATGCCCCCTCCGTCCACGTACAAGGCCCCTTTCTCTTCATGCGCCTACCTCTAAGTTTACACATGTTGGCCTGTCTCTTCCCCTCACATGTGAGGAGGGGTGTTGAGTGTATAGTGGATTGTCTGGCCCTTTCCATCAGATCGGTCTTTTGGAATAGTGGTCAGCGCATGAAGCTTGATAAACTAGGAGGCTTTGCTGCTTTAATACATCACTCACATTTATATGGATTGCCATGTAACGGATGCTAGCAGTTGTACTTAATCAGCGCTTTTGTGCTGAATTTCTTCTTTCAGTACCCGACTTGTTTGTAACTCAGATGTGTTCCAAAATAATTGTTGTTTGCAAGTAATTATTTATCACTTTTCTTCTCTCATCTCCGACGAAGAGCTGCTCGAGTGGACATGGGACCAGCTGCCGCATCTTCCCCAACCACATCCCCGACTTGCTGCTGCCAGCCACCACTCCGACCTGCTGCTGCCTGTGAGGTCTCTTCTCCTGCTTCATGTATTTATTATTATTTTTCTTTCCTCTTTCATGTTGAATATGTACGCAGTGTAGAAAGCATGGGTGTTTGTATGCAAATCTGTTTCACTTATTGAAAACTCACTGTGCATAAGCAGAAGATGAATAGAAAGTGGATGTGCTCTACTTTTTTATTTTGTTTGCTGCTTATGCATAGGCTGAATCCTGTTTTTTTTTTCAGGTTCAGAGCATATCGGTGCCAAACAGTGCATGCTGGCCGTGGCCTCGTTCTCATGGTAGGCTCGGTTGCCCTCCAGCTTTGACTATCTCCCTGGCTCCCGCCCGGTGGTGTGGTGGTGATGTTGGGCCCCGGTGATTGTGTGCTCTGCTTTCATGTGGTGTAGCTCATGTATAGCTTAGTTCATAGCTTCTGTTTCAGTATAGATTTTATTTGGATGGGCTGTTTAGTGGATCGCTACTATACTATATAGGTGTTATTAGTGCTTTTAGTTAGTCTCGATGTTTTGATTAGGAGTGGTTGCTTATTTGGTCAGATTTCCTTGCTTATTTCGATGCCACAAGCTTTAATCTACTCCTTTGTTACCTTTTAGGGCTCGCTTGGATACGGGGTAATCCGGCCGGAAATGACGGGTATATTTCTATGGACCTAATAACGTCCGTAATCTTCTGAAGCGTTCGTCGTTTTCCACCCGGCGGAAAAATAAAAGATGAACCAAGCGGGGCCTTAGTCACAAGGATCCACACAAGTGTTTTGTAAATTGTGATCTCTGGTTGGTCTTTTCTGTTGTGGAAATTGAGTATTTTTTATCCAGACCTTGAAGTCATTGTCTTGTTGTTCATGTATAGCTTCCATTATTTGCTATGACTCCTTTTTCTAGCCATTTAACATAAATATGCACTGATACTATGTGTTGGCTCATGACCCTTCAGGTCCTTGTAATGTATGGGAAGCGTGCAATATTTGACCAGCTTGGGGAAGAAGGGCGTCTCGGGACATCTTCCTTGTACCCAGGTGGTGCCATGTCCAGATTAATCTGAGCAGTGTGGATGATATATTTGCCCTTTTGTTGGATTATCTTGGCCAATCCGTGGCAAGGGGGGCAAGACTCGATATGTGGTGTGTCCTGGAGGGGGCGAGGGCTCAGCCGCGGCGACGACAACATGTCTGCCTTCCTAGCTGCTTATCAGCTCTGGTTGCCTGTTCGCCTCCACGGCTCCTCCTGCCGGCCATGGTTTATATGCTGGACATGCTAGCTAGCCTTGTGTTGAGGAGTGGTTTGATTTCCTTTTTGATTGGAGTGGTGTGGAATGATTCTGGTTGAAGTATACAAACACCATGGGCTAGATGCTCTCGTTCCACAGATTCTAGGCATGCTAGTATGGTATGATTTCCTTTTTGGTTGGTTGGTGTGGCATTATTTCCCTTTTGATTTTGAATGTAGATCAACTTGGTGCGTGTATAATTTTGTCTATGGCTACCAATATGTATGTTGAGTTGCTGCCAGTTAAGCGGGGCCTTAAGTGGAGTTGTATAGTTTTCTCTATTGAATATGAGGAGCTGTTGCCAGTATAGTATATAGTACACCACCAGTATTTCTTTCCAGCTTGCTGGATGAAGTTAATTTTATAGTAATGAACAAATAATACTCGCCTTATTGTGAAGTGTTTGCATATTTGGTTTGTTTGTCCTAAAAAAATGTTCATTTTGACTGGTAGTTGGAGATTTTGTTGATCGGTCAGGAAGATCTATTGCATCCATGGCGATCCCCAGACTAACAATCAACCTCGAGGATGCAGCCTGTAGTGGGGTAGAATTCGAGAAGGCTGAGCAGGTACGTCCATCCTTTGCTTCCATTCTCTTTGCAGGACGCACTCAACTATTGTTTCCCAGCAGTTCATATTCCCCCTCTATGATTCTTGTGATCATGTTATGGTTTAAGAGATGTACCATGGTTGCAGACCGGATAGAAGCTGGTGCATGTTGTCCAGGACACACGATTGAACTGTCGACCTGTGTGCAATTCGAAGTTCCAAAGGTGAGTATTTGTCCTTGTTTCTACTCAGTTTTATCTTTCATGCCATAGGCTATTGTGTTGTACCAAGTAGCATATGGTGTTATGGCTAGCACCATGTGCTTAGTTATTCTTATACAAATATCCGGTCGTCGTTCATTCTGTAAGCCAAGTGTCTAAGCAGTCCTGTTAGGAATTTCGTCAACCAATAGTACTAGATGCTAGCATAGCTTCAGAAGTTGTAGCATAACTCTGTTTATGATCTGTAAAAGTACAGTAGCACATACCATGAAAGTTAGCACTGTTGTAGCATTGCTCTATTATTGATCATCCAAATGAGAAGATAAATGAGTCATATTGTGGTTAGGCCAGGGAGTAGTTGTACTTGAGTTTTTTTTGTCGTTGGGTGACTGCACTTGAGGATCCAGAATTAGTTTGCACGCTCCATTATTTTTCTGAGAAGTGCTTTAGCATGTGTTCAGATGTAAGACAATAAGTTGGTTAAGGAATCATGCATGCTAGCTTGAGGTTATAATTTGAATGTTCTTTCACAGAAATATGTCATGGTTCCTCAGACAAATGAAAAAGTAGCCGATATGGATAATCTGCCTCTACGCTCACATGTAAAATTATAGAATTATTTGATGCAGAAAGTCTTGGTTTATTTGATGCTACGGTTTAGCCTCTAATTCTCATTAATTTCCTAAGTTCCAGGTGGATGATTAATTCTAGCTATCTGTCAATCATGTTATGTTAGTTTATCTTATCTATGGCTGTTTTGAGTTTGAAAAATTGCTATGTTATCTAGTTTCGCTATGGTACCTTGAGATGGCTTTGGCCATGGCTAAGTTATAGGATCTGGCATTGTCTTCATTTTCGCTAGCCTCTCCTGGTTTTCTACACGCGTTCCTCACTGTTGACAATGGAAATATAATTTTGTTCATTCTTTTCTCCTGGCATCCTAATTTGAGTATGTGTATCATGACGGTGTGCTGATCCAAGGGTCTTTTTGGCTTGCAGAGAGTAAACCTGAGTACCTGACAATGCTGGGGGCATTTAAATTTACACCATGGAGATAGTAGAATCACTACATCTTCTAAGCAGCTTGTTGACCAGCAAACAATCTCAATATGGGCCGTGTGGGCCATCCACGTCATGCATTAGGTGACTGTGATGGAGTGCTTCCTTTTTTTTGGGTCAGATTACGTTGGTTTAGGCTTAAGAATAAGCTGACAAGAACAAAACAATTGTTATTTCTCTGCTATGAATATATGATACGTTCATGCATTTTCTGGTTTGCTTATGCTCGATTTTTGTGGGCTTCACAGCTCAGTGTAGATTATCGGTATATTCTGTACAACTCCAGTTTACTTTACTGTTGAATCGCACGATTAGTTAAACCATCCTGATGCCAACCATTTTGTTTTGTGTAAGTTTCCATTTCTGTAGTTTTGTATACGTTGATGTCCATGGTTTACTCAGAGGATAGTACTAATATGTGAAATTGTTGTGACAAACTGCTATCCATCTTAATAAGTTTGATTCCGACCATATAATAAGCATTCAAGAAGTGCTGTAGAATTTAGCCGACTTGTCCAGTTTTCAGCATGAATTTTATTGGAAATGACAGAGCATAGAAAGGAATAACATTTGTTTTGCTTGGTCCCAGGAGTAATAAATCCATAGATTTACCATAGTTCAAGAATACTTGGCTTTTCTCATAGCAGTTGCATAATTTGCATTCCGTCTATCTTTTATTTCACTGGAATACGGAATACCTTCGAGCCACCAAAGCATAGAAAGCTCTCTATGTATCTATCTACACTGATTTAACTAGCTTCTTCTTTTAGCCGATCGAGTAGTCCTACAGGATTAAACAAATATTGTAAGCTAACGATGTATTGGGGTATGATATGAATAGGTAGATAGTCCTAGAGGCAGGTGCTATTTGCATCGTTGTCTGGACATATATATATTGTAGGCAATAAATATATTGTTTCTTTCTGTGTGATCCATATGTAGTACGTTTCTGTTGTTGTTTTCAACTGACGCACACAAACATCTCATTGACCAAACTGGTAATTGCATTTTCAGGATATTACTTAACCTGAATGGCCGAATCTTGCTCAACTGTCGGACCAGCCAAGACTCAGCTCAACACTCAAGTAGTCGTGCTGCAAGCGCGACAGGTATGGATGGCCCTTTCGGCTACCTCTTCTTTCTTTGGTGGGTGCCTCGCTGCCTTGCTGCAACCGCGGTGGCGCTGGCATCGCTTCCGTCCTGGTGAGTTGTATGTGCATCTTCTCTCCTATGTTGTCCCCATTTTGTTCTGTGGACATGGCCGTCGTGCATATCGGTTGTCTCCAACTCAGTCCAACGAGCTGATGACGATGGCTGCAACTGTTTAATTTAATTTGATAATACCTGTGCTCATCTAGATTCATATGGTTGATAACATCTTGACAAGTTGATGAATAAAGTCAGCTTCGAAGTGAAAAACTAGGTGTGTTATTTTCACATCTTCTTTGTGTGAGATGGATCCAGATTATGTGTTATGCATGTCTTCCTAATTTTCTCAAGATGCACATTGTTAGAATCTAGTAAACTCATTGCTCTGTTCTTGATACAGATCAGGGTAGTGTCACCATCATCTCTGTTATGTACTTCTCGGTTCATGCTTTGGTATCCACTAACACGCGAATTATGAAAAACTTGGTTGTGGTATGTGTATTGTTCACAATTTCCATCCAGTTTAACATGTTTTGCTCAGATTGTTTGTTTCTGAGTTCGATTCTGTTTGCTATGTAAAATCGATCCTTTTTATTTGTCATGACAGTTCAACAACCTGTGGTTCTCTTCGATGATGATGTTTTGTAGAACGTATTATTAATAGCACATGAAGTAACTTCTACATGCATGTTTCTATAGTTACTCAAATGATCTACTTGTCAGGTCATTGGAGTTTCTTATTTTGGTTCCATCCATAGTGAGAATCGTTGTAAGTTATAACACAGATTGATATTTGCTGCTGATAAAATTTGCACAACTACTGTGATGTGACTGATTTTGTTGTTGTCACCTTTTCTGCCTTGTAAAGCTCCTTAGAGATGTTTAATTTTGACATCCTGCTGTTCTTTTTCAGGACTCTGAGTTTGACGCTTGCGAGGCGCTGTGGTCACCAGGTCACAGAGCAATTGCTCCGTCCTCATCGATCACTGGCGAGCTCTTCTTTCCATCCAACAGGTAATGTATCCGTCCCATCTTTACTCCGGTCGTGCAGTTTTTATTTTCCATTTTCTCCATAGAAATAATGAAGCCACAAAAAAAATTGAACTAGGTTGGACGGATGGAGTTTTTGACCTGGCCCATGCATGTACACGAGGATTTATATTCTGCATGGATACGCGCTTCAGATCCCATCGATCAGTGTGTGTACCAGCATTTTAGTTGGCTGGACTGGGTGGAAGCTCGTATGGTTGGCCTGGGTTTCGACCTTTACCTCCAGATTTTGGGAGCATCAGCAAATGTTTTGAATGAACAATGATGTATTTTCTGTCTTGCCTGTCACTCCATAAATGTATGAAATGGCAAAAAAATGTCTGCTGATCTTGCATTTTTTTTTCTCGTTGATCATGTTCAACTTCCAATATTTGTTATCCTGGTACATTCTTTTGGGTTCTAATGATTTTCTGGGACGCTTGAACCGTAAAACACTTGGCTCTCTGTCATTATCTATGTGTAGTATTGCTGTTCTTATGATCAGTATATGTGTAGAACATAACTATCCTCCTTTCTTTTCTAATATGTAAGGTGCACAATTTTATAAAAACATGCCTGCTTATGCTTAAGAAATCCATATATGCAAACCCTGTTTAGGCTGCTGTGCTGTTTGCTTGTTTCAGTTAAGTGGATAAAAACATGTCTTTGTATACTACTAGCTAATGAATTAAGTACTTGTTCTACTAGTACTTGATTAATTAATTACTTGTTGTACTAGTACTTGGACATACATGTAAAGTATTCAACCTAGTGGTTGTTCTACTTGTCTCCCTGGCATGTTTGCAGGACCTGTAGGTTTGTATTCAACTCAGATATATGATGTTAATCGTATTTATGCTGATCAGTATTCTCAACATATTTTCCTGGTTCTAGTATTCTTGCCAAGACAATAAGCTCGATGATTTTATGTTAGTAGCCTCAACTTGTTGTTATATGGTTCTGAATGCTTTTTCTAGTTCTGGTTAAGAAATAGAGTAAGAAACATAATTTGGGTGCACCTGCCATTTAAATTCGTTACCAGCTAAGTATTAGTAAAAGAAACCACCACTATTGCTGAAGTTGTGGTTAATGTGTGTTAGCGATGTTGTGTCTTTATTGTGGATTTAGAATGGTTCCTTTTAACCTGAGCTCCAAAATAAAGATGATGCAACCATTTTGAACCTTTGTTCGTGTTTTTGTATTTCGGCAGATAAGTGGAGGTCGAGGTAGCCATGGCTGCCGGATCAGGCCGCTAGCAGCGGTGGCCATCTTCCTCAACTCGGTGGTTTTGGGTAAGTTTCCGATTCCTCTCTTTTCTCTTGTACGTGCTCTAAGAAATGCTGTGGATGTGCTGTGTTCCGGCCCTCGAGCCAACGAACTATATTTCGAATTATGGTGATTGTGGTCATCTGCCATCCACCTTTCTAAGATATGTTGCTAAGAGTCTGATATCTTATCATGTTATTTAGAGGTCTTGGTGCTAGTATTCTTGGCAAGCAAATGAACTCGATGATTTCTTGTTAGTAGCCTCAACTTGTTGTTATCTGTTTCTGAATGCTACTAGTTAGTACTGTGTGGTTCTCATCAGGTCTTGTTTGGGTTGATTAACTCCATTATTTGACTTCTTTTCCTAGTTCTGGTTAGGAAATAGAGTAAGAGCATGATTCGGTTGCTACACGTAGATTATGGACATATATTCTCTAGATCATTTGCTAGCTCTGCAAGTAGACATGGTTATTTAATTTAAACCCTGCATTTGTATACTGATCTGTGACTCTCTGCAGGCTCGATGCTGTGATGGCTGCTGTGGCAGGTGCACCGCGAGGAGGAGCGCCTATAGCTACTTGGACCGGGTGGCCCCGTACAACGCCGACGATGGCGCCAGGCCAGAAGACAGCCATGCCAGTGCGATGAGTTACACGTGGTTCGTCCATGGCTTGGGCGGTGATCTGAACCCTGCTGCTGCTGTTCCTGTTTCGGTTACTGGAGTATATACCGAATAATTGTAGTAACTCAAGTCCAGCTTTGTGGGTACTGTATTGTTTGTTAACATTCATGTTGTTTGGAGTATATTATGAGTTAAGCAAATTCTACCAGCTTAAGTGCAGAGTCTATGTTTATGGCATGAAGATACCTAGAATCAGTGTTGCTTAATTAGATAACTCGTTCCGTGGGTAGCTGCTGAGATACTAGATGTATATTCCTTTTTTTTCTTCTAAAACTGCACATTGAGTACAAAGTGAAGATAAAACCTGTGTAGTGCGGGAGTGTATAATTGATGAAAATTACAAGCGATCGATGATCGATCCCTTGGTGATCTTACATATCGTGCTGTTTGTTTGACGAGGAGATGTTGCATGGGTTGGCTGCCAATTGGTTGAGGCTCTTTGCTCGATCAAGTTGAGGATTTGTATGAAGAATTGTTATGCCTGTCATTATATATAACTAGTTGAAATTGGTGCGGCGACACGCCGCACTCGTGTGGTAAAATTCAAATTTTAAATTGCAGATATTAAAAAATGTGTAGATTTCAGAATTGTTGGAATGAATAATTTTTGAGATATTCAAATTTGTATGACGTGTTATTGTGGTGAAATTGAATTTTGGAAAACGTCCACATTTTAGAAGTGCGTAGATTTGGGAATTATCGAAATGCAAAGAAAGGTTGTGGTTACAAATGGTTTAGATCTCGAAATTTGTTCAAATTGGGAAGTTTTTCATATTCGATTTCTATATACGTTTGTAAAATTATCAGATTTGAAGGACATTTGAAAGTTTAAAATTTCCAAATTTGAAAGGTGATCATATGCAGTAAATAGTCAGCATTTATTTTTGTGATCATTTTGATATATTTTTAATATTATGTTGGTGGATATAGTTAAAGTTACTGATTTTGCAGCACTTAGTAGTTTCTGGAATTTGTATTTTTTGTGGAATTTGTTTAAATACCCTTTTTTTTGCATCTTTTGTCTGAAAAGTTTGGTTGATTGTAAAATTCTAGAAATTTTGACATATTTTATGCATTATTCCGAACCATTGAATAAAATACAGGAGTTTCTTGAGCTTATTTGATATCTTTTTAGATTTTTTTGGACCGTAGAATAAAAAGATTTTTTTTACCGTAGAATGGAAAACATGTTTATTTTGATTACGATATATTTATTTTGAATTTGTTTGATCTATTTTTTGTATTATTGTTGAATCGTGGAGTAGAAGTTTGGAGAACTATTAATTTTTTAGAATTTGGATACGTTTTTTTTTTGTATTATTTTGGACCGTAGAATGAAATATATAAAAGTTTTGAATTTGTTTGATATATTTTTTGCATTATTTTGAATTGGGGAATATAAGGCATATTGTTTTTGCATATCAGCATTTTTCTGTGAATTTATTTTGAATTTTCTGACCGCGGGACCCACATGTCAGTGTTGCAGTAATAATGGAATTGTTTTCAGAGGGGAAAAACTGACAGTGGGCCCCATCCGACGCCAGCGCGTGACGTCATTTCACGGCGGCGGACGCGGCCGCGCGCTGCCGAGCTCGCGCTCGAGCAGGCGAGCACGCGCGCGGGCCTGGGGCCACGCGGAGTCGGCAGAGGAGGCGGAGGGGAGCAGAACGGGCGGAAGCTCGGACCATTTGGTCACCGGAGCCGCCGGCGGCGAGCAAAAAGGCGGCGGCGGACGCTTAGCACGGCGGGAACGATTCCGCCGCGCATCCGTTCGTCGGCGAGGAGGGAGGGGAAACGCCGGCGAAGCTCTCCGTGGTCGTCGATCTGAGAGGGGAGCAGCGGTGGAGCGCGTCGGCGGCGCCGGCGACGGCGGGGCCATGCGGGAAGGAGAAGGAGAGAGGGGGGATGTGAGGACGTTTTTGCAGCGGGACCCTCAGGGTTTATGGAAATTGCAAACACGTCCATCTACGAGCAAAAGTTTGTACTGCGGGTTAATTTCTCGGAGAGTGAGGAGCCTTTCTGCAAAATTGGTCGCGAGGATGATGTTGCGGCCGTTCGATCGGCAGTGAACGTTTGAGATCGAAGTACAGTAGCTAGCTACAGTAGCAGAGCACTGTGAGGGCGAGGATCCGGCCGGCTTTCATATAGTGAGTAGTAATATCGAAGCCTTCCTTGTGCGTTGATCATTTGCTCCTATCTCAACTGAATGTAGTCATACATGCTAACATGCACACTTCTTTTGACGCATCTGTGACATGAAGCTCTCTCGGGATTCTCTATCTGTGAAACATCATGACTTAGTAGGGGGTACCTGATTCGTAGGGAGGCGGAGCAAAATTTAACAAACAACTTAATAGGATGGAGTATCCGTTTTGCACTGTGACCAAGCCACGTAATTTTAGGAAATATCACGGCTGGGGAAAATAAATCTTGTTTTTTCAAGGAAAGTCTGCCCTATCCCTCCGTCTCAGCATTCAGTCTCAGCAATTAACATTTATTCATTCGATTCATATTTTTGCCTGCTCGTTAGGCTCAGCGCGCGGTTGGCGGTCACCGTGGTGAGGCGGCGACGGTGGTGCTGGGCCTCAAGATCTGGTTTGTTTTTCCTATTTTGTTGAGGTTGTTCTTCTGGTTCTGTGTTCTTGATCTGTAATCCTTGTAATCTAAAAAAAAAAGAAAACCGAGGCGCCATAATTTATTTTACGGATTTGCTAACTCCCAGACGTACCTGCGCCAAGATTTGTATCGCCGTGACGTATACGCATCCTCGACTTCCTTTTTCTTCACGCATGCGCCCGGGCTGATGGCCGCTGGCCCGCTGCTTGCTATGGGCAACATGGGCTTTGAGGTGGTGGCCTTTTTTGTGTGTGTGTGTGTTTTTGCTGCCTTTTTCTTATTGTTGCGTGTTCATGACAATTGTGTATGAGAATCTAAGTTACATGCAGTACGCAATTGAAGGACAATTGTTTGTATTGCCTAATGTCAAATGTATATTTGTAAAATTCATTTGTTTTGTCACACATAATAAATATTGCAAGTATTGTTTGAACAAAGTTTTGCCAAAAAAATTGCACCTTACATGTAACGAGTTACATGTATATTGGGTTTGGTAATTCTCATCTCATACATGTTCCAGTCTGACCTGAGAATTTTTCAGTTGCATATCGGTTGCAACTGAGATTTGTCTAGTTGCACGTGAGTTGCAACTGATATTATTTTAGTTGCACATCGGTTGAAACTGATATTTGTCTAGTTTCAGGTGAGCTGCAACCGAGATGTTTTCAGTTGCATGTCAGTCGCAACTGAGAATTGTCAGTTGCACGTGAGTCGCAACTGAGATTTGTCTTGTTACACATGAGTTGGAACTAATTATTTTCAGTTGCACCTCGGTCGCAACTGAGATTTGTCTAGTTGCACGTGAGTTGTAAATGAGAATTTTTCAGTTGCATATCGATCACAACTAACATTTCTCTAGTTGCACGTGAGTTGCAACTGAGAATTTTTCAGTTGCATATCGGTTGCAACTGAGATTTGTCTAGTTGCACGTGAGTTGTAACTGAGATTTTTTTATTTGCACATGTATTGCAACTGAGATTTTTCTAATTGCACGTGAGTTGCAATTGAGATTTTTTTAGTTGTACATCGGTCGCAACTGAGATTTTTTAGTTGCATATCGGTTACAACTGAGATTTGTGGTCTGAGATCTTTTCTAGTTACATATCGTTTGCAGCTGAGATTTGTCTAGTTGCGAGTGAGTTGCAACTGAGATTTTTTCTGTTGCACGTCATTTTCAACATGATTTTTTTTAGTTGGGCATGTGTTGCATATGAGATTTTATCTAGTTGCATATCATTTGTGAACTGTGATTTTTCGATTTACATCTATGCGACTGAGGCTAGGTTACACGGGTAGATGCACAACAAGACAATAGTCGTTAGGCAATATTTCTCTCTTACCTTTCTTTTTCTTTTTTAAGATCTGCAATAATACCTTGGACCTCACGTGATTATTCGAAGGAAAAGAAGCACGTTCAGCTATTGATCATGGTTTTCGTGGCATGTTTTACTTTTTGGGGGCCTGATGTACGTTTAGAAGCCCAAGCTAACAAAGCAGAGAGCCCAGCACTAAATCTCGGAGACGTATACACAGGCCCAGCCTAGGAACATTAGACAATGCAAAAATTGGCCGGGACAAGAAAAAGGAAAAGACACAAACTCTCGGTAAATCAGCTGCTGATGTCAGCCGACTGAGATTTAACTAAATCTCAGTCATCTGAGATCTAGGCGCGCCCTTTATGTTAGAGTCGTGTGGCATGCAATGCCATAAAGTAAGGAAGGATTCATCATACCTCTCTCCAAGCCATCAATCCATGGCACCAAAACATCTCAGCCGTACATCGTTCTGTACATCTCTCCCATCAGGCTTGGTTTCGTTTCCCGCCCCTCCACGCACCTCTCTTCCCTCCCATAGAATTCAACCCTCCAACCTTCCTATGTCTACAAATATCAAGTGCAGTTGAGCTTACCGCGTGCGACTTAGACTTGAGCTCCGGCGAGAAAAGTTATCGGTGGACACAGTACAATGGTGCTCCTTGAGCTGTTCGCAAAGCTCGCCATGGCTTTGGTTCTAGTTCGCTATGGGGGGTGGAAGAGATGAAGTGTTGGTTACCCTCTATATGGGTGTCCAGAGAGCCTTATATAGGCCCGACAGGCGGGACCGGCTGGTCGTACCAGCCGGCTGAGGTAAGCTATAGTGTTTCTCAATCATGACGTAGGCTACAGTGGCATGACGCGCGCCCTTGTCTTCACTGTGGGCGGCGTAGGTAGCCGGATTGTCCGCTACGGCCGGCTGCTCCCAACCAATCGGGTGCCATTGACCTTGGCGTGCATGTAGTCACATCAGAGTCCTTGGAAGCGTAGGGGACGTCAGGCTAGGCTCACCTTTAGCCCATGCCTGCACGTCGTGGACGGCCAGCCGGCTGGGGCGCGGCCGTGCACATTGGTCTTGTCAAGTACGGCGGACACCCTTCGAGGCGTCCCATCAGCGTGGAGAGTCGTGGATGACGTTGAGCTTGTGGTTCACCTTTTGCCCATATTGTCTTGTTCTTCATGGCGAGCTGGGTGGAGGCCGGCTGCCCTCGGGGAAGGCGGATCCGGCTGGGAACGAGCAGGAGGGGGTCGGCTAGGCTTCGGCACCCGGAAAGAGGGGCGATTGTGCAGTACTTGGATTTGCTTCGAAAGATCTTCTGTGAGACTTTGGTCACCCAGGGGTCATCCCAACGACACCGAACTAACTTTTCATGACCAATGATCGAACGAAGACGAAAGAATCATCGAACACGAACTGTGTAGGTATGCATGAGGACCCAACAATATCCTCACATGGCATGGATCCTCAAAAGATATACTGTTGTTGGAGATGGTCTCGCAACATTGACACTAGCTTATAAATAAAGCGGGAATATATAATATGTCGAAGAGAAATACTAGAATTAAGTATAAAAAAGTGGATTGGGCAGTACCACATTTAATACATGGAATTTGATGGTCCTACTATTTAACAACCACATATTCACAATAGTGTTTGGTTATAAACTTATAATGGATGGCTTGAATACAGAGGATCAAAATAAGAAATAGACTTACCAATACGGTACGTATAATAAGTCATGTGTACCTATTTGTAAGTAGCATAGAGTGTTATGGTACAGTTAATGAAGAAGAGAGAGGAATAAAGTTAAGGTCACGCTTGAAGATAAGCAAATTTAGTTACCTTTTCAAGGACACGCCTTCCTTCCTTATTTGAAAGTTTAACATGAGATATACATTCTTTATATTTTAAATTCCCTATATATTAAATTTATTCTCTAAACTGTTTGGATTATTTAAGGTATATGAGATGAGAACAAAGCAAACAATAATCAAAAAAGGCTAGGTACTATGATATAATATTATTGTGCAAGTGCTTGATGTTGATAATGTGATGTTGCAAAATAGGATGTGGTTTATCTTACATAAATAACAAAACCTAACATAACTATCGGGTTTAAGGAATTCAAACTTCCATCCTTGTACTTAGCAAAACTATCATTACAATTTTTAATGAGTGTCAACAAACAAAGCAAGATCTTGCCATTTTCAATTCACACAAAAGGAGCTTGTCATTTGCTGAAATATGTGATTACTTAAATCATCACGAATGTTTTGTGTTCACCGACACACCTGGACACAAATATTACAGATCTGGTTAGGTAGTATTTAATTATATTACAATAGTCATCTTCATGTTGTCTCGAATTCGGTGTTTCTTTTAGAACTGGAGAGCAGTACGAACCATTGTCTCAATGCCCATTCGAATCAGACGCCAATCTCTTTGTTCTCATTTGTCATCTGGTGGTTAATCCAAGAGGCAGGGACGTATAAATCTTTGGCTTAACCTCGCCAAGTCTTGGCTCGATAAGGCATGAATTTGTTGAGAGTCGAATCAGTCGTGGCAAAAAAAGAAGGCAAAATCTACATTGACAGAGAGAATGAGGCAACCAATTAACCGAGAACTAAATATTCGAATTATATGTTTTGAACCGAGAATGAGTTATCATGAACAAAAATCTTTGTAACGTGATGCTATAATCTTGGAACGTCACAAATGGAGGCCGAGCTCCAGGAAGCCCTTTATTGTACGAAATCTAAAAACAATATTTTTCAAGTTCCAAAAAATTCAAAGACAAGTGTGAATGTAGTCAACTATGTATCGTGTAAACTCTTAAAATCTCAGTGCAATATTCTGTATATTCGAGGCTAAAAAATCCGATTTTTTTATAGTTTTGAAATCTGCACTATTCACCGTATTCGAATCCTTAATTTTGTCATTTCGTGTAGCTACGAATATAAAGTTTTCCACGGAGTCATTTTAGGGGGGCAGTATTTACAAAAAAGAAATCCGACGTGGGACCGGAAATTAGCAAAAACACATCACGACCTGACGGCACTCGCATCCCACCGCCCTGACGGCCACCAACCAGCCAAACCTCCAACGGCAGCAGACGGCCCTTTCTTTCCCAGAAATTGCGTGGTGGTCGTCGCAACCGCCTCTGCTCCTCATCCTATCCGCGAGGTTAGGACGAGAGAGCCTTCGCAACCGACTCTTCTTCCGTTCCTCCCCACGCTCCAACCTATAAAATCCCACCCCGTCCCGTCTCCTCTCCACGCAAATCCAATCCAGCCCCCTCTCACCGAAGAAGAATAGATCTCCGACCCGATCGAAGCGAAGGCTATCTCGTCCTCCTTTCAAGGTACGGCAGCTTCCGATCCCTCCTTCTCCTGTTCGTGTTCTGCTGTCGATTGCTGTTGGTTGCGCTCGAGTGCGTAGTGGCTTGCAGTAGATCTATGGCTGGCGGTGATAGTATTGCTGTTGTGGATCGATTGTTGTCGGGTCGGCTCGGGTTGTCGTGGAATCCCTTCGGTTATGCCCTGGATTACCGAGTAGATCTGCCGATTTGAGGCACTATTGTTGTTGGTTCGGTTCTTCTCTTGTCTAGGTGTAGCTGGATTTGAGTCTCTATTGTTGTTGGTTTGGCTCGTCTGTTGTCTAGGTGTAGCTGGCTGATTTGAGGCGCGATTTGGAGCCGAATATTCCCCGTGGATCACTTATTTTGGTAGCGCTCAGGTTGGGGGGGTTAAATTGCTGTATGCTTATATGCTGGAATTTGCTGATGGCCTCTGTAGTTGCTTGTAGGATCCCTAGTTGTGCATCGATTCTTCTCTGAAAATCATGTGCACATGATGATATTTCATCTAAGCTTGTTGTGCACTTAACATAGAACTGGTAGAAGTTTTGATCAACATGGTTAATATGTTTTGCTTCATAGTTACGATACTGCTCTAGTTGGTTCATGTATTCATTCTGTTCTGTTGGTTCCCGTTTACCCTGCCGAACTCTGGTGTAGCTGGCTGATTCCGCTCGGTTGGAGCTAAATAGCTGTAGGATTCCAGTGGATTCGATTTTTGTAGTGCTCAAATTTTGCCCTGTGCCTGATCCGTGAAGGGATATGTCTGTAATTTACTGTTGGGCATCTGTATTTGCTTGTAGGATCCGCGGTTGTGCATCCGTTCTACTCTGAAAATAATGTGGGTATCACAATATATTTGCTGATTCATCTAGCTTGTTTGGACACTTGAATAGAACTGCTAGAAGTTGGATCAACATGGTTATTATGCTCGTTCGTTCATAGTTACCATTTCGTCTCTATGTTTGTGGCCTAGTTGGTCCATGTATTCCTTCTGTTCTGCTGGTTCTGTTTACTGTGCCTTAACTCTGGTCTACTTTGTATTTACAGATGCAGATCTTTGTAAAGACCCTCACCGGCAAGACCATCACCCTCGAGGTTGAGTCCTCTGACACCATCGACAACGTCAAGGCCAAGATCCAGGACAAGGAGGGCATCCCTCCGGACCAGCAGCGCCTCATCTTCGCCGGAAAGCAGCTTGAGGATGGCCGTACCCTTGCTGACTACAACATCCAGAAGGAGTCCACCCTCCACCTGGTGCTCAGGCTGCGTGGAGGCATGCAGATCTTCGTGAAGACCCTCACTGGCAAGACCATCACGCTTGAGGTGGAGTCCTCGGACACCATTGACAACGTCAAGGCCAAGATCCAGGACAAGGAGGGCATCCCCCCGGACCAGCAGCGCCTCATCTTTGCCGGCAAGCAGCTCGAGGACGGCCGCACCCTTGCCGACTACAGCATCCAGAAGGAGTCCACCCTCCACCTGGTGCTCAGGCTGCGTGGAGGCATGCAGATCTTCGTGAAGACCCTCACTGGCAAGACCATCACCCTGGAGGTCGAGTCTTCCGACACCATCGACAACGTCAAGGCCAAGATCCAGGACAAGGAGGGCATCCCCCCGGACCAGCAGCGCCTCATCTTTGCTGGCAAGCAGCTTGAGGATGGACGCACACTCGCCGACTACAACATCCAGAAGGAGTCCACCCTCCACCTGGTGCTCAGACTGCGTGGTGGCCAGTAAGCTCCTTGTCATGGAGCTGCATCTCTCTCTGGGTTCACAAGTATGGTGCCTTGGGCGTGCTCCGGTGGAGCTTTCAGTGTGTACTCGTCTTGTCTGTGGTCGTGAATTTGTTTTCGTATCGTGGTGTAGTCTTATGTTACCTGTGTCTACAAACTTCTGCTGTGGTGCAGCATCTTTGGATGAACTGTGATGAATGAATAAATGAGCCCTGAACTTAGTGTCAAATTCTGTTGTCTCTCCATATAGTGTTGCTGCTGTTTTATTCCTTCTGCATATCTATTGACTGCTGGGTTATTGTTGCATAGTTCCTGACGCATTGGTTTGTCAACTGGTGGTTCTTCAGGCGTTTTATCAATCAAATCTCTGAATTGTTCTATGTTTTCTTCTGGCCTCTTTGTATCTGTATGCCGAGTAAGCTCCATATTTTTGGTCAGTCGACGTATTGGCGAAGCAACATGATCTGAGGCCAGTCGCCAGATTTGGGAATAAGGGTTTGTAGAATTGTCGTAGTAGTTTGGTGATGCTATCCTTGAAGATCTTGATGGTTGGAGGCCCTCGAAGAAGGGGTCCGTTGCGGCATGGCTGGAGTCGTCCTTCCTCTTCCGCACTACCACATTTCCGCACGGCCGTAGGTGACGCAAATGAGCAGGCCACTGCCAACGAATGCTTTATTTTAATTATATAAATCTACTAGTTGAATTTCAGCGCGCCGGCACGGCGCGCCCTTGGTGGATGTGTGAGGCATAAATTCGGTTATATTTTGTAATTAGTCATCATTTTTTTGTGTGATCGTTTTGATGATGTGAGGCATAAATTCGGTTATATTTTGTAATTAGTCATCATTTTTTTGTGTGATCGTTTTGATGAATTTTTTCAATTGTTGCTGGTGGATATAGCTGCGTTTGGTTTGTAATTAAAATTGGTTGCTTTGGGAAATAATCTTAGAGCAGCTATTTCGAAATATTTACGTTTTGTGGTATTTTTATTTTGGTATATTTAAGCCTATCGTATAAAAGCCCATCATATAAATGGGTAATTATATGTTTAGAATATTCAATTTTGAAACATGGTAATATTTTAGAAATAGTCAGCATTTTGTTTTGTTGTGACTGTTTTGATGTTTTTTTTTTGTTTTTTTTCTGGGGGATATAGCTGAAGTTACTGCTTTGGCAGCATGTAGCCGTTCTGCAAAATTGTCTAAGCACCGTAAGGCAGTATGTATGAAGTTATTAAAATTATTTGTACCTCAATATTTATAGGTGTAGCCTCTTTATTTTGATAGTTGTAAGCCCATCTAAATATGAAATGCATTGTTTCTCGAAATATCGTAAAGGTGTGAAATGAGCCTTTATGTATTTTTTGAACTTTTCGTTATTTTTTTTTGGAAAAGTTTTTTTTTGAATTCGTAAGAAAAATATGAAATACATAATATTTGTAATGTCATGAATGTGTAATATGAGCCTTTCTGTATTGTGTGAACTTTGCAAGATTTCAAATAAGGTGGAAAAAGATCGCAAAGTATTTTGAACGGTTTTTTTTTTACGAATTGCTAGAAATTGGTTTGAAATTATTTGAAGTTGAGTTTGGAAAGTTATAAAAGTTTTTAAAAAAAGAAAAAATAAAAGAGGGGGGAAAACTTTCCAAGATTTCAAATAAGGTGGAAAAGATCACAAAGTGTTTTAAATGGTTGTTTTTTAGAAATTGCTAGAAGTTGGTTTGAAATTATGTGAGTTGAATTTGGAAATTTGTAAAAAAATTCAAAAAAAAAGGAAAATAGAAGAGAGAGAAAAACTTTACAACATTTGAAATAAGGTAGAAAAGATCACAAAGTATTTCGAATGGTTGTTTTTTTACAAACTGCTAGAAATTGGTTTGAAATTATGTGAAGTTGAAATTGGGAAGTTATGGAATTAAAAAAAAAAGAAAAATAGTGGAGGAGGGGAGGAAAAAAAGGCCGAGCGGGCCGCACAGTAGCCAGGCCGGCCCAGCTGGTGGCCCATCTGGAGCCCAGACCCGCGTGACGTCTTCATGACGTCACCGGCGGCTGGAGGCGCCGCGGCGGCCGCGAGCTCGCCGGAGGCGCATGACGGCGAGCTGAGATGCGGGAGTGTGCGCGTCCGACGCGCCTCGACGCGGGGAGCACGCGAGTGGCGGCGCCGCCACGATTTGGTCACCGTGGCGTCGCCGGCAGCGGCAAAACGTGGCGGAGGCCAGCGGATGCGGCGGCGGAGATTCCCGCGCGCGCACGGCGTGCCGGCGGCTGATCCGCTGCGAGGAGATGGAGGGGACGCCGGCGGAGGCAGTTGTATGCTCCGATTTGATGGGGGAGGGCCGTGGCGGCGGCAGCAGGCGTCGGCGGCCGGCGGCGACCTCAGCCGTGCGCGCGAGCGGGAGTGGAGGGGGGGAAGTGGCGACGCTTTTCCATGCGGGTCCTTCAATTTTTCCGATTTTGCGTATAGGTCCCTCCCTTCGGGAAACTGGGGGTTTGTGCTGCAATTTGTGGGCTCCCGTGTCGCTTTCTGCAAAACGGCTTGTGGCGTGTCGCTGACATGTGGGGCCCACACCGGCACTGTAGTTACTGTTCATTTCCTACAGTAGCTACAGTGACGCGGGGCGCGGAGAGGCCGCCAAATCCTTGGTCTTTCATATAGTTAGTAAATTCAATTTTGAAACGTGGTAATATTTTAGAAATAGTCAGCATTTTGTTTTGTTGTGACTGTTTTGATGTTTTTTTTTGTTTTTTTTTCTGGGGGATATAGCTGAAGTTACTGCTTTGGCAGCATGTAGCCGTTCTGCAAAATTGTCTAAGCACCGTAAACCAGTATGTATGAAGTTATTAAAATTATTTGTACCTCAATATTTATAGGTGTAGCCTCTTTATTTTGATATTTGTAAGCCCATCTAAATATGAAATGCA
Source organism: Poa pratensis (assembly GCA_947311845.1). Lineage (NCBI taxonomy): Eukaryota > Viridiplantae > Streptophyta > Magnoliopsida > Poales > Poaceae > Poa > Poa pratensis. The sequence continues at coordinate 14,713,552 of CAMZMU010000078.1, forward strand.
TTGTTTCTCGAAATATCGTAAAGGTGTGAAATGAGCCTTTATGTATTTTTTGAACTTTTCGTTATTTTTTTTTGGAAAGGTTTTTTTTGAGTTCGTAAGAAAAATATGAAATACATAATATTTGTAATGTCATGAATGTGTAATATGAGCCTTTTTGTATTGTGTGAACTTTGCAAGATTTCAAATAAGGTGGAAAAAGATCGCAAAGTATTTTGAACGGTTTTTTTTTAACGAATTGCTAGAAATTGGTTTGAAATTATTTGAAGTTGAGTTTGGAAAGTTATAAAAGTTTTTTAAAAAAGAAAAAATAGAAGAGGGGGGAAAACTTTCCAAGATTTCAAATAAGGTGGAAAAGATCACAAAGTGGTTTAAATGGTTGTTTTTTAGAAATTGCTAGAAGTTGGTTTGAAATTATGTGTGTTGAATTTGGAAATTTGTAAAAAAATTCAAAAAAAAGGAAAATAGAAGAGAGAGAAAAACTTTACAACATTTGAAATAAGGTAGAAAAGATCACAAAGTATTTCGAATGGTTGTTTTTTTACAAACTGCTAGAAATTGGTTTGAAATTATGTGAAGTTGAAATTGGGAAGTTATGGAAAGTTAAAAAAAAAAAATAGTGGAGGAGGGGAGGAAAAAAAGGCCGAGCGGGCCGCACAGTAGCCAGGCCGGCCCAGCTGGTGGCCCATCTAGAGCCCAGACCCGCGTGACGTCTTCGTGACGTCACCGACGGCTGGAGGCGCCGCGGCAGCCGCGAGCTCGCCGGAGGCGCATGACGGCGAGCTGAGACGCGGGAGTGTGCGCGTCTGACGCGCCTCGACGCGGGGAGCACGCGAGCGGCGGCGCCGCCACGATTTTGTCACCGTGGCGTCGCCGGCGGCGGCAAAACGTGGCGGAGGCCAGCGGATACGGCGGCGGAGAATCCCGCGCGCGCACGGCGTGCCGGCGGCTGATCCGCGGAGAGGAGATGGAGGGGACGCCGGCGGAGGCAGTTGTATGCTCTGATTTGATGGGGGAGGGCCGTGGCGGCGGCAGCAGGCGTCGGCGGCCGGCGGCGACCTCGCCGCGCGCGTGAGCGGGAGGGGAGGGGGGGGGGGAAGTGGCGACGCTTTTCCATTCGGGTCCTTCAGTTTTTCTGATTTTGCGTATAGGTCCCTCCCTTCGGGAAACTGGGGGTTTGTGCTGCAATTTGTGGGCTCCCGTGTCGCTTTCTGCAAAACGGCTTGTGGCGTGTCGCTGACATGTGGGGCCCACCCCGGCACTGTAGTTACTGTTCATTTCCTACAGTAGCTACAGTGACGCGGGCGCGGAGAGGCCGCCAAATCCTTGGTCTTTCATATAGTTAGTAATAATATAGTAAAAAAAGCTTTAAAATAAGTAAACATAAATCAACATTGTACATCTGGACAAGGAATATTTTATATGTTCTTATTCACACAAGGAGTTAATTGCACTGGGGTTACTCATCTCGTCGTCGATGTGCACTTAGGTCACACATCTGGATAACGGATTTTTTGATCACTCATCTCGACAACTAGGTGCACGCAGGTCACAAACAGTCCGTTTTTCGTTAGACGAGGCTGACGTGGACAACAAATCTTTCAAATAAACCCCTGTATTAATATATTAATATTATGAGGATGGAAATGTAAAATCGTAGGGTAGATTTTATATCCCAGTTTTCTACCCGTGTATGGAAGTCAACCCCGTGCCGGTCCATTCCCCGACCCCGACCCCGAGTCCCCGACCGACGGCGATGGAGGAGGCGACCCCGACCGACGGCGGAGCTCAGGCGGACGATGGCGGCGCTCAGGCGGACGGCGGCGGCGCAAAGGGAGATGGCGGCGCTCCGGTATGCGTTGCGCCCGCTCGGTCTGGGCTCGTGCAGATCAAGGAGGAGGCGACCGCGGCCGCAGGCGGCGGCGAGGCCGCGGCGAGCTCGTCACCTAAGCCGAATCCCGGTGCGCACCGCCGTTGATTTTCCTGTACTAAGGCTGGAGGCGAACGAATCGCCAGTACACGGTGAGTAAATCGAAATCGAAATCGAAATTAGTCAAAATTAGCTAGGGTTTGAGGATGTCATCTCTCCAAATTAGCACGTAATCTCTGACGCAGCATGCAAATTAGTCAAAATTCTTATTTTTTGCAATAATCTGTACTGTATTAGGTCTGGAATCAACAAAATTAACCTTGGAAATTCACCACGGTGGTTTTTTTGTCGGATCTGGTGTCAATGTTAGCTATTTGGATGGGAAGATTGCTTGGTTTGACAACTTGGGCAGATGCTATTTCAACAATGGAGTGCTTGACTATTTGATTAAGAAATTAGGTTATTCTGCTAATGAGATGGTAGAGGTTATGTGGTGTCCACCAGGCAAATCAATAAATGACCTTATCAAAATTACTCTAACATGTAAGGTGATGGCTGCGCCATCAATTCAGAGCAAGGTGCTAGTTGTGTTTCTTGATCATGTGGACAGAGTTAGAGTTGAGCAGAAGGTGGAGGATGATGTCTGTTATGATGGTTGCCCTGAGCTGCCTGAAGTTTTGCTATCCCCAAACTGCAAAAAGGCCGAGGAAGATTCTAGTACCAACTCAGAGCATTCAGAAATAGAGGCATTTGATGATGATTCAGAGGGTGATCCAACTTGGCATGACAGTGATTATGATTTCAGGGAAGATGATACACTTTACGAAGAGAATGTCGATGACTCCGAGGAGGATGGTATGGTTGAGAGGGGGAAGAAAATTGCTGCTGAACATGCTTATTTGCCTGTCTCAGATGAAGTGAAAGAAGGTGATCTAGAATTGCCAGCTGAAGATGACAGTGAGAAGAGGCACAAGAGTGATTCCGATGATGAGGAATACAAGAAGAAGAAAAAAGAAACAAAAACCGTACAAGTACAAACCTTTCAACTTAGCTGGTGATATGGAGGACCCTCAGTTTAAACTGGGCATGGTTTTTGAATCAGTGGAGCAACTTCGAACTGCAGTTTCACAATATTCAGTTACAAATCGAGTCCAAATTCGTAAGACGAGGAACAATAAAAAAAGGTACGAGGCACATTGTTGTGAAGGTTGCCCATGGAAACTAGTTGCTGTGAAGGATTCTAGGACACTATCTTTCGTTGTGAAGACAATGGTTTAAGTGCATACATGTGAGAAAGTAGAACATGTGAAGGAGCTGACAGCACCATTTTTAGCGAAACAATACGTTGAGATGTTCAGAGACAATGATAGGATGACACTGAAAACTTTCGCAAGGAAAGTTCGAAAGAAATTCAAGCAGGAACCAAGCTGGTTCAAACTCGGGAGAGCTAGAAGTGCAGCGTTGGCAGTGGTACATGGTGATGAGGTGAAGCAATTTTCATTGCTTTGGAAACAATGGAAATGAAGTTTTGAAAAAAAATCCTGGCTCCTCATTTTACCTACACCTTGAGCATGGTCTCTTTAGCACTTGCTACATGTGCTTGGCTGCTTGCAAGATAGGTTGGTTGAAGGGGTGCAGACCTGTTATTTGTCTTGATGGAACATTCTTAAAGACAAAGTATGGAGGCCAATTACTAACTGCTGTAGGTATTGATGGAAATGATGCAATATATCCTGTTGTTAACTAGCACATCCGACCAAAACAACCTACACCTCATCTAGACCCTCGGCATCAACCAGATACAATGGTTAGAATTTTGGCACATGAGGTAATTAGAAACCTAGACCATGAAATATGTTTAATATGTACTAACTATTTCTTTTGGCTAATATGTACTAAGTATTTCTTTTTTTGTAGGGAATTGTTGTTAGAGAGGAGGTAGTAAGCTATACGCCAGAAGAAAGCTCATTTGTAGCTGAACACAGAGCAAATAAACCTGCACCTAGAGGCCCACTTGTCAATACATCAGGTAGAGCATTAGGCAGGGGGAGAGGAGGAACAGCAGTGTAAACAACAAGTCACAAGGGTACAGGAAGAGGAAGGAGAGGTGGTCCGAGAGGTGGAGGTACTCAGGCGAGAGGTGCCGGTACTCGTGCGAGAGGTGCAGGTCCTCAGGCGGCAGGTCCAGATCCAGGACATTCAAGATGCGAGTGGCTCATGTTTGGTAACAAAAAAGCGCCTACTAACCAAGAGGGAGAAGAAGCGGATCATGAAGAGTAGGATGCCAGACTGGAACTTCTCATGTTTGTGTCCTGTAAAATGCTAGAAACAGACTGAAACTGATCATGTTTGTGTCCTGTAATATGCTAGAAACAGACTGAAACTTGTTTGTGTCCTGTAATGTGCTTGTGTTGCACTGAATGATTTGTTGGTATGGTCTTGTTTGTGTCCTGTAATGTGCTTGTATGAAACTGAATGATTTGTTGCACTGAATGTTTGTGTCGACTGATTCATTACACATAAGTCATAAACTGATTCATTACAAACACAAATTCATACGTTCCACGCATTACAAAAAAAAAAAAATTCTACCCTGCGATTTTACATTTCCGTCCTCATAATATTAATAATATTAATACAGGGGTTTTTTTTGGAAAGATTCGTCGTCCATGTCAGCCTCGTCTAACGGAAAACGGACTGTTTGTGACCTGCGTGCACCCAGTTGTCGAGATGTGTGACCAAAAAATCCCGTTATCCAGATGTGTGACCAAAGTGCACATCGACGACGAGATGAGTGACCCCCAGAGCAATTAACTCTCACACAAGTCCAACAGTATTTTGTTGTCTTAAGTTCAAAATCCTTAACTTAACTTTCTCCTGATAATTAAAAATTTGAAGGTTACGTTACATTAGCAAAATAATGGTAGCTAGATTGAAGTAACTGCAGCCATCTGCGGATCAACTATGTGGAAGTCGTTGCTAGCTAGCCGTGCAATCCACGATTTTACCCTCTCCACACATCAGTGCGCAGCGTAAGCATATGCTGCCACAAGAACTCTCCATCCCGCACGCTGTGATTCAACAGTAAGTAGAAAATGAATCGTGGAAAAAACCACAATGGAGTGCGGTGGAGGTGCATGTTCATCTTCGTGGCCCAGCAGATATAGACTGGCTGAAAAAACTCGGTGGACCAAAACAACGAAATGGGGTAGTACCTCCGTCCCGATTCCTGGTACCTACCATTCCTATCCCAAAGACTCGCGAGTGAAAGAGGGAAAACAACAACGAATCAATCATCAGCCGCTAGATCTACCACCATTGGAGAAACCACATATTATAAAAAGACATTGCGAAGGGAAGAGAGGTTTAAATACATAGGGCGGTAGTTCAACATTTAAACTTCGTAATAAACGTCTGAGAGATTTGATGGCATGGACACCATGGATCACCTACAATATTAGGTTTGAAGAGCTATTCTTATTTCAAACCAAAGGTTAGAATAGTTTGAAAATACACATGTGACATGTTGTAATGAGAAGATAGCCCTATAAGGTAAGAACTTCGATTTTCTCTGCCTATACCTCTTGGCTCTTGTGGCATGCATACCACAAAGCTGTGCGTGCAGGCTAGGTAATACTACTTCCAATCACGAAGGATGAATAAGATGAATAGTGTGTGTGAATAAACATGGAACTTCCTGTACTCCAATCAAACAATCATAGAGATCCACTTCCCATAGTGAAAGGAAAGTAGCCTAGTTGAAAAAAAAATAAAGATCCACTTTTAGGAAAATATTACATAACAATACAACTCCTATTCATCTCTATGTGTATATACCTTACATTTCCCACTTTAGTCCTTGCACAGTTGTACGTCTACGCGTTCTTTTAGTAGCCGAATTTGCAGCTTAGCTATGACCCGAGATGCCAAACTTCAAAAATATTTGTTTCACCGGATATGATGTGAAGATATCCTTAATTTTTTTGGCGGGTATTGATATCCTTAATTTGACGTCTATTATGAGGCGTTAGTGACTAAGACGGTTCTTCGACGCTCCATGATTTCCCCACATGCCACTGGATATTTGTATACCAAATCATGTATGAGCCCGGCAATAGTTCACTCAGAAACAGAGCAGAACTTGTAGAAATGGCACAAGCACCACCTTTCGTGCATTCTGGTAACACCCATCTTAAAATATCAATCCAATTGATCAGCACATATGGTGACTCCATGGTGGCAAGTGGAGCCGTATCTGTGACTGAGCTACAAGTCTACTGCCGTTAGTGCCCTCCAATGGGAGTTAATTGCACTGACGGTCACATATCTCGTCGCGTATGTGCACTTAAGTCACACATCTGAATAATAGGATTTTTTGGTCACACATCTCGACAAGTGGGTGCACGCCGGTCATAAACATGACATGTCATCCCGTTTTGGACTGATTTTTTTTTGAAAAACCCCCTAGTATAATATTACAAGGATTATATTGCAAAATTCTACACTTGACGGGTGGGCCCCACCCGTCAGAGTTGTCTTCTACAACAGGAGGGGCGGCCGGCCATCGGCGGCCGGGACGACGGATCTGAAGGTGTCACAGCTGTGCGCCGCTGGCGGAGCGGCTTCCAAATCGAGCTGGAACTCGGCTGGCGGAGCGGCTTCCAAATCGAACTGGAATCGACGGCCTCCTTCGGAGATCTGGCGAGCTGTGCGCGCTGGGGGCCAGCCGTTACTCTGCCGAGCGCGCCACCGCGTGCGCAAGCACGCGCAAGCAGCAGCACAGCCAACACACACGCGCAAGCAAAAGCGGTCAGCACGACCAGCAGAGCAGCTAGCACGCACGACCAGCGGTCAGAATGCACGCACGCTCCGCCTGTGCCTCCACAAACCGGCGGCGTCCGACCTCCATGCTGTGCACGCGCGGCCCCGCGTCTAGCTTAAGCTTGCCGTACCTGGTCCGAGGCGGCGGTGGCGGCCGACCAGCAGGAGGTCACGGCGGCGACGCTCGGCAGCGTTGACCTTTCCATTATTTATTTTTCTTTTTTTGCTGCCCTATCTAATTTTGCGATATGACCCTCCTAATATTATAGTAGGGGGATTTCTGAAAACTTTCTGTCCAGAACGGAATGACGTGTCCCGTTTGTGACCAAAGTGCACGCATTTGTTTAGTTGTGTGACCCGTTATTCCCGTTATCCAGATGTGTGACTTAAATGCACATATGCGACGAGATGTGTGACCGCCAGTGCAATTAACTCCTCCAATGAAGCTGCCATTGTGTCCTTGTCTGGTCCGCTCGTCTAATTTTCCTTGCCATATTGTGGTTTACTGTTATGTTTGATTGTGTCTACTTGATGAACTCTGATAAGCGAGCCCTGAATTATCTTTGTAATTCTATCGTTTCTGCCATCTCTCCATTTGTGATCTTGTTTGTTGTTCTTGTTCAACACAAGGTTATGTGTTGTCTATCTGCTTTCTAACAAATTCCTAACGATATGTAATGGGAAGACATTGTTCCAGATACTCCGGGTATCTAAACGCCTCACGTAGGCAGCACATTCATGAGCAATACAGATTTGAACTCTTTTAGCAAAGACACATGTCCATCCTGGAGATACGCAAGCGCAAGGAAAAAAATCGGCGTATCCTCCTCTCACATGCGAGAGTGAACACTGGGTCGCGTGAACAATGCCAAAACTATCCTATCAGATTCACAGGCAACTGGTGCTCTCGTCCGGTTGTCGCAAGGCTTCTTGGAGTTCGGCTACTTCAGACTCTTCCCTGCTGCTACAACTTTCTAACGAGCTACCGGCCTCGACGATATGGTGTGTCCTGTGTGATCACGTTTGATGACAACGTTGTCTAGGTGCCTGTATCAGCAGCGACATATCCCACAACGTCTACCCTTAGCCAGCCATGGGGTGGTGGCTCCAAATAGCCATTAGCTTCTTATGTGTTGATGCTATTTCTAGCACGTTGAACCCTACCCACGAGTACAGCATGAATCGTGCAAAATGCTGTGATGGAGGGAGGTTCGCGTGCGGGTTAATTGAAGGAGGTCACATTATCACGTATATAGAAGACGTTGTGTCCAGCGCAAAAAAAAAGACGTTGTGAATAGAAGCTATTAGGTTTTGGGGAGAACGATGCCTCGTTGGAGAGCATCGGGTACGTGTTATATAGGGGTAGAAAGAGCCTCTACCGTGGCAATTACACAGGGGTATAATACGGGTTGGTGTACTACACCATACCCGGTATTGTACGTACATATGATGTCTAACAACCCCTCTTAATCTAAATGTTTACAAAGGTTTAGATTACGCTTAAACTTATCTAACTCTTTAACAAGAAGTGTCTTGGTGAAACCATCAGCCACTTGATCTTTGCTTGAAATAAATTTGACATCTAACTTTTTCCTTGCCACTCTTTCGCGAACAAAGTGATAATCAATCTCAATGTGATTAGTCCTTGCATGAAAGACAGGATTTGCAGACAAGTAGGTAGCACCTAAATTATCACACCACAAACATGGTTTCTCTTGTAACTGCACACCAAGCTCAAGAAGGAGTGCTTCAACCCATATCAATTCAGCAGTTGCATTAGCTACAGACTTATATTCAGCTTCAGTGCTTGAAGGAGAAACTGTGACTTGTTTTCGAGAACTCCAAGAAACAAGATTTGGCCCAAGAAAGACTGCAAAACCTCCAGTGGACCGTCGATCATCAGAGCATCCTGCCCAATCTGCATCAGAAAAGGCACTCAAACGTGTGTGAGAAGAGCCCAAGAAAGTGAGCCCAAGTGACAATGTACTTTGAGTATATCTTAATATCCTTTTGACGGCTGTCCAATGAACTGTTGTTGGTGCATGAATATATTGACAAACTTTGTTGACTGAGAATGATATATCAGGACGTGTGAGTGTCAAATATTGGAGAGCACCAACAATGCTTCTGAACTGTGTACTGTCTTCAGGACCAAGAGGAGTGCCATCATGGAGAGACAGGGGCTCGGAAGGGGACTATGGCGTGGGAGCTACCTTGAAGTTTTTCATCCCCACCCGAGCCAAGAGATCCATAGCATAGTTTTCTTGGGTGAGTAGCAAACCATCCTGTATTTTCTTAACTTCAATACCCAAAAAGAAGTGTAAGTCACCGAGGTCTTTTATAGCAAAATGTTGATTAAGATCTTTAAGCAAGGCAGGAATAGCTTCGGCTGAGGAACTAGCCACAATAATGTCATCAACATAAATTAAGACAAATATTGTGATACCTGACTTGTGATAAAGGAATAGTGATGTGTCAGCCTTGGATGGTGTGAACCCAAAATCATAAAGTTTGGAGCTAAGACGAGAATACCATGCCCTTGGAGCTTGTTTCAATCCATACAAGGCTTTGTCAAGTCTACAAACATGAAGGGGAGCATTGGGATCTTCAAAACCTAGGGGTTGTTTCATATAAACTTCCTCTTCCAGAACACCATGCAAAAACGCGTTCTTAACATCTAGCTGCCGCAAACTCCAGCCTCTCAAAACTGCAATTGCTAGAACCACCCTGATGGTTGCAGCTTTAACAACAGGACTGGAAGTGTCTTCATAATCTATACCATACCTCTGTTTGAACCCTTTTGCAACTAAACGTGATTTATACCTATCAAGCATACCATCAGCATTTTTCTTGATATGATAAACCCACTTATAATCAATCAGATTCTTGTTGGAGCTTGGAGGGACAAGGTGCCAAGTGTTATTTTTGAGCAATGCATCATACTCTTCTTTCATTGCCTTTTTCCAATCCGAATGATATAGTGCCTCAGAAAGAGAAGATGGTTCTCCTGTAGATGTTAGCGTACCATATCTAACAGCATTTGCCTCTTTGTAATAGTTACATCTTTATAACTCTTTGGTTGTTTTATACGTTTTTGTAGTCGAGTCCGTGGTGCCACAGGAGAGGGTTGTGGCGCCCCGACCCGACTGCTATACAGTGATGCTGTGTGTCACCGGTTAAGCGATACAACCGGAGGTTACGGGTTTACCAATCCCCGGCCAAAACCTTTGGCAGGCGTTGCGGGGTACACCTCACTCCCGACAACGCAACACCCCGATTGATGCCTTAACACAGGCACAACTATCAAAGCATCAAGACTTGTGGAACAACTGGCACATCACAGACTCTACGACACAAAATCATATAGTTCAACTCTTATACAGAGAAAGATAGCAAATGACAACCAGAGGTCACTGACCCAACATTACATCAAGCGGAAGCGAAATAGGTTGTTCTAAACAACAAGATCCAACATATGGCCTAAGAGGCCTACAGATAAACATCACAGCGCCAGCTGTTCCAGGATGTCCCAAGCTGCCACCTGGGAACCCCAGACTACTCGTCGACGTCCACAAAGAACCCACCTTCGTGGGCGGTGAAGTCCTCCTCTGAAACAAAAGCAAAGACGTTGAGTTCGACGAACTCGCAAGATTAAGAGCTAATATATACTCGATGATTAGCTGTCAAGGTTTTATGGCTCTTTTGCATAAAGCTGATTTTATTTATGAAAAACATAACTCAAAGGCATCGACTATTAGAACATTTTCCAAGAGGGGTAAGAAGTAACTCTTTTCTTTGAGATCACCTTTCTCAAACATCACCAACATCACCATTGTACCTGTTCATCAAAGGCACCTCCCCGAATCACCCTCGAGGAAGTCAACCTTACATTCGTGGAATTGGTACCTCTAGTACCCAGTTTTTAATCATTCCGTTAAAGTTATTCTATGATCATCGTCCATTCCCAAGTCGTCCATAACCGTGGACACGGCTTTTCGAAAAGATTTAACCCTGCAGGGGTGTACAAATGTTTGCCACGCGTACCGTCCGGCCCATTACCTGCGCATTAGCTCTCTTCCTTGGAAAGCCGGCTGGGTGGGAACGGTGTCGACTTCTCCCTCGTTAAGGACTTTCCAGGATCATCAGTGGCAGTAGGGCTGCCAGGATCACAACACCCCGCCCCACGGCCACTTATTTTCCTAACACCACCATCCTCATCTCAGTTCAACACCATCACGCACGCGCAAATGGAAAGCCAAACTAGAGGACCCTGGCTAGCCCCGCTCGAGTTATTTAGTCTATGAGGGTTCCTGCAATTGCATAGGCCTCACGCATGGTTGCACGCTCAGTCTTGGTTCAGGAGGTACAGAACTCGCACCTAGGCGGCAAGAACGAGACAACCCACCACATTCCATGTGGCCTCTCATCCCCACCTTCTTAGCATTTTATTATCCATCTCCACAATTCTCCACCATCAACATCACGGTCACACGTTAACACCTGTTTCCAGCATTCACCATCCCTAGTACAACTAGGCATTTCACTAAGCAGGGCTAAGCACTTGCATAGCATAGTAAGTATTCCATGGCCAAAAATACAAACCTATGGTAATAGGAAGGTAAAACAGGTATTGGCAACAGGATTCTAATGCAACTAGTAGGATACTCTAATCCAGGCAAAAGACATTTAGAACCGCATGCAATATTATAGTGGAGAAAATAATTGCGGAAAATAGGATAGGATATGCTCAGAGGGGGGGATTACGCTTGCCTTGTGCAGCGGAGTAGTCAAACTGCTTGTCGGAGTAATGATGCTCAACTCCGAACTCGTGATCTACCGGAGAGCAAACAACACCGGAAAACAAAAATAACAATCAACACATGGCATTTGTGCAATGCATACAAAAATGATGATATGACATTTTAATGCAACTAAGAGACCCTGGACATGATCTTCAAGTTAAATGTGGTCCCCGTTATATTTATTGCATTATTTGGATTAAACCCCATAGTAAAACTTAATGATTCCAAGTACTACTAGAGCACATTATGGTAATTGTGAACAAATATGCATGATGATGATGATTCTGGTCAATTCATATTTTTCTGAACGTTTTGGTATAAGGAACACAATTTTCGGAGGCCCCGATCAATAGTTATTAATTTTGTAAATCCTCCTTTTAATTATTTACTTTTAATTAATTTAACTCCAACGATCAAATACTTTATTTCCTCGACTCGAAAGGGGGAGCGGAGCTAGTAGGAATCATCGAGTCGATGTCCCTACGTTGCGAGGAAGGAGCGGGGAAACCAATGCTATCGGAGGGAAACAGAAAAAGAAACCCAAAAAAAAACAGTCAACCAGCCTCCAGGCCGGTCTGGGCCGGCTGGCAGGCCGGCCTAGCCACAGAGGCAACCGGCCGACAGCCCGGTCTGGGCCGGTCCACAGGCCGGCTTGGGGCCCGAGGGATCCAGCCCACAGCCCGGCTTAGGCCGGTCTCGCGGCCGGTCGCGCGCTGCGGCGACAGAGACGGAGACGGCGACGGACGCGACGGCCACGGTGGCCACGGCGACGTGGGAGAAAGGGGGAGGGCACGGAGGGGTGCTACGGGACGGCGAGCTCACCACGGTTGCGTTGGTGCAGACGGCGTGGCGGTGGAGGGCGCAACGGCGACGGAAACGAACGGCGGAGCTGCGGCGGTGGTGGAGACGAACTCGAGCGGCGGCGGCGATTCTCGGCCTCCCCGCTCGATTCCTCCGGGGTAGAGATGGAGTGGACCACGGCGGAGATGGTGGTGGAGCTCGATTTGTTCGGGAGCTGCTCAAACGTCGGCGACGAGCTCGGCAGGGGCGGCGGCCATGGCGCGCATCGGTGGGGAGCAGAGAGGAGCGAGACAGAGGAGCACGGGGGAGGAAATGGGGAGTAGGGGCCCGGGGATGCTTGCTCCTGTGCAGGTGAGGGCAGGGGGGCCCGACGCGTGCGAGGCGAGCGCGGCAGTGCGGCGCGGTTCGGCGGGAGCGGAGCTCCAGGTCGCTACAGAGGAAGAAACGGAGGTTTTGCAATTTAGTCCTTGGAACTTTGAAAACATCACGAACAGGTCCTTTTCAGTACTGTTTTGCCCTTTGCCGATTTAATTGGGGTACCAGGGCAACTCCAAATGCAAAGAAATTTGGTGGGAAAATATTATTTGTTACAAAGAGCCTCTGGTAAAAATTGGAGCTCATTTGGAACAAGTTTGTAGAACAAACTTGTTTCACTTTCATTTCTGCCCCATTTTCAAATCATTTAATTGGGCTTCTTCTTTTATTCCAAAAATGCTGAAAAATATTCATGTGGGCTACTCATGCAAGGTAGAGGCTCCACAATTTTTGGGGTGCAAGATAAGATGTTAAACACCACCTTTGTTTGGAGAGGTTTACAAATAGAGCATTTTGATAAAGTTCCGAAAGGTAATACTTTTAGCAAGTTTTCCAACAGGTGCAAACTTTAGTTGTGAAAACTTGGAACTTCCTTGACGAACACACAACTTAGTTGAGTTGTCACCAACAATTCACTTGAGGTTCAGTTGTTTGAAAACAAATGTTGCCTTTGTTCCTCGATGTTGCCAAACCAACATTTGTTTGTTTAGCAATTAGAAGTGGATGCCATGATGCATGTATGAGATGCAAAAGTGAAAAATTTACACAGAAATTCAAGTTCTCAAGTTTGGGCTGTTACAAATCTACCCTCCTTACAGGAATCTCGTCCCGAGATTCTAAGGTTGCGGAAAGAAGTCGGGATACTCCTCCCGAAGACTAGACTCTCTTTCCCAAGTTGCTTCTTCCTCGGAATGGTGAGACCACTGAACCTTGAGGAACTTGGTGGTCTTGTTACGGGTCTTTCTTTCAGCTTCGTCCAAGACACGGATAGGATGCTCACGATAAGTGAGGTCTTCCTGGAGGTCTAGCTCTTCATGATTGACTCCATGGATAGGATCCTTGAAGCACCGGCGGAGTTGGGAGACATGAAACACATCATGCACATTTGGAAATTTGACCGGCAACTCCAACTTATAAGAAAGATCTCCTCGCTTTTCCAGAACGGTGAAAGGGCCGACATAGCGAGGGGCCAATTTCCCTTTTATTCCGAAGCGGCGAACGCCACGGAGGGGAGAAACACGGAGATAAGCCTTATCACCAATTTCATAGTGAATCTCCTGATGGTGCTTGTCATAGTAGCTCTTCTGCCTTGACTGAGCAATTTTTAGATTCTCTCTTATGATTCTCACCTTCTCCTCAGCTTCATTGATCACATCTGGACCAAAGAGTGCTCTCTCTCCGGTCTCGGACCAATTCAGCGGAGTGCGGCATTTTCTTCCATAAAGAGCCTCGAAGGGAGCCATGCCCAGACTAGCTTGATAGCTGTTGTTGTAGGAGAACTCCGCGAAAGGGAGATACTTTTCCCAACCTTGGCCAAAAGAGATGACACATGCCCGAAGCATGTCTTCCAAAACTTGATTCACTCTTTCAGTCTGACCATCAGTCTGGGGGTGGTAAGCGGTACTGAAGTTGAGACGGGACCCCATAGCAGTTTGGAAACTGTGCCAGAACTTGGAGACGAAGATACTTCCACGGTCCGATATGATCCTCAAAGGGACCCCGTGCAATGGAACAATACGAGCCAAATATAACTCAGCAAGTTGACTTGCACGTATATCCTCACGGACTGGTAGGAAGTGGGCAACCTTGGACAGACGATCAACGATTACCCAGATTGCATTGTTGCCCTTTTGAGATCTGGGAAATCCGGTGATGAAGTCCATACCAATTTCATCCCATTTCCACTCGGGGACTGCAATAGGGCGAAGAGTACCAGGAGGTCTTTGATGTTCAGCTTTTACCCGACGACAGGTGTCGCATTCAGCAACAAACTTGGCGATTTCCCGTTTCATACGGTCCACCAGAATTGTGGTCGAAGGTCTTGGTACATCTTGGTACTACCGGGATGGATAGAGAGAGGTGTATCATGAGCCTCCTGAAGGATCAGCTCTCTCAATTTCCGCTTCTTGGGTACCACTAGACGGTCACCGAAATAAACAACTCCGGATTCATCGACGGAGAAGCATTTGTACTTCCCACTAGCAATATTGTCCTTGATTTTCAGAATACCCTTGTCACGCTTCTGGCATCCTTGATCTGGTCTACAAGAGTAGATTTGATCTCCAGATTTGCTAGATAGCCGGAGGGAACCATTTCCAAGTTCAAGTGGGCGAACTCTTCATAAAGGGCAGGTTGGGCTTGTTCAATCATCAGATTGTTGCAATAGGACTTCCGACTTAGCGCGTCAGCCACGACGTTTGCTTTGCCGGGTTGATAGTTCAGACTCACATTATAGTCCGTGATTAACTCCAACCAACGCCTTTGCCTGAGATTTAAATCCGGCTGGGTGAAGAGGTACTTTAGACTCTTGTGATCCGAGAAGATCTCGCATCGGTTACCAAACAGGTATGGTCTCCATTGCTTCAAAGCATAGACCACCGCGGCAAGCTCTAGATCATGAGTAGGGTAATTGAGCTCATGCGGCTTAAGTTGGCGAGAAGCATAAGCCACAACATGGCCTTCTTGCATCAACACAGCCCAAACCTTGTAGAGAGGCGTCACAGAAGACGACGAAATCCTTGCTCGTGTCCGGCAGGACAAGCACAGGAGCGGACGTGAGCTTGGCTTTCAGGGCTTGGAAGCTCTCTTCAGCTTCGGCAGTCCATACGAACTTTCTATCCTTCTTGAGAAGGTCAGTCAATGCCTTGGCTATTTTGGAGAAAGCTTCGATGAATCGGCGATAGTAACCCGCCAATCCGAGAAAGCTACGAATGTCCTTGACTGACATTGGAGTTTTCCAGTCTAGAATAGCTTGAATTTTGTCGGGGATGACTTCCACACCATTGGCAGATATTACATGTCCAAGGAAGACAAGTTTATCCAACCAAAACTCACACTTGGAGAACTTGGCATAAAGACGGTGTTCACGAAGCCGTGTCAGAACCAACCGAAGGTGTTCATCATGCTCTTCGTCGGTTTTAGAATAGATGAGGATGTCATCGATGTAAATGACGACAAACTTATCAAGATAATCCATGAAAATGGAATTCATGAGCCTCATGAAAGTAGCTGGAGCATTTGTGAGACCAAAGGACATGACGGTATACTCATATGAGCCATAGCGAGTAACAAATGCCGTCTTTGGGATATCCTCCTTTCTGATCTTTATTTGATGGTACCCTGACCTCAGATCCATCTTGGAGAATACTCTTGCACCAGCTAACTGATCCAACAGATCATTGATGCGGGGATAGGATACTTGTTCTTGATTGTCACCGCATTCAACGGTCGATAATCAGAGACAAGGCGAGGCACGGTAGAATCCCTCTTCTTGACAAAGAGTACCGGACAACCCCAAGGTGAACTGCTAGGCTGGATGAACTCCTTAGCTAACAGCTGATCAATTTGCTCTTTCAACAGAGCCAACTCTTCCACCGGCATACGGTAGGGCTTCTTGGAAATTGGAGCAGTACCGGGAAGCAAGTCTATGACAAACTCCACACTTCGATCAGGTGGCATGCCAGGCAATTCTTCTGGGAACACATCGGGAAGTCACACACCACGTGTATGTCCTGGATTTCAGGAGGGGACAAGCCTTCCATGAAACATAGGGCGATCTCCGGGGAGAGGGGATTGTCTGATGATGGAGGTCCTGAATATGTAGCCCAAAACTGCACATCGTAACCGGAAGGGTGGGTCACGGTGATGGACTTAGCAGCACAGTCGAGATTAGCATGGTATCTTGCTAACCAGTCCATGCCCAGTATGGCATCAAGGCCCTTCGACCTCAAGGCTATCAACGGGAAAGGGAAGGACAGGGATGCTATGATAATCTGGACCTCAGGAGTAACGCCATCGGTTTGCCATTTGGAGCCAGGGGTAGAGATCATCAAGGGACTGCTCATCTTCTCAAACGGTATTTGGTGATCTTTTGCAAACGCAATAGAGATGAATGAATGCGATGCTCCAGAATCAAACAAAACGGTAGCAAGATGGTTGTTGATTCGAAGCTCACCCATAAGGACGCCAGGATCCTCTTCAGCTTCTTCAGCAGAGACGTGGTTCAGGCGACCACGCACCAAAGGTCCAGCCTTGCCAGTTGGAGTGGCAGGGGCTCGTGCAGGTGTTATAGCGAGAGGTGCCTTCTGGGGGCACTCCCTGGAGTAGTGACCAGCCTGGCCACAGGTGTAGCAAGTGAGTCCAGGTGGAGCAGGTAGCATAGGACGGTACCCACTCCCGCCTATCCCAAGTGTCGAAGTAGTGGGACGCGGAGGAGGTGGCCTATATCCTGCTGCCCTCGGCATGAAGGGAGCACGAGGTACGGCGCTATAGGGGACAAACACCCTGCGCTTCTTGCTCTCAGAACCTGAGGAACTCTGGTGGTCCCCATATGCGGGCCTCTTGGAAGCTTCCAATTCCTTTCTTCCTTGCTCAAGAGTGAAAGCCTGGTTGAACAGCTCCTGATAGGTCTGGAACCTGAAGGGAAGCAACTCATAGCGAGCTGCGGAGTCAGACCCTTGCGGAACAGCTCTTGCTTGTCAGCATCATTGGTCACGTCCCTTGGGGCGTAACGAGAGAGATGGTTGAACTCACGACCATAAGTGCGGAGGTCCATCCGTCCCTGTTGCAGATCCAGGAACTCCCTCCTCTTCAAGTCCATGATAGGCTGGGGAATGTACTCCGCTCGAAAGGCAGTGCGGAACTCAGCCCAGGTGAAGACATGGTTGGCTGGAAACAAGGCCACATGGCTTTCCCACCAACAGCCAGCAGCACCAACCAAGAGATAGGTGGCAAAGTTGACTTGCTCAGCCAATGGAACATGAAGCGCGGAGAACTTGCGCTCCAAAGCACGAAGCCAATCATCAGCTTCCAGTGGCTCCTTAGCATCAGCAAAGGTGGGTGGCTGGGAACGCAGAAACTCAGTGAGAGTGTTGCACTCGTTCCTCCGTGCATTCTGCTGCACCAACTGCTCAAGCAAACGCTCATTGCGCCCACGGTTCTCCTCAATGGCCATCAAGACTTGAGCCATTGTGGGTGGTGGCGGCAGATCATCCTCATCATCATTGTGGTTACCGCGACCACCACGGCCTCCACGACCTCCTCGAGCCATTCTGGAGATTTGACAATGACACAGTTAGTATCTTTCTCCGAATGGTCGAACAATAGCATTAGCGTCTTCACAAGTACACAGACTAGGGACGATAACACTTTGCGAGAAGGAAAACAACAAGATAGAACTTGGGTCAAAGATCAGCATCATGTGCTACTAGTGAGAGTTAAGAAATCACAACTTAACACACTCTAGTTGGCACAATCCGGGACCTTATGTTCAAGTCCATGGGTTAAAACCCAAAGGATCAAAGATTTGATTGGTAGAGACATCTGAGTTGATTTGGATTGACAACGCAGCGGGAGCAACGTGACACATAACACTCAAGGTCGAACCCACCCCGTTTCTAATCATTTTGAAGTAACAGGTGAGAAGTAAAACCTTTAATCAAATTGAGGTAAGATTGCTCCGAGATTAGAGGGTAACCAGATAAGGAGTAAAAAGAATCCTAAGATGGTTTTCACAACTCATTTTTAGGTTAAAATATTTTCACAAACACTAGACTCAACATCGACCAGTAGAAGGGTTTCCTACAGGCAGTACTGCTCTGATACCAACTTGTGGCGCCCCGACCCGACTGCTATACAGTGATGCTGTGTGTCACCGGTTAAGCGATACAACCGGAGGTTACGGGTTTACCAATCCCCGGCCAAAACCTTTGGCAGGCGTTGCGGGGTACACCTCACTCCCGACAACGCAACACCCCGATTGATGCCTTAACACAGGCACAACTATCAAAGCATAATAGTAAGATCAAGACTTGTGGAACAACTGGCACATCACAGACTCTACGACACAAAATCATATAGTTCAACTCTTATACAGAGAAAGATAGCAAATGACAACCAGAGGTCACAGACCCAACATTACATCAAGCGGAAGCGAAATAGGTTGTTCTAAACAACAAGATCCAACATATGGCCTAAGAGGCCTACAGATAAACATCACAGCGCCAGCTGTTCCAGGATGTCCCAAGCTGCCACCTGGGAACCCCAGACTACTCGTCGACGTCCACAAAGAACCCACCTTCGAGGGCGGTGAAGTCCTCCTCTGAAACAAAAGCAAAGACGTTGAGTTCGACGAACTCGCAAGATTAAGAGCTAATATATGCTCGATGATTAGCTGTCAAGGTTTTATGGCTCTTTTGCATAAAGCTGATTTTATTTATGAAAAACATAACTCAAAGGCATCGACTATTAGAACATTTTCAAAGAGGGGTAAGAAGTAACTCTTTTCTTTGAGATCACCTTTCTCAAACATCACCAACATCACCATTGTACCTGTTCATCAAAGGCACCTCCCCGAATCACCCTCGAGGAAGTCAACCTTACATTCGTGGAATTGGTACCTCTAGTACCCAGTTTTTAATCATTCCGTTAAAGTTATTCTATGATCATCGTCCATTCCCAAGTCGTCCATAACCGTGGACACGGCTTTTCGAAAAGATTTAACCCTGCAGGGGTGTACAAATGTTTGCCACGCGTACCGTCCGGCCCATTACCTGCGCATTAGCTCTCTTCCTTGGAAAGCCGGCTGGGTGGGAACGGTGTCGACTTCTCCCTCGTTAAGGACTTTCCAGGATCATCAGTGGCAGTAGGGCTGCCAGGATCACAACACCCCGCCCCACGGCCACTTATTTTCCTAACACCACCATCCTCATCTCAGTTCAACACCATCACGCACGCGCAAATGGAAAGCCAAACTAGAGGACCCTGGCTAGCCCCGCTCGAGTTATTTAGTCTATGAGGGTTCCTGCAATTGCATAGGCCTCACGCATGGTTGCACGCTCAGTCTTGGTTCAGGAGGTACAGAACTCGCACCTAGGCGGCAAGAACGAGACAACCCACCACATTCCATGTGGCCTCTCATCCCCACCTTCTTAGCATTTTATTATCCATCTCCACAATTCTCCACCATCAACATCACGGTCACAAGTTAACACCTGTTTCCAGCATTCACCATCCCTAGTACAACTAGGCATTTCACTAAGCAGGGCTAAGCACTTGCATAGCATAGTAAGTATTCCATGGCCAAAAATACAAACCTATGGTAATAGGAAGGTAAAACAGGTATTGGCAACAGGATTCTAATGCAACTAGTAGGATACTCTAATCCAGGCAAAAGACATTTAGAACCGCATGCAATATTATAGTGGAGAAAATAATTGCGGAAAATAGGATAGGATATGCTCAGAGGGGGGATTACGCTTGCCTTGTTCAGCGGAGTAGTCAAACTGCTTGTCGGAGTAATGATGCTCAACTCCGAACTCGTGATCTACCGGAGAGCAAACAACACCGGAAAACAAAAATAACAATCAACACATGGCATTTGTGCAATGCATACAAAAATGATGATATGACATTTTAATGCAACTAAGAGACCCTGGACATGATCTTCAAGTTAAATGTGGTCCCCGTTATATTTATTGCATTATTTGGATTAAACCCCATAGTAAAACTTAATGATTCCAAGTACTACTAGAGCACATTATGGTAATTGTGAACAAATATGCATGATGATGATGATTCTGGTCAATTCATATTTTTCTGAACGTTTTGGTATAAGGAACACAATTTTCGGAGGCCCCGATCAATAGTTATTAATTTTGTAAATCCTCCTTTTAATTATTTACTTTTAATTAATTTAACTCCAACGATCAAATACTTTATTTCCTCGACTCGAAAGGGGGAGCGGAGCTAGTAGGAATCATCGAGTCGATGTCCCTACGTTGCGAGGAAGGAGCGGGGAAACCAATGCTATCGGAGGGAAACAGAAAAAGAAACCCAAAAAAAAAACAGTCAACCAGCCTCCAGGCCGGTCTGGGCCGGCTGGCAGGCCGGCCTAGCCACAGAGGCAACCGGCCGACAGCCCGGTCTGGGCCGGTCCACAGGCCGGCTTGGGGCCCGAGGGATCCAGCCCACAGCCCGGCTTAGGCCGGTCTCGCGGCCGGTCGCGCGCTGCGGCGACAGAGACGGAGACGGCGACGGACGCGACGGCCACGGTGGCCACGGCGACGTGGGAGAAAGGGGGAGGGCACGGAGGGGTGCTACGGGACGGCGAGCTCACCACGGTTGCGTTGGTGCAGACGGCGTGGCGGTGGAGGGCGCAACGGCGACGGAAACGAACGGCGGAGCTGCGGCGGTGGTGGAGACGAACTCGAGCGGCGGCGGCGATTCTCGGCCTCCCCGCTCGATTCCTCCGGGGTAGAGATGGAGTGGACCACGGCGGAGATGGTGGTGGAGCTCGATTTGTTCGGGAGCTGCTCAAACGTCGGCGACGAGCTCGGCAGGGGCGGCGGCCATGGCGCGCATCGGTGGGGAGCAGAGAGGAGCGAGACAGAGGAGCACGGGGGAGGAAATGGGGAGTAGGGGCCCGGGGATGCTTGCTCCTGTGCAGGTGAGGGCAGGGGGGCCCGACGCGTGCGAGGCGAGCGCGGCAGTGCGGCGCGGTTCGGCGGGAGCGGAGCTCCAGGTCGCTACAGAGGAAGAAACGGAGGTTTTGCAATTTAGTCCTTGGAACTTTGAAAACATCACGAACAGGTCCTTTTCAGTACTGTTTTGCCCTTTGCCGATTTAATTGGGGTACCAGGGCAACTCCAAATGCAAAGAAATTTGGTGGGAAAATATTATTTGTTACAAAGAGCCTCTGGTAAAAATTGGAGCTCATTTGGAACAAGTTTGTAGAACAAACTTGTTTCACTTTCATTTCTGCCCCATTTTCAAATCATTTAATTGGGCTTCTTCTTTTATTCCAAAAATGCTGAAAAATATTCATGTGGGCTACTCATGCAAGGTAGAGGCTCCACAATTTTTGGGGTGCAAGATAAGATGTTAAACACCACCTTTGTTTGGAGAGGTTTACAAATAGAGCATTTTGATAAAGTTCCGAAAGGTAATACTTTTAGCAAGTTTTCCAACAGGTGCAAACTTTAGTTGTGAAAACTTGGAACTTCCTTGACGAACACACAACTTAGTTGAGTTGTCACCAACAATTCACTTGAGGTTCAGTTGTTTGAAAACAAATGTTGCCTTTGTTCCTCGATGTTGCCAAACCAACATTTGTTTGTTTAGCAATTAGAAGTGGATGCCATGATGCATGTATGAGATGCAAAAGTGAAAAATTTACACAGAAATTCAAGTTCTCAAGTTTGGGCTGTTACAAATCTACCCTCCTTACAGGAATCTCGTCCCGAGATTCTAAGGTTGCGGAAAGAAGTCGGGATACTCCTCCCGAAGACTAGACTCTCTTTCCCAAGTTGCTTCTTCCTCGGAATGGTGAGACCACTGAACCTTGAGGAACTTGGTGGTCTTGTTACGGGTCTTTCTTTCAGCTTCGTCCAAGACACGGATAGGATGCTCACGATAAGTGAGGTCTTCCTGGAGGTCTAGCTCTTCATGATTGACTCCATGGATAGGATCCTTGAAGCACCGGCGGAGTTGGGAGACATGAAACACATCATGCACATTTGGAAATTTGACCGGCAACTCCAACTTATAAGAAAGATCTCCTCGCTTTTCCAGAACGGTGAAAGGGCCGACATAGCGAGGGGCCAATTTCCCTTTTATTCCGAAGCGGCGAACGCCACGGAGGGGAGAAACACGGAGATAAGCCTTATCACCAATTTCATAGTGAATCTCCTGATGGTGCTTGTCATAGTAGCTCTTCTGCCTTGACTGAGCAATTTTTAGATTCTCTCTTATGATTCTCACCTTCTCCTCAGCTTCATTGATCACATCTGGACCAAAGAGTGCTCTCTCTCCGGTCTCGGACCAATTCAGCGGAGTGCGGCATTTTCTTCCATAAAGAGCCTCGAAGGGAGCCATGCCCAGACTAGCTTGATAGCTGTTGTTGTAGGAGAACTCCGCGAAAGGGAGATACTTTTCCCAACCTTGGCCAAAAGAGATGACACATGCCCGAAGCATGTCTTCCAAAACTTGATTCACTCTTTCAGTCTGACCATCAGTCTGGGGGTGGTAAGCGGTACTGAAGTTGAGACGGGACCCCATAGCAGTTTGGAAACTGTGCCAGAACTTGGAGACGAAGATACTTCCACGGTCCGATATGATCCTCAAAGGGACCCCGTGCAATGGAACAATACGAGCCAAATATAACTCAGCAAGTTGACTTGCACGTATATCCTCACGGACTGGTAGGAAGTGGGCAACCTTGGACAGACGATCAACGATTACCCAGATTGCATTGTTGCCCTTTTGAGATCTGGGAAATCCGGTGATGAAGTCCATACCAATTTCATCCCATTTCCACTCGGGGACTGCAATAGGGCGAAGAGTACCAGGAGGTCTTTGATGTTCAGCTTTTACCCGACGACAGGTGTCGCATTCAGCAACAAACTTGGCGATTTCCCGTTTCATACGGGTCCACCAGAATTGTGGTCGAAGGTCTTGGTACATCTTGGTACTACCGGGATGGATAGAGAGAGGTGTATCATGAGCCTCCTGAAGGATCAGCTCTCTCAATTTCCGCTTCTTGGGTACCACTAGACGGTCACCGAAATAAACAACTCCGGATTCATCGACGGAGAAGCATTTGTACTTCCCACTAGCAATATTGTCCTTGATTTTCAGAATACCCTTGTCACGCTTCTGGGCATCCTTGATCTGGTCTACAAGAGTAGATTTGATCTCCAGATTTGCTAGATAGCCGGAGGGAACCATTTCCAAGTTCAAGTGGGCGAACTCTTCATAAAGGGCAGGTTGGGCTTGTTCAATCATCAGATTGTTGCAATAGGACTTCCGACTTAGCGCGTCAGCCACGACGTTTGCTTTGCCGGGTTGATAGTTCAGACTCACATTATAGTCCGTGATTAACTCCAACCAACGCCTTTGCCTGAGATTTAAATCCGGCTGGGTGAAGAGGTACTTTAGACTCTTGTGATCCGAGAAGATCTCGCATCGGTTACCAAACAGGTATGGTCTCCATTGCTTCAAAGCATAGACCACCGCGGCAAGCTCTAGATCATGAGTAGGGTAATTGAGCTCATGCGGCTTAAGTTGGCGAGAAGCATAAGCCACAACATGGCCTTCTTGCATCAACACACAGCCCAAACCTTGTAGAGAGGCGTCACAGAAGACGACGAAATCCTTGCTCGTGTCCGGCAGGACAAGCACAGGAGCGGACGTGAGCTTGGCTTTCAGGGCTTGGAAGCTCTCTTCAGCTTCGGCAGTCCATACGAACTTTCTATCCTTCTTGAGAAGGTCAGTCAATGCCTTGGCTATTTTGGAGAAAGCTTCGATGAATCGGCGATAGTAACCCGCCAATCCGAGAAAGCTACGAATGTCCTTGACTGACATTGGAGTTTTCCAGTCTAGAATAGCTTGAATTTTGTCGGGGATGACTTCCACACCATTGGCAGAATTACATGTCCAAGGAAGACAAGTTTATCCAACCAAAACTCACACTTGGAGAACTTGGCATAAAGACGGTGTTCACGAAGCCGTGTCAGAACCAACCGAAGGTGTTCATCATGCTCTTCGTCGGTTTTAGAATAGATGAGGATGTCATCGATGTAAATGACGACAAACTTATCAAGATAATCCATGAAAATGGAATTCATGAGCCTCATGAAAGTAGCTGGAGCATTTGTGAGACCAAAGGACATGACGGTATACTCATATGAGCCATAGCGAGTAACAAATGCCGTCTTTGGGATATCCTCCTTTCTGATCTTTATTTGATGGTACCCTGACCTCAGATCCATCTTGGAGAATACTCTTGCACCAGCTAACTGATCCAACAGATCATTGATGCGGGGATAGGATACTTGTTCTTGATTGTCACCGCATTCAACGGTCGATAATCAGAGACAAGGCGAGGCACGGTAGAATCCCTCTTCTTGACAAAGAGTACCGGACAACCCCAAGGTGAACTGCTAGGCTGGATGAACTCCTTAGCTAACAGCTGATCAATTTGCTCTTTCAACAGAGCCAACTCTTCCACCGGCATACGGTAGGGCTTCTTGGAAATTGGAGCAGTACCGGGAAGCAAGTCTATGACAAACTCCACACTTCGATCAGGTGGCATGCCAGGCAATTCTTCTGGGAACACATCGGGAAGTCACACACCACGTGTATGTCCTGGATTTCAGGAGGGGACAAGCCTTCCATGAAACATAGGGCGATCTCCGGGGAGAGGGGATTGTCTGATGATGGAGGTCCTGAATATGTAGCCCAAAACTGCACATCGTAACCGGAAGGGTGGGTCACGGTGATGGACTTAGCAGCACAGTCGAGATTAGCATGGTATCTTGCTAACCAGTCCATGCCCAGTATGGCATCAAGGCCCTTCGACCTCAAGGCTATCAACGGGAAAGGGAAGGACAGGGATGCTATGATAATCTGGACCTCAGGAGTAACGCCATCGGTTTGCCATTTGGAGCCAGGGGTAGAGATCATCAAGGGACTGCTCATCTTCTCAAACGGTATTTGGTGATCTTTTGCAAACGCAATAGAGATGAATGAATGCGATGCTCCAGAATCAAACAAAACGGTAGCAAGATGGTTGTTGATTCGAAGCTCACCCATAAGGACGCCAGGATCCTCTTCAGCTTCTTCAGCAGAGACGTGGTTCAGGCGACCACGCACCAAAGGTCCAGCCTTGCCAGTTGGAGTGGCAGGGGCTCGTGCAGGTGTTATAGCGAGAGGTGCCTTCTGGGGGCACTCCCTGGAGTAGTGACCAGCCTGGCCACAGGTGTAGCAAGTGAGTCCAGGTGGAGCAGGTAGCATAGGACGGTACCCACTCCCGCCTATCCCAAGTGTCGAAGTAGTGGGACGCGGAGGAGGTGGCCTATATCCTGCTGCCCTCGGCATGAAGGGAGCACGAGGTACGGCGCTGTAGGGGACAAACACCCTGCGCTTCTTGCTCTCAGAACCTGAGGAACTCTGGTGGTCCCCATATGCGGGCCTCTTGGAAGCTTCCAATTCCTTTCTTCCTTGCTCAAGAGTGAAAGCCTGGTTGAACAGCTCCTGATAGGTCTGGAACCTGAAGGGCAAGCTCATAGCGAGCTGCGGATCAGACCCTTGCGGAACAGCTCTTGCTTGTCAGCATCATTGGTCACGTCCCTTGGGGCGTAACGAGAGAGATGGTTGAACTCACGACCATAAGTGCGGAGGTCCATCCGTCCCTGTTGCAGATCCAGGAACTCCCTCCTCTTCAAGTCCATGATAGGCTGGGGAATGTACTCCGCTCGAAAGGCAGTGCGGAACTCAGCCCAGGTGAAGACATGGTTGGCTGGAAACAAGCCACATGGCTTTCCCACCAACAGCCAGCAGCACCAACCAAGAGATAGGTGGCAAAGTTGACTTGCTCCGCCAATGGAACATGAAGCGCGGAGAACTTGCGCTCCAAAGCACGAAGCCAATCATCAGCTTCCAGTGGCTCCTTAGCATCAGCAAAGGTGGGTGGCTGGAACGCAGAAACTCAGTGAGAGTGTTGCACTCGTTCCTCCGTGCATTCTGCTGCACCAACTGCTCAAGCAACGCTCATTGCGCCCACGGTTCTCCTCAATGGCCATCAAGACTTGAGCCATTGTGGGTGGTGGCGGCAGATCATCCTCATCATCATTGTGGTTACCGCGACCACCACGGCCTCCACGACCTCCTCGAGCCATTCTGGAGATTTGACAATGACACAGTTAGTATCTTTCTCCGAATGGTCGAACAATAGCATTAGCGTCTTCACAAGTACACAGACTAGGGACGATAATACTTTGCGAGAAGGAAAACAACAAGATAGAACTTGGGTCAAAGATCAGCATCATGTGCTACTAGTGAGAGTTAAGAAATCACAACTTAACACACTCTAGTTGGCACAATCCGGGACCTTATGTTCAAGTCCATGGGTTAAAACCCAAAAAAGATCAAAAGATTTGATTGGTAGACATCTGAGTTGATTTGGATTGACAACGCAGCGGGAGCAACGTGACACATAACACTCAAGGTCGAACCCACCCCGTTTCTAATCATTTTGAAGTAACAGGTGAGAAGTAAAACCTTTAAATCAAATTGAGGTAAGATTGCTCCGAGATTAGAGGGTAACCAGATAAGGAGTAAAAAGAATCCTAAGATGGTTTTCACAACTCATTTTTAGGTTAAAATATTTTCACAAACACTAGACTCAACATCGACCAGTAGAAGGGTTTCCTACAGGCAGTACTGCTCTGATACCAACTTGTGGCGCCCCGACCCGACTGCTATACAGTGATGCTGTGTGTCACCGGTTAAGCGATACAACCGGAGGTTACGGGTTTACCAATCCCCGGCCAAAACCTTTGGCAGGCGTTGCTGGGTACACCTCACTCCAGACAACGCAACACCCCGATTGATGCCTTAACACAGGCACAACTATCAAAGCATAATAGTAAGATCAAGACTTGTGGAACAACTGGCACATCACAGACTCTACGACACAAAATCATATAGTTCAACTCTTATACAGAGAAAGATAGCAAATGACAACCAGAGGTCACAGACCCAACATTACATCAAGCGGAAGCGAAATAGGTTGTTCTAAACAACAAGATCCAACATATGGCCTAAGAGGCCTACAGATAAACATCACAGCGCCAGCTGTTCCAGGATGTCCCAAGCTGCCACCTGGGAACCCCAGACTACTCGTCGACGTCCACAAAGAACCCACCTTCGAGGTCGGTGAAGTCCTCCTCTGAAACAAAAGCAAAGACGTTGAGTTCGACGAACTCGCAAGATTAAGAGCTAATATATGCTCGATGATTAGCTGTCAAGGTTTTATGGCTCTTTTGCATAAAGCTGATTTTATTTATGAAAAACATAACTCAAAGGCATCGACTATTAGAACATTTTCAAAGAGGGGTAAGAAGTAACTCTTTTCTTTGAGATCACCTTTCTCAAACATCACCAACATCACCATTGTACCTGTTCATCAAAGGCACCTCCCCGAATCACCCTCGAGGAAGTCAACCTTACATTCGTGGAATTGGTACCTCTAGTACCCAGTTTTTAATCATTCCGTTAAAGTTATTCTATGATCATCGTCCATTCCCAAGTCGTCCATAACCGTGGACACGGCTTTTCGAAAAGATTTAACCCTGCAGGGGTGTACAAATGTTTGCCACGCGTACCGTCCGGCCCATTACCTGCGCATTAGCTCTCTTCCTTGGAAAGCCGGCTGGGTGGGAACGGTGTCGACTTCTCCCTCGTTAAGGACTTTCCAGGATCATCAGTGGCAGTAGGGCTGCCAGGATCACAACACCCCGCCCCACGGCCACTTATTTTCCTAACACCACCATCCTCATCTCAGTTCAACACCATCACGCACGCGCAAATGGAAAGCCAAACTAGAGGACCCTGGCTAGCCCCGCTCGAGTTATTTAGTCTATGAGGGTTCCTGCAATTGCATAGGCCTCACGCATGGTTGCACGCTCAGTCTTGGTTCAGGAGGTACAGAACTCGCACCTAGGCGGCAAGAACGAGACAACCCACCACATTCCATGTGGCCTCTCATCCCCACCTTCTTAGCATTTTATTATCCATCTCCACAATTCTCCACCATCAACATCACGGTCACAAGTTAACACCTGTTTCCAGCATTCACCATCCCTAGTACAACTAGGCATTTCACTAAGCAGGGCTAAGCACTTGCATAGCATAGTAAGTATTCCATGGCCAAAAATACAAACCTATGGTAATAGGAAGGTAAAACAGGTATTGGCAACAGGATTCTAATGCAACTAGTAGGATACTCTAATCCAGGCAAAAGACATTTAGAACCGCATGCAATATTATAGTGGAGAAAATAATTGCGGAAAATAGGATAGGATATGCTCAGAGGGGGGATTACGCTTGCCTTGTTCAGCGGAGTAGTCAAACTGCTTGTCGGAGTAATGATGCTCAACTCCGAACTCGTGATCTACCGGAGAGCAAACAACACCGGAAAACAAAAATAACAATCAACACATGGCATTTGTGCAATGCATACAAAAATGATGATATGACATTTTAATGCAACTAAGAGACCCTGGACATGATCTTCAAGTTAAATGTGGTCCCCGTTATATTTATTGCATTATTTGGATTAAACCCCATAGTAAAACTTAATGATTCCAAGTACTACTAGAGCACATTATGGTAATTGTGAACAAATATGCATGATGATGATGATTCTGGTCAATTCATATTTTTCTGAACGTTTTGGTATAAGGAACACAATTTTCGGAGGCCCCGATCAATAGTTATTAATTTTGTAAATCCTCCTTTTAATTATTTACTTTTAATTAATTTAACTCCAACGATCAAATACTTTATTTCCTCGACTCGAAAGGGGGAGCGGAGCTAGTAGGAATCATCGAGTCGATGTCCCTACGTTGCGAGGAAGGAGCGGGGGAACCAATGCTATCGGAGGGAAACAGAAAAAGAAACCCAAAAAAAAAACAGTCAACCAGCCTCCAGGCCGGTCTGGGCCGGCTGGCAGGCCGGCCTAGCCACAGAGGCAACCGGCCGACAGCCCGGTCTGGGCCGGTCCACAGGCCGGCTTGGGGCCCGAGGGATCCAGCCCACAGCCCGGCTTAGGCCGGTCTCGCGGCCGGTCGCGCGCTGCGGCGACAGAGACGGAGACGGCGACGGACGCGACGGCCACGGTGGCCACGGCGACGTGGGAGAAAGGGGGAGGGCACGGAGGGGTGCTACGGGACGGCGAGCTCACCACGGTTGCGTTGGTGCAGACGGCGTGGCGGTGGAGGGCGCAACGGCGACGGAAACGAACGGCGGAGCTGCGGCGGTGGTGGAGACGAACTCGAGCGGCGGCGGCGATTCTCGGCCTCCCCGCTCGATTCCTCCGGGGTAGAGATGGAGTGGACCACGGCGGAGATGGTGGTGGAGCTCGATTTGTTCGGGAGCTGCTCAAACGTCGGCGACGAGCTCGGCAGGGGCGGCGGCCATGGCGCGCATCGGTGGGGAGCAGAGAGGAGCGAGACAGAGGAGCACGGGGGAGGAAATGGGGAGTAGGGGCCCGGGGATGCTTGCTCCTGTGCAGGTGAGGGCAGGGGGGCCCGACGCGTGCGAGGCGAGCGCGGCAGTGCGGCGCGGTTCGGCGGGAGCGGAGCTCCAGGTCGCTACAGAGGAAGAAACGGAGGTTTTGCAATTTAGTCCTTGGAACTTTGAAAACATCACGAACAGGTCCTTTTCAGTACTGTTTTGCCCTTTGCCGATTTAATTGGGGTACCAGGGCAACTCCAAATGCAAAGAAATTTGGTGGGAAAATATTATTTGTTACAAAGAGCCTCTGGTAAAAATTGGAGCTCATTTGGAACAAGTTTGTAGAACAAACTTGTTTCACTTTCATTTCTGCCCCATTTTCAAATCATTTAATTGGGCTTCTTCTTTTATTCCAAAAATGCTGAAAAATATTCATGTGGGCTACTCATGCAAGGTAGAGGCTCCACAATTTTTGGGGTGCAAGATAAGATGTTAAACACCACCTTTGTTTGGAGAGGTTTACAAATAGAGCATTTTGATAAAGTTCCGAAAGGTAATACTTTTAGCAAGTTTTCCAACAGGTGCAAACTTTAGTTGTGAAAACTTGGAACTTCCTTGACGAACACACAACTTAGTTGAGTTGTCACCAACAATTCACTTGAGGTTCAGTTGTTTGAAAACAAATGTTGCCTTTGTCCCTCGATGTTGCCAAACCAACATTTGTTTGTTTAGCAATTAGAAGTGGATGCCATGATGCATGTATGAGATGCAAAAGTGAAAAATTTACACAGAAATTCAAGTTCTCAAGTTTGGGCTGTTACAAGGGTCTTGCAGAAGATCCTGGCACCATAGAAGAAGCAGGGCTGATCGCGCCCTCATCATTAGCTGATGATTCAGCAGAAGCAGCCGGCAAATTAGGAGCCGACAGGTGGACGCTGTCGCTGTCGCTGGCGTCGGCATGCATGGAATCTCCAGGTCATGGTGAACCAGGAGGCGACAGGTGTCCGCTATCGCTGTCGGCGACGTCGTCCGCCGTGCCATCATCATGCGCATGTGCATGCGCGTCAGGTGCGTCAGGCGCACTGTCCTCTGCGTCGGCAGAGGAGGAATCTCCCTCGATCACCAGCGGGCGAATTAGCGTCAAAGCCAGAGGGGACAAGATCTGCACCGGGATTGCTGTGCCCATGATCCGAGGCAGAATCAGCATCGGAGGGCACGCTGTGGCTGTCGTTTTTTTGCATGCATGGGATCATCATGTTGGGCTTCATTTTCACTCGTTTGTTCATCATTTTGCACAGAATTTTCAGCCGCTTGATCTTCAGTGTCCTGTGCATGGTTAGTAACAGGTACATATGGCAAAGACATGTGATCATTAACGTGTGCAACCCCTTATGTGGATGATGTGGGAAGAAGCAAAATATCTTGTTTGAGACGTTTTCCGGCATTTGGATGCAAGGAGGCAAATTGAAAAACTTGTTCATCAAACACAACATCTCTAGAAATATAGACTTGGCCTGTAGTGGTGTCTAGGCATTTTACTCCTTTATGACGAGGCTATAGCCTAAGAAGATGCATCGTGTGGAGCGGAAAGCCAATTTACATTTGTTGTAGGGTGAAGGTTGGGCCAACAAGCACAACCAAACACATGAAGGGAGTCATAATTTGGTTTGGCATGAAGGAGTCTTTCAACAGGAGTTGCAAAAATTGAGAACCTTGCTTGGAAGCAAGTTGATAAGAAACGTGGCTGTGAGGAATGCTTCATCCCAGAATTTAAGTGACATGGATGCATTAGCAAGCAAGGCAAGACCAACTTCAACAATGTGGCGATGTTTTCTTTCAGCAGAACCATTTTGTTGGTGAGCATGTGGACATGAAACATGATGAGTAATGCTCACTTTTTGGAAAAAAACTATTTAGTTTCTCATACTCACCACCCCAATCTGTTTGCATAGTGATGATTTTCCTATCAAACTTCCGCTCAACAAGTTGTTGAAAATTAAGAAAGACTTGATAAACATCAGAACGGTTCTTGAGCAAATAAATCCATGTAAATTTACTATAATCATCGATAAAGCTTACATAATAAGTGTGCTTGCCAACAGAAGCTGGAGCAGGACCCCATACATCAGAAAACACTTGTTCCAAAGGAATAGTGGAAACACTAGTGAAAGCAGGATGTGGTAATTGACGACTTTTAGCTAATTGGTAAGAATCACAAATGTAAGGATTTATTTCTGAGGAATAAGATAACTCATTTTTCCTAAGGATTTGTTGCACCACAAATGAAGAAGGATGGCCTAGACGTCGATGCCATGTGGAGGACGAAGGCTTTATTGTAACAAAGGCATGCTTGGATGACCTCGAAGAGATGGGCACTAAAGGATAGAGACCACCATGACAGGGACCCTTAAATAGAGTTCTCCTTGTTGCCTGATCCTTGATCAAAAAGAAGAAGGGGTGAAACTCAAGAAAAACACCATTGTCAAGTGTAAGCTTGTGAATAGATAACAAGTTTTTAGATGCATTTGGAACATGAAGAATATTTTTGAGATGAAGTGATGTGTGCGGGGTGCGTAAAGTTTAATGACCAACATGACTTATAACCATACCTTTTCCGTCGGCCGTGTGGACGCGCTCGCGTCCGTTGTACTTCTCACGAGTGGAGAGCTTGTTTAGCTCGCCGGTGATGTGGTTGGTGGCTCCCGTGTTGGAGTACCAGTTGGTATCCACACCATAGGAAGCCATGTGTGCAGCCTTGTCATCTTGATCACCATCACTGTCAGAATCATCGTTCTTGTAGCCCCACCAGCAATCAGCAGCCGGATGGCCATGAATTTTGTAGATTTGGCACGTCACATCAACGTACGGGGTTGGAGCGCGATCACGGCGGCCACGGCGGCGTCCGCCATCCTGGCCACCATCGCGCCTGCCATAGCCTCCTCCATAGTCTCCACGGTGGCCACGACCGGCCACCTCCACGACCACCTCCATAGCCTATAGCCTCCATGGTAGTCATCACGCGGGCCACGGTCGCCGCGCTCGCCACGGTCACCGCGATCACCGCGGTCACCACGGTCGGCAGTGCGGCCGCGATCTCCACTGCGAGGAGGACGAATGTCTCATCCACGTTGTGCATCGTTGGCAGAGGACGTGAAGGCGGCATCGGTGGGATCATCTAGCAGCTCATTGTGCATGTCAAAAGAAGATAATTGCCCAAAGAAATCATCTAGGGTTGTACCGGGGTTTGCGTTGATGGCGGTGACCAGGGAGTTGTAGGAGCCATCAAGTCCATGCAAGATGTACCCGATGAGCTCGTCTTCATCGAGGGGTTTGCCGGCGGCTGCCAGCTCAGATGCGAACCCCTTCATCTTGGTGAAGTATTACTCAACCGTGAGCTTCTCTTTCTTCGTGTCATTGAGGGCTGTCCGGAGATGCTGCACCATCGACCGGGAGGCGGAGGAGAACATGCCGGTGATAGCAGCCCAGGCTTCAGCGGTGGAATCCATCCCAAGGACGTGGGAAAGGATGCCCGGGGAGAGCGAGTTCAAAAGAAATCGCAACACCTGCTGGTCTCGAGCGATCCAAGCCACATAGGCGGGATTCTCGACTTTGCTTTTCTTCTTGTCATCATCTTCAACTTCTATCGTAGCGGGCGGCGCGCGGTCAGATCCGTCGAGCAGGCCCATGACTCGTGCTCCGCGGAATGCAGGGAACACCAAGGCTTTCCATAGGAGAAAGTTCTTGCGAGTAAAGGTTTGGCTTGGGGGCGCTCCTAGGGCGGCGGCCAGCGAGTTCATCGAGTTCGACGAGCTCATGGCAGCGGCGGGGGAGGGTTTTTGGTCGTAGTTCGTTGGTTGTGTCGTAGGTTTTTGTGTGCGGCGGCTAGGTCATGGAAGAGTATGCTCTGATACCATATTAGGTTTTGGGGAGAACGATGCCTCGTTGGAGAGCATCGGGTACGTGTTATATAGGGGTAGAAAGAGCCTCTACCGTGGCAATTACATAGGGGTACAATACGGGTTGGTGTACTACACCATACCCGGTATTGTACGTACATATGATGTCTAACAGGGTTGTGCAAATACATAGACGGTAGTTCAACTTTTTTAATTTCGTAATAAATATGAGAGATTTGATGGCATGGAATACATCAATACTTTATAAATGCCCATTTCTTATCATTCTTCTCTAGTTAGCAAATGTTTGTGTGTGTATATATGTTCTCCTCTAGGTCTTGAACCAAGCATGTTGATTATTTCATTATAATATCGTATCAGCTTAAAGAAGTTACACATGAAAAATAATAACTATGTCTAGTTGCACCATAGAGGTAGTAAAACAATTTCAAATAGCATATGTGCTTCTAAGAAATAAAATCTGAGAAGAACAATGCCCACAACTTCCTCTTCAAGTAAGGAACCACTTAACGTCCATTTGCTTCCTGGTACCTAATATTCCTATCCCAAAGACTCGCGAGTGAAAGAGGGAAAACAACACTGAATCAACCATCAGCCGCTAGATCTACCACCGTAGGAGAAATCACATACTCCTGGATGTCTAAATTTCGAAGTATTATAAAAATACATTGCAAAGGGAAGAGAGGTTGTGTAAATACATAGGCGGTAGTTCAACATTTAAATTTCGTAATAAACGTCTGCGAGATTTGATGGCATGGACGACATGGATCACCTACAATATTAGCTGCAAATTATTATTCCTATTTAAGACCAAAGGTAAGAATAGTTTGAAAATACACATGTGACATGTTGTAATGAGAAGATAGCTCTATAAGGTACGAACTTCAATTTGCTCTGCCCATACCTCTTGGCTCTTGTGGCATGCATACCACAAAGTTGTGCGTGCAGTCTAGGTAATACTACTTCCACTGACGAAGGAAGAATACGAAGAATAGTGTGTGTGAATAAACATGGAACTTCCTATACTCCAAGTCTCCAATCAAACAATCATTGAGATCCACTTCTGTTAATGAAAGGGATGTAGCCTAGATGAAAAAAAAAGATCCACTTTTAGGAAAATATTACATAACAATACAGCTCCTATTCATCTCTATGTGTATATACCTTACATTTCCCACGTTAGTCCTTAAACATTTGTGCGTCTACGCGTTCTTTTAATAGCCGAATTTGCAGTTTAGATATGACCCGAGATGCCAAACTTCAAGAATATTTGTTTCACCGGGTAATGTGAAGATATCCTTAAATTTTTTTGCGGGTATTGATATCCTTAATTTGACGTCTATGATGGGGCGTTAGTGAGTAAGACGGTTCTTCAAGGCTCCATGATTTTCCCACATGCCACTAGGTATTTGTATACCAAATCATGTATGAGCCCGATAAGAGTTCACCATGAAAAAAAACATCACTTGTAGAAATGGCACAAGCAGTACCACCTTGCGTGCATTCTGGTACCACCCTTATTAAAATAAGCCAATTGATCAGCACATATGATGCCTCCATGGTGGAAAGTGGAGCCGTATCTGTGACTGAGCCACAAGTCTACTGACGTTAGTGGCCTCCAATGGAGCTGCCATTGTGTCCTCGTCTGGTCACTTCGTGTAATTTTCCTTGCCATATTGTGGTCTAGTGTTATGTTTGGTTTTGTCTACTTGATGAACTGTGATAAGCAGAGCCCTGAATTTTGTGTGTAATTCTCTCGTTTCTGCCATCTCCTCCTTTTGTGATCTTGTTCTGCAGTTATGCTGCTGTTCTTGTTCAACACAAGTTGCTGTGTTGTCTATTTGTTTTCCGAGAAATTCCTTACAATATGTAATGGGAAGGCATTGTTCCACATACTCCGGGTATCTAAACGCCTCATATAGGCAGCCCATTCATGAGCAGTACATATTTGAACTCTTTTAGCAAAGACACATGTCCATCCCGGAGAGACGCAAGCGCAAGGGAAAAAATCAGCGTATCCTCCTCTCACATGCGAGAGTGAACACTGGGTCGCGTGAACAATGCCAATGCTATCCAATCAGATTCACAGGCAAATGGTGCCCTCGTCCGGTTGTCGCAAGGCTTCTTGGAGTTCGACTACTTCAGTCTTTCCCGCTCCTACAACTTTCCAACGAGCTACCGGCCTCAACGATATGGCGTGTCCTGTGTGATCGCGGTTGATGACCATGTTGTCTCTGTGCCTGTATCAGCAGCGACATATCCCACAGCGTCTATCCTTAGCCAGCCATGGGTTGGTGGCTCCAAATAGCCTTTAGCTTCTTATGTGTTTATGCTATTTCTAGCACGTTGAACCTTACCCACGAGTAGAGCATGAATCGTGAAAAATGCTGTGGTTGAGGGAGGATCGCGTGCGAGTTAATTATTGTGGCCTAGCGAGATCAGACTAGCTGGAAAAGCTCAGTGGACGAAAACAACTAAACAACGGAGTGCCTCTTTCTCAAGTCCTGATGTCTACCGTTCCCATACAAAGACTAGCGCGCGAAAGAGAGAGAAAACAACAACGAATCAGCCATAGCTTGCGGCTAGTTCTACCGACACTGGCGACTTCACATTATTACGTATATATAGGGAAAGACGGGCGGGGTTTGTGCAAATAGTCGGTAGTTCAACTTTTTAAATTTGGTACGATTTGTTCTGTGCAAGTATACCTCTTTGGGGACTCCAACTGGTTCGCCCACTTCCTCCCCATCTATCCGAAATTGTCCATGGACCAAAAAAAAACAGGGCTTGACATTGTCCCCCAAATAGACAAATGATCCGCGGACTGTTCATTTGGCTCCAATTTGGTTGCCATACTTTGTGGTATAGTGTTATGTTTGGTCGTGTCTACTTGATCAACTATGATAAGCGAGCCCTGAATTTTGTGTGTAGTTCTATCGTTTTACGATCTTCTCCTTTTGTGATCTTGTTCTGTAGTTATGCCGTTGTTCTTGTTCAACACAAGTTGATGTATTCTCTATCAAATTCCTTACAATATGTAATGGGAAGGCATTGTTCCAGATACTCCGGGTATCTAAACGCCTCACGTAGGCAACACATTCATGGGCAATACATATTTGAACTCTTTTAGCAAAGACACATCTCCAGAGAGACGCAAGCGCAGTGAAACAAATCAGGGTAGATTCCCCTAAAATGCGAGAGGGAGCATTGGGTCGTATGAACAACGGCAGTATTGTACAATCAGATGCAATGGCAAGTGGTGCTATCCTCTGGTTCTCGCAAGGCTTCTTGGAGGGTGACTGCTAGAGACTCTTCCGCACTCTTCCGCGCTGCCAGTACTTTCCAGCATGCTACCAGCCGCGACGATGTTGTGGCTTGGGGTGGTGGCTCCAAATAGCCTGTCGCTTTGGCATCTTCGGCGTTGATGCTGTTTCTTGCACGTTGAAGCTTATCGACCAGTAGAGCATGAATCGTGAAAAATGCCATGGTGAAGGGATGTGGGCGTGCGGGTTAACTATCGTGGCCTAGCAAGTGCATACTACCTGGAAAAGCTCAGTGGAGGAAAACGACCAAAGAAGGTTGTGCCGCTGTTTCAAGTCCTGATATCTACCGTTCCCATACAAAGACTAGCGAGTGAAAGAGAGAAAGAAGACAACAACGAATCAGCCATAGCTGTCCGCTAGTTCTACCAACACGGGAGACTTCACATTATTACGTATATACATAGGGAAAGACAAGCGGGGTTTGTCAAATAGACGGTAGCTCAATTTTTTAAAATTTCGTACTCCCTAAAAAATGTCGCTAGTTGTGCTTTGAGTTTGTACATGCAAGGTTATTTTCCCACTACGGTTAAAGTGGATCGGAGAGTGAGATATTTGATGACATGGAAAGCACGCATGTAACATCCCAAATTTTGGAACTAAGAAAAACACTGTTATTAGAAAGCCAAAAATCAGGGCCAACAAAAACTTTTTGAAAATACTTCACTAGTGCTTGAGTTTCACTTCGCATTGCTTTGTTTGGCTTTGTGTGCCTTGTGGTTTGTATTTGTTAACACCTAATAGTAACCTAGTGAACACAACCTGCTTAAAACTTACACCTTGTGATCAAATCATGACAAGAAAAATAATCCTTATGTCTCCTCCAAATCTTATTTTGACCAAAGCTCTTTCCAATGATGTTTTGATTTTAGCAACAACCCAAAGGCCAAGTTCTTGGGAAAAACAAAAGGTATTTTCCTAAGCTATTTATGAAAAATATCATGGAGGTAATCATCTCCCACCTATTTTGAACCAAGTTATTTTTACAAGTGTTTCAAAAACCCCATCATACTTCCTCTTTTGCAAAGACTATGAGCGGGGACTATATTAACCCTATACTTTACCTTATCTGTATTCTTTTTGAAAGTATCAAGAATTGAGTTGAACTACTTTCCAAATCATATTGTCATGATCTTGCTTGATCACCAACTCGCAAAAACACTTGGGAATTGGTTTGTAAACACAATTGCTTGAGTGAACTTGTTGTCTTGTTGTGACTTGTTAGTGGTGTGATCATTTCCTATGTTTATCTTGGAATGATTATACTTGTTTGTCTGTGAGTGTGTGTGGACCTAAATAATTTGAAACCTACAAATAACAGGACTATATAAAAAGGATCAGATTCAAATCCTATCTTAAGCTATCTTCCTAGCTACTTAAATCTTCCAACTTTGGAGACATGCCATTGTGGCAAACCTTGCTCTTCTCATCAATGCACCATCAGGGATCTCATATTCCATATCTATACTTTCCATCCAAGCTAGGAAAGTGTATTATGATACTCCCTAGCACCTGATTTCAAAGCCCTTTTGATGGCATTCCAAATTAGTGGCTATATTCCTCTTATCTTGGCAATCTTTCTAAAATCACTACTTATCCTTTTTGAGCTCAACCAAAATTTCCTTGCCCACCCTCATGACTTATATTTCACAACTACTATGACCAATGATCTTTCCTTGGCCATTAAACCCCTTTTCTCTCCAAGTATTGGTGCCTACTAAAAAGCCTCCTGTTTTCTTTGTTTTCACCAGAAATCTCAAATATTTTGTCAAAGGATTTATTTATTAAAAATCACTTATGTGATCCATATTATATAACCTCTCATCTCAATTCAAAATTATTTGTTTTGGAAGCATTTTCTTATTTATTATAATTTATTTTCCAAAAGGCCAGGAATGGATTTTAAAATATTTTGTGAATAAAAGTATTTCTGAAATTCTTAGCAAAATTACCCAACATTCCTATGGTCTTATGTGAGCCCTTTATTCAAAAATATTTTCAAACATTAATTAAAAATCTTAAAGAAACTTGACAAAACCTTCTCTGGATCTATCTTCATTCCTGTTAGAAGATAGCATCTTTGGAGCCTTACCAATCTCTTACTTGTGGTACAATTGGAAATGCCTCAACTTGGATCTCCTCTACTCTCTCTTTTCTATCTATCCAAACACAGGTTGTTTTATTTGGGATTGGTGCGCTTAGCTTTCCATGATGTTTTCTTGTGCTAGTCAAAGCAGTGTCCATAACTCTATTATTTTTAGCCTTTTGGCATTTTTGTTTTAACACTCAAAACTTAATCCTTATGGAAATGCACCACCACCCCATCCATCCTTGGCATCTTGTCTATCATCCTAAGGTTTTGCTTGAGCCTTTCATGCTTTAAATATCCTTATTCCATGATGGTTTTGATGCCACCATAATAACAGTTTCCTGAAAACTGTTATTTTGTTCTCTTTTTGCCTCCTTGCAAAATCATCTAAATTTTCTTGCTCATTCATGCATTGGTGACCCTTGTGATCAACAATGATAGTACCTCACCTATATACCTCTCTTCTTGATCCTTTTGGCCTTTTTATCACTTAACCATGATGGTTTTTCTACCCTCATGATAACAGTTTTCGGGGACAATTTTTTTCACGAAGTCCGGATTTCTGAACTTTACTGAAAACTGCACCTCGGCTGAATCCAAGTTTGTTCAAAAACGTGGTTTAAACTCACCCAAAACCCCACCTAGCCTCACCCCTTTGCTAACCTATCTACCCTTGTGCATTTCGTGCACAAGTGGCGTGCCAGATGGGCGTGCTCAAGCGTGTCGACCCGGCGTCCATCGTGCACACCCGAGCGTGGTCTCGCGTGTGTGGTGCACCACGGCCGTGTCCACCTTGCCATGCTGCACCGCACCGTCACATGCACCGCACCCCTGCCGCCCGCGCACGCGAGGAGACCGGGAAACGGTCGATACCGGCTTGACCAACCCGAGCGCGCGCACGGGCATGATTGCCTCAAACCGCCCGCCTTCGCCCTCGTTTCCACCCCGCCTCGACATCACTACACTGCCCTGTCTGCAGAGCACGTGCACGGCATTGATGCCGCCCAGCTTGGCCACTCCCTGTCCAGCAGAGCCGCTCCTTTGCCGCGCCCGAGCCAGCCACCCTCTCTCTTCTTTGCTCCGGTGTCTTAAGACCACACCACCGCACACCAGCTTGCCATTCCACACCCCCACACCTACCTCTCCACCTCCCACTGCTGTCTCCACTCCTCCCGCTCCCGGTGAGCGAGGAGAGGGGTGAACTCGCCGACGGCCACCACATCTTGCCTGAAGGGTTGCCGTCGATTCTTCCCTCCTTTCTCGGACATTTTTACCTCAGGTGTTAGCTCTGCTCGTGTAGCACCTCACTGACATCTCCTTTTCCTCTTGCGCACGCACAGATCGACGAGGCCGTGCCGGACCCGAGAAGGACGCACTCGAGTTCGCCGTCGATTGGAGCTGCTGCGTGGATTCTTCTTCAAGCCAAGCACTTCCCCGACCTCCCGCATCACCACGAGCCCACGCCATCACTGTTCGCACTCCCTCGGTGAGCTATCCGTGCCCGTATGCCATGGCCGAGCTTCTGCTCCTATTCTGCAGGAAGAGAGGAAGGCGACGAACAGGAGCCGTCGATTGGCAGATCGACGGTCCCCTTTGAATTCCTGTCTTTTTCACTTCACGCGCGCGCCGCATGGGCCGCTGGGCCGAATCCGGCATTGTGCGGCCTGGCTCTATTGGATCTGGCCCATTTGTCTTTTTTTTTCTTTTGTAGATCTATTTTCTGTTTGAATTTCCTGTTTAAATTCGATCTATGTGTGCAAATATTGTGGTGTAAATTTTGTGGGGTTCCTATGAGTTTTCTTAAACATGCAGAGCTGGTTATATGCAAAAATATATTTTTAAGTGCTGTCTAGATTAAATCTTGTAAAAAGTTTCTTTTTCACTAAATCGTTAATATCTAGAGTTTTATAGATCCAAATATTGCAAACTAAAATTCTATGGATAGCCTGAGATGGTACCTATCTAGGGGTGTTGGACTTGCATGCAAATGAAACTTAGAACAAAGGTTCTATTCTTTTTACTAAAAGCACCAGAGAGCACTTTGGTGATTTTTGTAGATTTTTGTGTGAAGAATTTAGGAACAAATCTAATTGTGTTAGTTTATACTACTAACAGAGAACCCAAATCTAGCTTTGCATAATTGTTTGGTTAACAGAACATTTTATGTGTAAGATTTAGTAAAAATGTTGTTTTCTGCCTCTAATAAAAGGAAAAGATTTAAGTGCCTTTATTAGGAAATTGTTGTTTGTGTTATTTGCTGCATGTTTAGGTGTTGTTACATACTTGTTACTGTTGTTTGACTCGCTAAGTATATGCTAGTACTGTTAGTGGCAAGTGTTAGGTTTGAATTGAGTTAAGCAAGTGTTGTTAAGTGGTGATGGAAAACCTTAACAATTGTTTACTTATGTTGGTGTTGTTTGATGAATTATATTAGCTAAATAACCTCTATTAATTAAAACTTTAGCTACTGATTGTTTACATTAGTTAGTGGTGCTTAGCCTTGCAAGTTAGTAGTAATCCCTAAAAGTTGCAACCTATCATACCCTAACGTGGTGAAATGTTTTGACTTTTAGAGAATAATTGATGACATAACTTTTGTCTGAAGTATTTCCTGATTAGGGTGAAAAGATGTTTGTCAGTTACCTTTAGCTGAAAGTGTTATTGCTCTCTTTGCTTTTAGCTTGTTACTTGTTGAATGTATGCTTGACTGGAGGTTAGATTTTATTATGAAAGTGGGACCAGAGTGTCCCAGCCTTTAAAAAAAATGTGTGTAGTGTGTTGCTCGCTTGAAAAATGCTATGTTGGGATATGACTACTTGTTTGCTTATCACTTGTGGTTTTTGGATTGCTTATTGAATGTTGCTTCTTTTTCTTTTGCGACGCTAGAATTTAACGCTATCGAAGTGGCCATTGAAGAGGATTTATTGAAGAAGGGTGGGAATTTATTTTATTAATCTCAGAGGAGAAGTCCAGGGACATATTGCTGAACCAGGCAAGCCATTCTAAAAGCTTGCTGTTTATAATACTTATCATTATCTTTCATGCATGTTTTTACTTTAATGCTTTTTTTCAATAAAGTAAAACCTATTTTGATGTGGTTATAATACTATATTATATTACTACTATATATACTACATAAAGCCATATTTGGCATAGTGCCAAACCCCTAGCCAAATCCTTTATATACCACCACCTATACTAATCACCTACAAAGTCCCTAGTTGGACACTCAAAAATGTTGTTTTTGGAAAAACAAAGGCTTTGTGAAAAACCCCTTGGAAAGGTGGGACCTTGTCCATGGGAGGTTGTAGAAGAGAAATGTTTTCAAAGTTGTTTTTCCAAAAAACGACTCATAACCTAGTCTGTGCTGGACAACCTTACCGTGCAACCACATTACCTAGGAATGGGACCGACTTAGCTGGAAACTTTTTTATTTTAGTATGGGGATACCTCAATTGGCTGTAAGGGGTTAGAGTTCCCTGAACCGAGTGCTGCAAGAGATGGGCATACAAAGTGTGGGATTAAGTTCGCCACCGGGAAGCAACGGTGGGTCTCCTGTCATGGCGGTGTGCAGTCTAGGGAAACCGGATCGATACGGCTAGCTCACATGGTGCCGGGGAGAACAAACCCATCGAAGAGGTAGCCCTGTGATGACGTGAATCACACGTTCGTTGGGAGACCCCAAGAGGAAGGTATGAAGCAGTGTAGCAGTAGTTTCCCTCAGTATGAAACCAAGGTTTAATCGAACCAGTAGGAGTAAGAAATCACTTCTGAAGGTTGTCAGTGGCGTGCTGACATGGAACCTGCACACAACACAATCAAACTACTTTGCCCCAATGAAACAGTGAGGTTGTCAATCTCACCGGCTTGCTGAAAACAAAGGATTAAACGTATGGTGTGGAAAATAGTGTTTAATTGCAGAGAATCAAAATGAACAATGATTGCAGTTGGTTGAATTATCAGTGTAAAAGAATGGACGGGGGTCCACAGTTCACTAGTGGTGTCTCTCCATAAAAGATAACTAACATGCTGGGTGAACAAATTATAGCTGGGCAATTGACAAAATATTGAGCGCCTGACAAAGCATATATATGACATGATGATTAGTATGGTATTCATGTGGGCATTACGACAAAATACATAGACCGTTATCCAACAGCGTCTATGACTAATAATCCACCTCCAGGTTGTCATAACGAGTTCCCCGTTGGTATTAAGTTGCAAGCAACGGATAATCGCATTAAGTAATGTGCGTAATGTAAACAAATGCATTAGACCTAACGGCGCACCCTGAAGCTAAGCATCGGTTATTTTATCCCTAGTGGCAATAGCACATCCACAATCTTAGAAGTTGTTGTCACTCTCCCAGATTATCGGAGGCATGAACCCACTATCTAGCATAAATACTCACTCTTGGAGTTACAAGCATCTACTTGGCCAAAGCATCTACTATTAACGGAAAGCATGCAAGATCATAAATAACTTGACATAGTATT
Organism: Poa pratensis; assembly: GCA_947311845.1. NCBI lineage: Eukaryota > Viridiplantae > Streptophyta > Magnoliopsida > Poales > Poaceae > Poa > Poa pratensis. Next base: position 14,757,215 of record CAMZMU010000078.1, read on the forward strand.
CAATATTCATCGGATCCCAGCAAACACAACATGTAGCATTACAATAAGATGATCTTGATCATGATAGGCAGCTCACAAGATCTAAACATGATAGGATAAATTGGAGGGACAACCATCTAGCTACTGCTATGGACCCGTAGTCCAAGGATGAACTACTCACGCATCACTCCGGAGGCAGGCATGGTGATGTAGAGCCCTCTGGTGATGATTCCCCTCTCCGGCAGGGTGTCGGGGAGAGCTTCTGAACCCTCCCGAGCTAGGGTTGACGGCGGCGGCATCTCTGGAACTTTTCGTGGATAATGGCTCGGGTATTTAGGGTTTTCGCGTCGGGAAGATTATATAGGCGAAAGGGCGGCGGCTGGAGACGCCCGTGGGGCCCACACCACCCCACGGCACGGCAGAGGGGGGCCGCGCCGCTCCATGGTGTGGCTGGCTCGTGGCTCCCTTCCGTCTCTCCTTTGGACTCCGTGTACGTGTTGGAAAAATAGGAGGTCCTGTCCAAGTTTCGTCCAATTCCGAGAATATTTCCAGACTAGCTTTTCTGGAATACAAAAACAGCAGAAAACAGGAACTGGCACTGTGGCATCTTGTTAATAGGTTAGTCCCAGAAAATACATAAAAATGCTACGAAGTGTATATAAAACATGTAACAATTGGTATAATATCAACATGAAACATCAGAAATTATAGATACGTTTGAGACGTATCACCCTGTACTAGGGTAGACATAGTGAAAGGCTTTGATCGATTATCCGAACCCCGCATACTCTTGTATGAAGGTCCGTGGCTGATCACGGCGGAAAGATCGTTTGATGTGGTGAAAGTGCACAAACTCTGCAGAGTCAAAACTATTCGAATAGTGTCCGCGGTCATGGACAGATGAAAGGCCATGTAGCTAGTATTGTGTCGGTGTTTTCAAAAAAGATGTTTGATGATGGAAAATGTTGGAAAACAAAGTAGTACCTAGGAGGTACATGGAAAGGAAACGATGTACCTTGGAGGTACTGGAGTTATGTTAAGCCTAACAGTGTTTTTCTTCAAGAAGTTTTGCAAAAGAAAATCTTTCCTTTAAATGTTTTTACTAAAACCTCGATGATATGTGATATCTACGAGAGAAAACAATATTATTTTTGGAAGTATCTTTTTTCAACAAAGTTATAGATAGACTTTGCAACCACGATGAATCTTCCATCCATCATGGGTAGTGAACCCTATGTAAAACCTACCTACCACTGCCATATATGCATACCTGCATTTTATTAGCTTTCTTTTGGGGTGTCTTGCGAGTGCAATCAAATGTACTCATATTGGTTTCGTCCCTGGCTATTGTCTTAGCCAGACTTCGAGAAGGAGGAGTATACTAAAGATGAGGAGTTCGTCGACGTCTGTGCGAACTAGACCGTCTCCCAGTCAGCTGCCTGTAGGGTTATGGCAAATGACTTGGGCTCCACGTTGTTTGGTGATTCCACTGCAAGTACCTATTGAAGATTATCACTTCAAGCAAGTAAGTATATTTATTCGGTATTTATGGATGTTATTTTGATACAAGTTGATTGTGCTCAGCGACACACTGATCATGGGATCGCTGATGTTATACGCACAAGGGTATTTCGGACAGCTAGTCCAGGGACCCCACAGACTTGGTATCAGAGCCATCCTGACTGTAGGAGACCTTAGTTAGCATGGGCGTTAGATAGGAGCCAAAAAAAGCTATTTTCTGAAAGCAAAACACCGAGATGACTAAGTGCTAAAATACTGCTTATGTCCTCTCCCCTTTTCTATTTGGAACTTTACTTGCATTAAGATATGTTTCGCATACTTTAAAATTTTGCACACTGTTCACTAACTTAAGCTATACTTAAAATTTGTGTAGATGCCAGTAACCTTCACTGAGTCCCTTCAGTTGGGTGCCGAGCCGAGCACCGAAGCTCCGCGTAAGTTTGAGGCGGATCTTGTCGCCTTAACCAAGAAGGTGAGACGCCCCCTCCCTGAGTTCCAGGGCGGAAGAGTTTACCCGCTCTCAGTTGTCGACAAGTCATGGCTCGTGGTGTGCACTCTTCGAGGCCCTCTCGTGCCACCCAGTGCCGATGTGCTGACGATTGACGTTGTGGAGCACACCTAGGAGGACGGGCTCATGCGAGCAATGCAGGAGGCCATCGGCCGCCTAGTCCACTATCACCATGCCGAGTTGGAGGGCACATGTTTTGAGTTCTATGGGAGGCGTGACTTTATGGGACACCCCCTTCCGACTCTCCAGCACCCTGATTTTGGGCAGCACTTGGAGGACATGGAGCGCTTGCTCCACCATGCCCAGACCCAGCTTTGCCATGCCCTCTTGGATTGTGACTTCAAGGACATGCAGATGGCCGACATCAAGGGGGAGCTGTTCGATGCACAGGAGGAGCTACAGATTTTCCAGAACCAGTTGCAGACGTCCCAGGATAAGCTGAAGACGTTCGAGGAGTCCCTTCGCCGTCTAAATAGGACAAAGAAAAGGTTTCAGCTCTCGAACGGTTATCTCAAAGAGCAACTGGGAGACCTTTGGGAGAAGATGGAACAGAAGGAATCTCAGATTGAGGAGCTCGAGGAGGAGGTACAGGATCTCCGCAAGGTGATTGAGGATCTCCTACCCGACGACGAGGCCCTGATAGAGGATATGGACATGGAGCCCGATGTTCCACCTCAGTAGGGAGTCACGATGCCGTAGGATCATGGTTATCTTAGGCTTATGTCATACCAACCCTTTTTAATCATGATCGAGTCCATGTAATGGTTCCTATGAAACCATGTTTGTGTTGAACTTACGCTATGTTGTGTCGAGCTGGATGCTATCAATTGGTGTGTTGCTTTTGTGATGCTTCAGTTGGTTTTAAGTGTACCTTGCTTGTTCTTTGTTTGTGTGTTGTTTGATTGATGCCTTTTTGTGAGTTCCACAATCACGCCTTGTTGGTAACACAAGTAGCCATACTTCGTCTTGCTTGAAAAATCCTTTTTTGTTCTTTTTGTAAAATCTTTTGGCCCTTTGACCCTAGTTGCACTTTTTGCACCCTAACAAAAACCTGACCTAGGAAACATTTCGGAAAGACTTGGTATCAAAAAAATTTCTCTTGTTCATCCGCTTCATCTTCTATTGGAAAGTGCAAGATACCGAAGACACTCAACTCCAACCCGAGAAAGACTCAAGATTTTGCAATCTAAAATGCAAGTCAGCTACCGGGCTTCGTGCACCACTTCGTACTACCCTGTCAGGAGCCTCAAGGTAGCTGGAGGTTCAGGACTCATCTGAAGATGACGCGGGCCATGCCTCGCGAAACCATCTGAAGGAGTATCATTATAACAACATTAACTGTAACATCCTAAAATTTGGTCTTTCAAAAAAAATCCCATTTAAAAATACTGCTATTGACTTTGGATTTAAATTTTCCTCGGTTTAACGACCTTTTCGATTTTCAATCTTTCAGAAAACCTTGTCCAAGTTTGGGATCTTGTGTTTTGGGTTCACTTGCCCACTTGGCACACTGGTTACTTGACCTTTTACCCAAAAATCTTTTCTCAATACCTCCTTTTATTTGAAAAATCCAAAATCCTTTTATCAGAGCTTTACAAAGGAAGTGTATTAAATATCTTCTAAAAAATCCTCCAAAATTAAGGGAATGATCCCTAGGCAATATGTAGCCTATTTATGCAAAAATAATTGATTCCTTATAAAGAAAATATTTGATATTTTCCCTATTTAAGTTTCTGCCCTCTAACTCAAATGTTTTTGGAAAATAGTCAAATGATTTTTCTAGTGGGAGTCAAGGACCTAGTTGCAAGCTGATGTCTATGCACACTTCTATTCTTGTACACAGTGTTGGGTCTCTAAGTGTAGAGGTTTGTAGAACAACAGCAAGTTTCCCTTAAGTGGATCACCCAATGTTTATCGAAGTCAGGGAGGTATAGGTCAAAGATATCCCTCTCAAGCAACCCTGCAATTAAGATACAAGAAGTCTCTTGTGTCCCCAACACACCTAATACACTTGTCAGATGTATAGGTGCACTAGTTCGGCGAAGAGATAGTGAAATACAAGTAATATGGATGATTATAAGTGGTAATTGCAATCTGAAATAAAAATGGCAGCAAGCAAACTTGAGCCAAAATGAGAGCAAACGGTGTTTCAATGCTTGGAAATAAGGCCTAGGGATCATACTTTCACTAGTGGACACTCCCAACAATAATAATATAATTGAATACATAAATATTTCCTCTTCACTATGCTACTCTGAACTATTCCCCCGTTGGATAGAAATACCAATCTACGGCGTAGGGCTACAAGAGCACACCTTAAAGTCTGAGTGAACAAACACCACAATATCATAGAACACCAAGACCATCGTGTAGGGCTGCAAAAGCACACCTTAAAGTCTGTCTTCCACATCTAGGGAACCCCAATGTCACTATGAGCGCCCCAAAATAGTACTAAACAAACACCACAATTTTATAGTGAAAACCAACAAAAGAACAACTCATGATAAGTATTCCTGTAATCTTTAGCCTAAGAGTCACACACGGTGCGCACACTGTCAACTTCGCACCATGGGACAAAGGTGACTCCGGAGATTACATTAATAAAACCACTTGAGTAGCATAATTCATAAGATAATGAAGAGTAACATCTATGGATCCAACTAGATTACAAAGCTCATGATCACATAAAGATCACACCATGGGAGAGAGAGATGAACCACATAGCTACCGGCATGAGCCCTCAACCTCGATGAAGACTACTCACACATGGTCATGGTGAGCACACTTGATGGAGACTCCGGAGGGGGAATGAAGGAGCCTTCCGGAGGTGATCCCGGCGGTGTTCCCCCCTCCGATCTTCTCCGGCGGCAACCTTCTGTCTTCTGTTTCGTGGTTATGTGTTTCTCCGCCACCTCCTCGCGAAACTCCTTGGGGGAGTATTTTTATAGACAATTTTAGGTCAAGACGAAGCCACGGAGACGAAAACGGACGGCATCGGAGCCACGAGGGGGAAAAGATGTGGGCCCACACGGCCAGGTACAGGGGGCCGCATGGGACCCTCTAATTTCCAGCTGGTTGGGCTTCTGGTCTTTGGCCTTGCCCTTTTTGGAGTCCCGAAGCTCCCGGAAAGTCTGAAACACTAAAAAAGACGTTTTCTGGAAAAACAGAGTTAGAACCAAAAAAGAGGGGGGATTATTTAGAAAATCCCCGAAATCACTATAAATCATGAATATAACATCATATAAGTTGCAAATATGTAGGAATATCTAGTAATAACATGCAAAGTTCATGTATGCATTTTAATACTAACAATGGATATAAAAAATGATTACTATTTCTACATAGAGTCAAAGGATTCATTCTTCAAAGGAGTAGCAATATGCAAGATGGTTTATGAAGTGATATCAAGTATTCAATGCAAGGATGTTCAATGATAATTCACAAAGTGTAACATGAATAAAAAAGTACTATGGACCACATGTATGCGTAATGAAAAGTAAAAACATCCTATAATGGTCATAGAGTATTGATGAAAATCTGAATATAAAAGGTGGACACTTTGGAAAAGATATATATGAGTAGAGGTAAAGCATGCATAAGTTTCATCTAACTTCCAAACTCTTCTACTTAAGTTAATGATTGCAATGTGGTAATCTTGGTATCAAACTCTCATTACCCTATCATAGCATCTTGAATGATTAAAGTTTAAAGTGAAAGCAAATATGAGTAGTGTGCTTGACAAAGTATAGGTTGAATGTCTCATGCCCCTTGAATACAAGTACCTACTCCATGTGTTACTCAACTTGGGAAACAAAGCAAGTTCAAGTTAAATATCATTGTAAGTAATAATAGTATCATTAAGAGCGTCAACTGGGGTACCTCTTGTCCCAGGATATGGAACAAGCCCATATCAAAATGACAAGACAAACAAACAAATGAACAATCTCAACACCCTTTTTATTTACCATTGATAGCTTTTTATTGTAAGGTGTATCACTGAAGGTTCACCATAGTATGTAAGTAAATTTCCACCATGAATGATGCATGGCTTAGATTAGCGGCCCAGGCGTCTCTCTAACCATTTATACAAACTCATTTAAACTTGCTTTATCTCCACATTTATTTCACCCATGATAAGCATCCATAAACAAAAGTACATGATATCAACTAAATGAAATGAAGTGCATGTTGAAAGCTTGCCATGTGACAGCACATATGAGCTAACTCTCAACCAGACATTTGTCAAGCCCACAACATCATAATTTTAATCACAATGGGTCATGTTTTATTATGCAATAAAAGTAAAGTGTGCATCAAGTTCGTGAGAGCTCTATAACCAACTTTTCCCATAACAATCAATAACACAAGCATTTTCATTCAGAGGTATAGATAACACAAATATCATGATAAACATACTCGGAATAGCATAAAGCTAATAGGTAGATATGGTGGACTCACTGGAAAAACTTTGGTTGAAGGTGTTGGAAACAAGTTTTTACTTGTTGGAATTTTTGGGCTAGCAAGAGGGAGAAAGTTGACCATCTAAATGCATGCATGAGTGTCCATAGAACTAACTAATCCATGTTAAACAAATAAAATAACATTCATCATCAAAACATGAATAAAAGATAGCTCTTGATAAAGCATTTCAATTATTACTCATTAACAAGCTCATGAATCATGCAACTATATGTATCTTTTAAATCAACTCAACATCCCTTTTCCCAATCTTATAATAGCATCCAACTAATTCAACCCAAATTTCCAGTAGCTCTCTCATATATAAATGATAGTGTGGTGGTCTCACAAAATAAAAATCAAACCAAACAAACAAAAAGACGCTCCAAGTTTATGCGATAAAGTGTTTCGATCGAAAAACAGAAGTTAGACGTGTGCAAACCGAGAGTGTGTAGGTCCAGTGGGGTTGTCTTCACATCCCCAAGCTTATGGTCTTCACCATCCTTGGATAGCTCTTGGTGCATCTCCTCTAATCCCTGTGAAAAAACTTCAAAACATTGTTTCTCCCATTTCTTTTCTGTGGGGAGCATTAGTAGTGATAAACAAATAGATTTCTTGCTGCATATAATCCTTAACAAAAATTCATATGATGTCCAGAAAGTGTATAATGTTGTATGCCTACTCATAAACTCAATTGGATCAAAAAGATTCAAGTTAAAAGTTCTAAGCATGCATCAAACAAAATGGGACAGAATCTGTCCAGAAAAACAGCAGCAGAAAACATTTTTCTACCACTTAACTTTGTCTAAAATTCTGAAAAATTCATGCATACAGAGGATGAAAAGTTGTAACTACAGTTCAAATATGAGCTCATTCGGAGTTACAGAATAGAATTAAAAATCATACCGTGCACAGATTCGTGCAGGAATAAAATCTCCGAATGCTATAAGCAACTTTTCAAACCAAAATGGGTAAAACTTGGCACTTTATTAAAAATTCCAGAAACTAAACTAAAAACTAAGTCTCTTGTTACAGCAAGAGGACACAAAGAAAATCAAAATAAAAACAACCGGGTTGCCTCCCGTAAAGCGCTTTCTTTATAGCCATATAGCTAGGCTTACTTACTTGTATCAAGATGGTTGGAGTGAGGTGGCTTGGCATCCCCAAGCTTGAATTCTTGTACTTATTTGATATATGTTGGGTGAGTCTAGGGGTAACATCCCCAAGCTTGAGTTTGTCCCTCTTGATCTTTGTTCATCACCCTCAACTCTTCCACTTGAAAAATTCTCTTTACACAAAACTCAACATAAAACTTGATTAGAGGGGTTAGTGTCTCCATAAATTAAATCCTCATAGGTACAGCAAAGACATATCATGAGTTGATTCTAAACATTAGCTACTGTTACTATGGTTGTGCATTGCCCTTTGATCAATAGAACTACACAAAACACAAGTAATGAGAGTAATGCAAAATAAAGACAGAATCTGTCAAAAACTGGACAGCCCGTAAAGAGTGAATTTTCAGAGGCACTTACGTTGCTCAAATCAGAAAATTTTGAACTAATGAAATGTGTATTAATAACTGAAGATTGCTGTCGTAAAATTTCAGGTCAAAATTCTTTTCTGTGATTTTTAACATTTTTCGCAGTGAAGCTTAGGAATCTGTTTTCTGGACAGCCATGATAGTTTTAATGATGCTCACATAGGAACAAGAATTGAAATGCAAAAGAGAGCATCAAGAGAAAAATGTGAAACACATTTAAGTCTAACCCACTTCCTATGCATTGGGATCTTGTAAGAAAATAAATCAATAAAGCACAAAGTGACTAGCATAGGAAGGCAAAGCAAGTGCAACTTCAAAATTTTCAACAAAAAGAGAGGAGACTTAATATTATTGTGGTATATGAAGTCATGTCTCCCTCTCTCATAAAAACTTTCAGTAGCATCATTGATAAAATCACAATATAACCATCACATGAAACATTCTTACCATGATCCATATGCATAAAAGTATCAATACTCTCCACATAAGTAAAAACAGTTTCATTAGTAATAGTGGGAGTAAAACTATCACATCCATCATTGTAATCATCATAAATAGGAGGCATAAATAATCAAATATATCCTCAATAGTAGGTGGACTGAAAACATCACAATGATTATAATCATCATATATTGGAGGCAAAGTATCATCAAAGAAAATTTTCTCCTCAAAACTTGGGGGACTAAAAATACCATATCATCAAAACCAGCTTCCCCAAGCTTAGACTTTTCCATAGCATTAGCAATAATGGTGTTCAAAGAATTTATAGTAATAACATTGCTACCATCATGCAAATAATTTTCCATAGTTTTTTAATTTTCTCTTCAAACACATCATGTCCTAACTCAAGATAAATTTCATATAGCTCTCTAATTTTTTTGTTGTTTTCCATTAAGCCTAACTAGTGAAATAAAAACAAGAAACAAAAAGATATAACTGCAGAATCTAAAGGAAATACCTTCAAGCACACACACGTCAGCAACAGTGCTAGATAGCTAGTAGCAGATGTGAGTACCTTTTACCTTACCTCCCCGGCAACGGCGCCAGAAAATAGCTTGATGTCTACGCACGCTTCTATTCTTGTAGACAGTGTTGGGCCTCCAAGTGCAGAGGTTTGTAGAACAGCAGCAAGTTTCCCTTAAGTGGATCACCCAAGGTTTATCGAACTCAGGGAGGTATAGGTCAAAGATATCCCTCTCAAGCAACCCTGCAATTAAGATACAAGAAGTCTCTTGTGTCCCCAACACACCTAATACACTTGTCAGATGTATAGGTGCACTAGTTCGGCGAAGAGATAGTGAAATGCAAGTAATATGGATGATTATAAGTGGTAATTGCAATCTGAAATAAAAATGGCAGCAAGCAAACTTGAGCAAAATGAGAGCAAACGGTGTTTCAATGCTTGGAAATAAGGCCTAGGGATCATACTTTCACTAGTGGACACTCCCAACAATAATAATATAATTGAATACATAAATATTTCCTCTTCACTATGCTACTCTGAACTATTCCCCGTTGGATAGAAATACCAATCTACTGCGTAGGGCTACAAGAGCACACCTTAAAGTCTGAGTGAACAAACACCACAATATCATAGAACACCAAGACCATCGTGTAGGGCTGCAAAAGCACACCTTAAAGTCTGTCTTCCACATCTAGGGAACCCCAATGTCACTATGAGCGCCCCAAAATAGTACTAAACAAACACAACAATTTTATAGTGACAACCAACAAAAGAACAACTCATGATAAGTATTCCTGTAATCTTTAGCCTAAGAGTCACACACGGTGCGCACACTGTCAACTTCGCACCATGGGACAAAGGTGACTCCGGAGATTACATTAATAAAACCACTTGAGTAGCATAATTCATAAGATAATGAAGAGTAACATCTATGGATCCAACTAGATTACAAAGCTCATGATCACATAAAGATCACACCATGGGAGAGAGATGAACCACATAGCTACCGGCATGAGCCCTCAGCCTCGATGAAGACTACTCACACATGGTCATGGTGAGCACACTTGATGGAGACTCCGGAGGGGGAATGAAGGAGCCTTCCAGAGGTGATCCCGGCGGCTTCCCCCCTCCGATCTTCTCCGGCGACAGCCTTCTGTCTTCTGTTTCGTGGTTTTGTGTTTCTCCGCCGCCTCCTCGCGAAACTCCTTGGTGGACTATTTTTATAGTCGGTTTTAGGTCAATACGAAACCACGGAGACGAAAACGGACGACATCGGAGCCACGAGGGGGAAAAGAGGTGGGCCCACGCGGCCAGGGACAGGGGCCGCATGGGACCCTCTAATTTCCAGCTGGTTGGGCTTCTGGTCTTCATTTTGAGCCCATTCCGTTCGTCTCGAAAATTCTTAACCGTGCTCTTTGGCCTTGCACTTTTTGGAGTCCCGAAGCTCCCGGAAAGTCTGAAACACTAAAAAAGACGTTTTCTGGAAAAACAGAGTTAGAACCCAAAAAGAGGGGGGATTATTTAGAAAATCCACGAAATCATTATAAATCATGAATATAACATCATATAAGTTGAAAATATGTAGGAATATCTAGTAATAATATGCAAAGTTCATGTATACATTTTACATGCATCACAAGCCCAAAGGGTGTCTACACCTCAGAGCAAAAGGTTGGCAAAACCAAAAATGTTTTGCTTCTTCAAAACAAATGTTTCCTTTTTGACGAGTATAGTTTTTCCAAAATTCTAGTCGCACCAAGTTTCGAATTTGCAAAAACTTTATTCAGGAAAGTTGCAGGTTTTCAAATTTGACGCACAGTGACGCAAACCCCATCCCATTTGGTGACCGGAGCTGAGAGAACGGTGACGATGCTGACATTGGCATGGTCTGGACCATGCCAACATCGGCATGGACGTGGCCGTGGAGCGCCGCCCGGTTCTGGTCGACGCCGTTTGGCTTCCCACCCCTCCAAACCTTGCCCAGAGAGTTCCCCTCCACCCTCTCCACCATCCAGCATCCACGTGTCGCCGGAGAAGCGCCGCACAGCCATCTCCACATACGCCAGAGGCGGTAGACAATGCACCGTCTAGTACAGCGCCGCCACGGGCCCCCTGGTCAGTGACCCCTCCGCTGCTGAGCTTTATCCGAGCGCCGGAGATTATCCTCGTGCGCTTCTGTGCCAGCTACCACGCGACGCACCGCACGAACAGGCCGCCGCGCCGCGCTGACACCTCACCGCGCCATTGAAGATGGCCACCTCCTCTCCGGCCTATAAGAAGGCACCCCAGCACCCTCCGATCACGGCACCACCTCTCACACTCTCACAATCATCCTCCACCACAGTATCCGAGCCAGAGGAGCAACACCTCGCCGAAGTCGAGCCCTCCATAGCCGCACTGACCCTTGCTTGATTCCCTCACCTAGTGCATCTCCCCCGACAATTCCTTCCACCCAGAGCCTCCTCTGATCACCACGATGCTTATTCCGTGCTCGCCGGCGTGAGTGGTGGCCGGAATCATCGAGTTCATCATCGACAGGACGCCACCGCCGCCGGAGAAGACGCTCTGCTGCCGCATGGGCTCGCCGTGGTCCGTGAGCACATGGACGGACTACGCCACCCCTCCCTGAGCCGCTCTGCTCCCTCTCCCACCCATCTCCCTCGCCACGGCCGCCGGGAAGCCTCGCCGGTGAGTTCGCCGGAGCCGGCGACCCTGCTCCTCTGTTTTCCTGCATTTTAAAAAGAAAACGGTTCGGTTTGTCGGGCCATTGACAGGTGGGTCCCGCTCGTCAGATTTTTTATGTTTTCTCTGAAATGTTTTCTGTTTTATTTTTCTTTTAAAAAAGGCAGAAAATAAACCAAACTTTGGAGGGCTATTTCTCTCTCAAAAATGGCCAGAAAAATATGAGACACATTTTGCTGGCTTTGTTTTAAAAATATCTTTCCAATAGAACCAAAATGGATTTATTTGGAATTTTTTTGGGCATTTATTCGATGACCTAGGAGGGGTATTTGATGCATATTTTTATTCCTGTAATAGATTTAAACCTCTCCGACGAAGTGGAAGTTGTTCCCGAACCCTACCCCACTGCTGAAGGCAAGCCATCAGCCCGATCTCAAGCTTGGTCGAACTTTAGAATTTTATTCTCGATTACTTAAGTTGATTGCTGTTGCATCTCACATGCCATGTTGCATTTTAAAATTGTCGCATTACTACATAATTGTTTATCTGTTCCTCACCCCCATTCCTGAGGCGATGGGCTGGAGGAACCGCCACAGTCAAAGGAATGGGGAACAATACAACTGTGCGCTTCGCACTTGCGTGGCTTTGTTTGTTTCTTCTTCGCCGAGGTGAGGAGCGAACGAATATCGTCTTATGATTCTCGGAGTTGGGAGCATTTGCCAAAAGAGTTATTTGCTTCTTCTCCCTCCGTCAAACGTGGTTGGCATATGCCCGCCTAGACTGCGACGCTTGGGACATTTGCTTTCCATTTGGTTCTTTTTGCCAAGATTGCTGACACCACGTCAAGATAACCCTCGAATGGAATGGATGCTCTCTTTCTTATGAATGCTTTTCGTTTCATTCATTGGAGACTACATGCCTCACCAACTTTTGTAGTTGATCTACGATGGCGCTGGTCGGAGGTAGCTCCGCCACAGTCATCCGATTGATCCACTGTGCTATTTTTCTATGAACACTGATTCGTGGTTGCGCTGGCTGGAGGAACCGCCATAGTCGCCCAGTCAATACCATCTGCTACTGCTGAACTACTATGTGGATATCATTGTTGCTTGGTTCATGTTGGTGACAGTAATTAAAATTTGACTAAGAAGGTAACCACCTCCCTCGATTAGATTGTGCCGCATAGTGCCACCCACCAGACACAACAAGCACAACCATGTGTCGTTCATATGGGCAAATGATGCATGTAAAATGCATACATGAATTTTGCACTTTATTCACTCATATTCTATTCATATTTGCAACATATAAGGGTTATACCACTGTTATTTAATGATTTTAGGAAATAAAATAATTGTTTCCTATTTTTATGGAATTAACCCTGCGCAGGCAGAAAACCCTATTTCTTTCCTTTTATGTTTCAGGGACCCAAACGTCGTCATAAAATTCTGGAAAAATACAGAGGTCATTATTTTGGAAGGAAGAAGACGTAGGAGCGAAGGAATCAAGCAAACGGAGCTCGCAAGGCGAAAAGGGGGTGGCCCACGCGGCCAGGTACTGTGCCCGCGTGGGACCCACCCATTTGGGCCTCGTGGCTCCGCAGCCGTCGATCCTTTCTCCACCGCCTTCGTCTTAACCTAAAAACGCCTATAAAAAGGTCCCATGACGTTTCGCGAAAGGAGGCGGCGGAGAAAGACAAAACAACGAAACAGAGAGACAGAAGGCTGCCGCCGGAGAAGATCGGAGGGGGGAAACGCTGCCGGAATCACCTCCAGAGGGCTCCACCCCCCTCCGGCGTGTTCATCATCAACATCTTCAGCAAGAACTTCTCCACCATCACCACCATGATGAAGGGGGAGTAGTCCACCCCCTGGATTTGGGTTTGTGGTGGTAACTTATGTATCTCTCCTCTCTTTGAGCTTCACTAATTAGTACCGTATGAGCTGCTGAACATGATTACGGTCATCTATGTAATTCCCATGGTGGATATTGTGGTGTGAGATAATATTTGTTATGCATTTACTATTGTGTTGGATCTTTTATGACTTGTCATACTTTGGAGATATTCTATGATGCATGTGATGGTTTGATTTATGCATAATGCCTTGTTTATCTTTATCATGAGGTGATTGACACCACCAAGTGTAGATAGATGAGAGAGATGTGGTCACACACATGAAATATAAATCATTGCACTAGTGTTTAGAATATTATCCATTATGAAGTATGATGTATGTGGGTACTGGGTGGCCAATGTGACAGAAGGCATAGGTATTGAGTGACACTGTACCGTCCAACATCCTTTATCTGGGGGTAAAAAGGGAGAAGTATGGTGTGGGTGTGACAGCAACCACGCTAGCCTTACGGTGACACTAGCAACACAAATGAGTATTCTTTGAACTATGTGTTTTAGGACATGTAGCCGTTATAAAAGCTACCATTAAAACATGATAATTATGTGTACTTTATCTATAACATGATAATCACCATAGATGAGACAGAGAGGATTAAGTGAACCATGAACCCATGTCCATTGTTCCTATAAGAAACTTACACTTGAGCTTGTCCTCTTGCTGCATAGGGGATTGGGCTTTCTCTCTCTTTGAGAGCTTTTGCTTGCTACCATTTGTCTTGTCCTCTTGCATTGAAGAGGATTGGGACACTTTTACATTCTTGTTTGGTTACTTCCATCCATCAACCACCTTGTTCTCCAAACTTGTTTAGTGCATAATCAACTAAAACTTGTGACACTTTAGTTGTAGGGAATAGATAACTTTTCCTTCTTGCTCCTGCGGATCGATACCTTACTTCCACATTGAGAGGTGCTACAGTGATCCCTTGCTCTTGGGGGTTATCAAGTACTTTTCTGGCGCCGTTGCCGGGGAGCGTAGCGCTTAAGTTTCTATTCTTGTGTGCACTAGACTAAGCTTGGGGAAGTCTCTTTAACTTGTTTTATATCTTGCAATCATCTAAGCTTGGGGAGGTTCCTTTAAACTTGTCTGGGTGTAAGTTCTTCATTACTTTTGCTATGGGTTTTCTGTTTGATTATACACCTGAGGAACTTGCAACATTTACACTTGAGGAACTTGAAATATTACAAGAAGCTGATGATTTCTTTTCTCGAGCAGATGCTATTAAACGTAAAAAGTTAACTCTTGCTGCCATGGAAAGAACTAATATTTTGCAGGAAGAAGAGGACAAACCTAAGCTTGGGGATGCCCATGCAATCTCAAGAAGATGCTAAAAAGAGAACAACTGGAGAATGAAGAGTTGGATCCCCAACTTCACCATCAACATGTGATAGTAACACTCAAACTCAAAAACCTTTTGTTGGTAAACTTATTGATATAATGAGGAGTGTTGCTTAAATATGCTATATGATAATGCTTTAGATGATGGTCCTATGCTTATGATAATCCTCCATGTTTAGAAGTTTTACTACATTATGTGAGGATAAAATGATATACTTGCTGTTTGTGACAATACTCTCATTCATGAGAGTCCTACATTATTCTGAATTCTCCTAATAACACCATAGAGGAGAAATTGCTTATGTTGAGAAATACTTATGTGGTTTGCAATTATCTTTAGTTCCAAATCTTTGTTGCAACCATGATATTAAACTTGATATTGATCTTAACAACTATTTTGAAAGAGGGAAGCATGCTAATAAATTCCAAAATAAATTTAATGATCTCTTTATGTTCCCAAATTATAAGTTGGAAGATTCTATTGGTTATGTGAAAATACACTTCTACTACTTGCAACTATTATGAAAGAGGAGTGATAAGAACCCTCTTTATGCTACTAATAATTATGGGCTGCAAGTAATATTGTTAATATGCATTGGAAAACTTATATTCATTGTGATTCATTCATAACAAAATGCCAATGCATAGAAGAAGTTAGACTTCGTTGTTATTACTTTGTGTTTTGTTTTCTCTCTACCAGGTTTCAACTTGACTATTATTTCATTGGTTTGAGAGCAACATGGGACCCTGGTATAATGCATGGAACACTTCCCAAGGAAGAGGGGAACAACATTCAAGCTCCTCATGAGCTTCATCTTCGCTAAACAACAAGTAAGAAGCCTAGCTATATGGCTATAAAGAAAGCGCTTTGCGGGAGGCAACCCGGTTATTTTTGTGTGTGATTTTTCTTTGTGTCCTCTTGCTGTAACAAGAGACTTTGTGTCTAGTTTAGTTTCTGGAGTTTTAATAAAGTGCCAAGTTTTACCCATTTTGGTCTTGAAAAGTTGCTTATAGTTCGGAGATTTTATTCCTGCACGATCAGTGCACGGTATGATTTTTAATTCTTATTCTGTAACTCCGAATGAGCTCATATTTGAACTGTAGTTGCAACTTTTCATCCTCTGTATGCATGAATTTTTTCGGAATTTTTCGAGAAAGTTTGGTAGGGTAGAAAAATACGTTTTGCTGCTGCTGTTTTTCTGGACAGATTCTGTCCCATTTTGTTTGATGCATGCTTTGAGCTTTTAAGTTGAATCTTTTTGATCCAATTGAGTTTATGAGTAGGCATACAACATTATACACTTTCTGGACATCTCATATGAATTTTTGTTCAAGGATTATATGCAGCAAGAAACATATTTGTTTATCACTATTAATGCACCCCACAGAAAAGAAATGGGAGAAACGGTGTTTTGAAGTTTTTTCACAGGGATTGGAGGAGATGCACCAAGAGCTATCCAAGGATGGTGAAGACCATAAGCTTGGGGATGTGAAGACAACCCCACTGGACCTACACACTCTCGGTTTGCACACGTCCAACTTCTGTTTTTCGATCGAAACACTTTATCGCATAAACTTGGAGCGTCTTTTTGTTTGTTTTGGTTTGATTTGTTTTGAGAGACCACCACACTATCATTTATATATGGGAGAGCTACTGGAAATATGGGTTGAAATATGTTGGATGCTTTTATAAGATTGGGAAAAGGGATGTTTGAGTTGATTTTTAATGATACATATAGTTGCATGATTCATGAGCTTGTTTATGAGTAATAGTTTGCAAATCCTTTTTGAAGAGCTATCACTTATTCATGTTTTGGTGCTGATTGTTATTTTACTTGGTTTAACATGGATTAGTTAGTTCTATGGACACTCATGCATGCATCTAGATGGTCAACTTTCTCCCTTTTGCTAGCCCAAACATTCCAACAAGTCAAAACTTGTTTCCAACACCTTCAACCAAAGTTATTCCAGTGAGTCCACCATATCTACCTACTAGCTATATGCTATTCCGAGTATGTTCATCATGATATTTGTGTTATCTATACCTCTGAATGAAAATGATTATGTTATTGATTGCCATGGGAAAAGTTGGTTATATAGCTCTCACGAACTTGATGCACATTTTACTATCATTGCAATAAATAAAACATGACCCATTGTGATTAAGATTATGATGCTAGTGGCTTGATAAATGTTCGAGGTTGGGAGTTAGCCCATATGTGCTGTCACATGCAAAGCTTTCAACATGCTCCTTCATCTCATTTAGTTGATATCATGTACTTTTGTTTATGGATGCCTATCATGGTGAAATGAGGTGGAAATGAAGTAGTTTAAATGAGTTTGTATAAATGGTTAGAGAGACGCCTGGGCCGCTAATCTAAGCCATGCATCATTCATGGTGGAAATTTACTTACATGCTATGGTGAACCGTCTGTGATACACCTTATAATAAAAGCTATTCCAATGGTAAATAAAAAGGGTGTTGAGGTTGTTCATCTTGTTTGTTTGTCTTGTCATTTTGATATGGGCTTGTTCCATATCCTGGGACAAGAGGTACCCCAGTTGACGCTCTTGATGATACTATTATTACTTACAATGATATATAACTTGAACTTGCTTTGTTTCCTAAGTTGAGTAATCATGGTGTAGGTACTTGTATTCAAGGGGCATGAGACACCAACCTTTACTTTGTCAAGCACACTACTCATATTTGCTCTCACATTAAACTATAATCATTCAAGATGCTATGATAGGGGAATGAGAGCTTGACACCAAGTATTACCACATTGCAATCATTAACTTAAGTAGGAGAGTTTGGAGGTTAGATGAAACTTATGCATGCTTTACCTCTACTCACTTATTCATCTTTCCAAAGTGTCCACCAAACATATTCAGATTTTCATCATCACTCTATGGACCACATGTATGCAAAAGTAAGAATGTCCATATTACTTGCTACTATGTTACACTTTGTGAACTATCAATGAACATCCTTGTCTTGAATACTTGATATCACTTCATAAACTATTTTGCATATTGCTACTCCTTTGAAGAATGAATCATTTGACTTTATGTAGCAATTGTAATCATCTTTGATATCCATTGTTAGTATTAAATTGCAAAGTCCATGTTAGTTTTATCACCTTCATACTCGAGGTCGAGCATGGGTTAAGCTTGGGGATGTTGATGCATGTAAAATGCATACATGAACTTTGCACTTTATTCACTCATATTCTAATCATATTTGCATCATATAAGGGTTATACCACTGTTATTTAATGATTTTAGGAAATAAAATAATTGTTTCCTATTTTTATGGAATTAACCCTGCGCAGGCAGAAAACCCTATTTCTTTCCTTTTATGTTTCAGGGACCCAAACGTCGTCATAAAATTCTGGAAAATACAGAGGTCATTATTTTGGAAGGAAGAAGACGTAGGAGCGAAGGAATCAAGCAAACGGAGCCCGCAAGGTGAAAAGGGGTGGCCCACGCGGCCAGGTACTGTGCCCGCGTGGGACCCACCCGTTTGGGCCTCGTGGCTCCACAGCCGTCGATCCTTTCTCCACCGCCTTCGTCTTGACCTAAAAACGCCTATAAAAAAGGTCCCATGACGTTTCACGAAAGGAGGCGGCGGAGAAAGACAAAACCACGAAACAGAGAGACAGAAGGCTACCGCCGGAGAAGATCGGAGGGGGGAAACACCGCCGGAATCGCCTCCGGACGGCTCCACCCCCCTCCGGCGTGTTCATCATCAACATCTTCAGCAAGAACTTCTCCACCATCATCACCATGATGAAGGGGGAGTAGTCCACCCCCTGGATTTGGGTTTGTGGTGGTAACTTATGTATCTCTCCTCTCTTTGAGCTTCACTAATTAGTACCGTATGAGCTGCTGAACATGATTACGGTCATCTATGTAATTACCATGGTGGATATTGTGGTGTGAGATAATATTTGTTATGCATTTACTGTTGTGTTGGATCTTTTATGACTTGTCATACTTTGGAGATATTCTATGATGCATGTGATGGTTTGATTTATGCATAATGCCTTGTTTATCTTTATCATGAGGTGATTGACACCACCAAGTGTAGATAGATGAGAGAGATGTGGTCACACACACGAAATATAAATCATTGCACTAGTGTTTAGAATATTATCCATTATGAAGTATGATGTATGTGGGTACTGGGTGGCCAATGTGACAGAAGGCATAGGTATTGAGTGACACAGTACACTCTAACATCCTTTATCTGGGGTAAAAAGGGAGAAGTATGATGTGGGTGTGACAACAACCACGCTAGCCTTACGGTGACACTAGCAACACAAATGAGTATTTCTTTCAACTATATGTTTTAGGACATATAGCCGTTATAAAAGCTACCATTAAAACATGATAATTATGTGTACTTTATCTATAACATGATAATCAGCATAAATGAGAGAGAGAGGATTAAGTGAACCCATGAACCCATGTCCATTGTTCCTATAAGAAACTTACACTTGAGCTTGTCCTCTTACTGCATAGGGGATTAGGCTTTCTCTCTCTTTGAGAGCTTTTGCTTGCTACCATTTGTCTTGTCCTCTTGCATTGAAGAGGATTGGGACACTTTTACATTCTTGCTTGGTTACTTCCATCCATCGACCACCTTGTTCTCCAAACTTGTTTAGTGCATAATCAACAAAAACTTGTGACACTTTAGTTGTAGGGAATAGATAATTTTTCCTTCTTGCTCCTGCGGATCGATAACTTACTTCCATATTGAGAGGTGCTACAGTGATCCCTTGCTCTTGGGGTTATCAGCAAACCATGGCCGAGTATTCTATCAAGCCTCCTTTAACGCCACCCTTTTGGCAAGTCTAGTCGGTTACCTTTGTGGTCGGGGCTAGTCTTGCGAAGGTTCCGGAGCTAGGCGTCGCTCATCTGTTGGGGGCGTGCCCGATTCACTTCGTCATAAGACGTGGTCCCTAGGGCGTGTCGGTGGCTACATAGGGAGTGTCTAGGTGGAATAAGCAGCCGTGGAAGTATGGGTTTGTACTGTTCGCCATGATCGGTTCTAGTACTTCGGTACCGGCGGTACAAGGTTAGACTTCAGCATGTGGATAAAAGTTGCAACCTCTCGATAGTGTAAATTTAGAATCTAGCCTAGTCCCTTGGTTATGAGACGATGTTTGGGTCAAGTCACGCTATGAGTCAGTGCAGTCGAACTTGGGGAAATAATTAAATTGGAACCCAACGATCACGTGGAAATTTGAGAACATAGCCAGAGTTGGCTAAGAGGCTTGAGAGCCTAGTTTCAAGCCAGAGTTGGCTAAGAGGCTTGAGAGCCTAGTTTCAAGCCAGAGTTGGCTAGAAGTCTAGTTGTGGTTAAAAGTTATTAAGTGAGAAACGTGATCTCACTTAGTAACACGAAATGTCCCTACAAAGGTAAGTAGGTAAGTTATGTCCAACCGTTAAGCCTGGACTCGCAATTAAAATACCCGAACTCATGCCATGCTACCTTCTGAACTTATGCCATGCCATATAGATAGGCCTTGTTTGATTTTAGGGGGGCATTTGATGATAACCCCCCCAAGCCACTTAAACCCCACATGTCAGTGACACATAAAAGGGGCATGAGAGCAAACATAATGGTACCTGGGGGGGGGTTATCATCAATTATCCCGATTTTAGGCTAATGTCTTGCGAGTACATTCAATGTACTCACCTGTCTTTTCATGTGGCCAGACCCCGCTGCACCCGTCGCCGAGTACCCACTGTACGAGAACTAGGAATCAGTGTCCCAGGCAAAACCCCGTGGAATAAGGCCCGTCGTTGCCATGCTACTTCCTACGTACCATCTGCGATCTCTGTTGGAGGCTCGATGTTGGATAAATAATGTACATATTGTTGTGTGCGCTTGTTGCGCGATCGCCGGAGCCTCACCCATGTTGTAATAATATTTCCATCCGAACTCGGAGCCATAAATAAATATTTGGTTATGTCTTTGTTTATCAAGTGTAATATATCCAGTGTTTCTGGGACTGGTATATGGGGTAACTCGATCATCTGGATCGGGGTGCCACAGAGCTTGGTATCAGAGCCTAACTGCCTGTAGGATACCCTAGTTCCCTGGACTATTTAGAATAGAGCTTGCTGTGTTGCCTGTTTTTCTAACTGTTTCTCTATTTGTTTGTGCTTTTAAACTTTAACACTCACCTTTTTGGTTTCTGTCCCAGGTACAGATGGCACCAGAGTTCTTCGCAGAGACTACAGCCGCGCACATCCCCGGCTTCCCACAGTTCCTCCGGGAAATTTGGGATCACCTCTACCCAGGCTCAGCTCCCCCGACCTACCGCGTGTTCTACGAACGTCCAAACAGGTCCATCTCTGAGTTTACCGCCACCATCCACTTGCGCCCAGAGTCGTCGGCCGTTGGAATCTCCCACGCCATCACCTCTGGCACCACTACTCAATTGACTCGAGCTGTACAAGAAGCTGCAGGAGCTGCTGTTGTCTTTCTTCGCATCCACGACCCAGTTATGAGGCGGTGCACCCGTTACGTTTACTTCCCAAGGGTGGATTTAAACAACGGGGATGTCTTTTTCCCCAGTCAAGGTGAACCCACTTCAGCACTCACCTCCCTCCTTCGGTACACTACCCTCCTCCACCAGTATCTTCACGACACCCTCCACCAGTTTGCCTCGCTTCGTGCCAACCTGGCCAGAGCCGGGAGGGCGAGAGCACACAGAGCTAGTTCTCACCGTCCACCCCCGTTTTCCACCTTTAACTGCAGCTCCCTTGACCAGATCAGGAGGAGACTCAGCCCCACACCCACACCCCATGTTCAGTCGCCACCTTTCAGCACTCATAGCAGCGCAACCCGCTACCACTCACGCTTCACCCCGGTGCGCACTCAGCGTCGTCGCGTCTGTGCCGACACACCCCCAGACTCCGGAGACTCCCGAGACGACCGCGCTTCACTTGATTATAGCCCTGAGGAGGAAGGCATCGACATCATCCCGCCAGCAACACCCCTCGAGATGGAGTTCTAGATGCTCGGAGACTACATCGCTTAGTGTATCATACCTATCTGCTGTATCGCGCGCTCGAATAATGTAGTGGTAGAGTTGTATCCTGCATCTTGTATCATGTACCTTGTATCGTGTATCGAGTAGCTTGTACTCTTTTATCTTGCATCCCGTGACATAGCTAGTAACTAGAATCTTGTAACCCAACTAGCCTTTGTATATCACCGTGCTTTGTTGTTTTTGCAAACCTGATTTCCATTTGGTTTTTCTTGGATGTTGCACTTTTCCCCATATGGATGCTCATGGTACGCGTCCCCACGTTCAGCCATCTAGGATGAGGCCCAATAACGGTGCAAGTGGCAGCCAAGGAACCCCGGTTCGTTGTTCCGCATAACAAGCGGGCGAGGATCCCGTGCCCCCACAAACACCTCCTCCTCCACCAACTCAGGAACCAAGCCCAAGTCAGTTCATGATGATGATGGATGAACATCACAACCAGCACCTAACTCAGATCATGTGAGAGTTTGGCACGTACATGCAAGCCCAAGGTGCTCCACACACAGGCCGCTCGAAGCTGCAAGACTTCCAGCGTACTCAACCCCCAAAGTTCTCGTATGCTGACGACCTGCTTGAGGCTGATGATTGGCTCCGTACTATGGGAAAGAAACTGGAGCTCGCTCGCGTGGACGAGCAGGACAAGGTGCTCTTCGCCACCCACTACCTTGAGGGCCCTGCCAACGTTTGGTGGGACAATCAAAAGGATGCCAGGGGCGATGGACCCGCTGTCACTTTGACAGAATTTCAGGAAGCCTACCGCAGAGCCTACATTCCCGCAAGCCTTATAAAAATGAAGCAGCAAGAATTTCTGGTACTCACTCAGGGCAGCAAATCCATCTGCGAATATCTGACCAAGTTCAACAACCTTGCTCGCTACGGACCTGAAGACACCAACACAGAGGAAAACAAGAAAGACAGGTTCCTTCATGGGATGCATCAGGCCATAAAAACTCAGCTCAGCGTTCTACAGTTTCCAGATTTTCAGGCCATGATCAACACTGCATTAATCTCAGAAAAGGAGCACCGCACAATTTATGACACTCACAAGCGGAAGTTTGAGCCACGTAAGAACCAGCATGAAGGAGCTACTTCAAATCCACGTATATGGCAGCCCAACAACCAGACCTCAACACCTCAGAACACTTGGAATCAACCCAAGAAGGATGGATGTCCCCGTGAAGGATTCTAACACAAGCGTCCCCTAGTAGATGATGGCAAGAGGGTCAACTCCTGCTTCAAGTGTGGCAAGACAGGACACTACATCAAGGATTGCCCCCTTCACAACAGCCACGGCAATAACAACAACTCCAACAACAAGCCACCTCAAGTTGCCCGTGTCCACCACATGTCCGCAGAGGAATCAGATGAAGCTTCAGATGGAGTGCTTGGTATGTGTACTATCAACACTAAACCCGCATTGGTTTTATTCGATTTCGGAGCCTCCCAATCTTCCAACTCGAAGGATCTTGTTGCCAAACACCGCTTTCCAATTTTTTTTCCTTTGGGCCATCTTTGGTGATACAGACCCCGCCTCAGAAATGAAAACAAACACCGTTTGACACCATCTGACCATCAACATCAACCAAGTGAACTTTCCAGCTCAGCGCAACAACCCTCAAGGGTCTCAAAAGATTCCATGTGAAAGAGAAGCCTGCCACAAGATTTACAGGATGAGAAGATTTGTTAAGGACTAAGTATCAGTATCTGTTCAGTGAGCAACAGGAATCTCGAGGACGAGATTAAATTTAAGGGGGGAAGATCTGCAACATCCTAAAATTTGTTTTTTCAAAAAAAATCCCGTTTAAAAATATTGCTATTGACTTTGGATTTAAATTTTCCTCGGTTTAACGACCTTTTCGATTTTCAATCTTTCACAAAACCTTGTCCAAGTTTGGGATCTTGTGTTTTGGGTTCACTCCCACTTGGCACACTGGTTACTTGACCTTTTACCCAAAAATCTTTTCTCAATACCTCCTTTTATTTGGAAAATCCAAAATCCTTTTATCAGAGCTTTACAAAGGAAGTGTATTAAATATCTTCTGAAAAATCCTCCAAAATTAAGGGAATGATCCCTAGGCAATATGTAGCCTATTTATGCAAAAATAATTGATACCTTATTACGAAAATATTTGATATTTTACCTATTTAAGTTTCTGCCCTCTAACTCAAATGTTTTTGGAAAATAGTCAAATGATTTTTCTAGTGGGAGTCAAGGACCTAGTTGCAAGCCCAAAGGGTGTCTACACCTCAGAGCAAAAGGTTGGCCAAACCAAAAATGTTTTGCTTCTTCAAAACAAATGTTTCCTTTTTGACCAGTATGGTTTTTCCAAAATTCTAGTCGCACCAAGTTTAGAATTTGCAAAAACTTTATTCAGGAAAATAGCAGGTTTTCAAATTTGGCGCACAATGACGCAAACCCCATCCCATTTGGAGACCGGAGCTGAGAGAACGGTGACGATGCTGACATTGGCATGGTCTGGACCATGCCAACATCGGCATGGACGTGGCCGTGGAGCGCCTCCCAGTTCTGGTCGATGTCGTTCAGCTCCCCACCCCTCCAAACCTTGTCCAGAGAGTTCCCCTCAACCCTCTCCACCATCCAGCATCCACGCGTCGCCAGAGAAGCGCCGCACGGCCATCTCCGCATATGCCAGATGTGCTAGACGACGCACTGTCCAGTACAGCGCCGCCACGGGCCCCCTGGTCAGCGACCCCTCCGCTGCCGAGCCTTATCCGAGCGCCGGACGAACAGGCCGCAGCACCGCGCTGACACCTCGCCGCGCCATTGAAGATGGCCACCTCCTCTCCGGCCTAGCTATAAGAAGGCACCCCAGCACCCTCCGATCATGGCACCACCTCTCACACTCTCACAATCATCCTCCACCGCAGTATCCGAGCCAGAGGAGCAACACCTCGCCGGAGTCGAGCCCTCCATAGCCGCACTGACCGTTGCTCGATTCCCTCACCTAGAGCATCTCCCCCGACAATTCCTTCCACCTAGAGCCTCCTCTGATCACCACGATGCTTCTGCCGTGCTCGCCGGGGTGAGTGGTGGCCGGAATCGTCGAGTTTGTCATCAACAGGACACCACCGCCGCCGGAGAAGACGCTCTGCTGCCGCACGAGCTCATCGTGGTCCGTGAGCACGTGGACGGATTGCGCCACCTCTCCCTGAGCCGCTCTGCTCCCTCTCCCACCCCTCTCCCTCGCCCCAGCCACTGGGAAGCCTCGTCGGTGAGTTCGCCGGAGCCGGCGAGCCTGCTCCTCTGTTTTCCCGCATTTTAAAAAGAAAACGGTTCGGTTTGTCGGGCCATTGACAGGTGGGTCCTGCCCGTCAGATTTTTAATGTTTTCTCTGAAACGTTTCTGTTTTATTTTTCTGTTTAAAAAAGGCAGAAAATAAACCAAACTTTGGAGGACTATTTCTCTCTCAAAAAATGGTCAGAGAAATATGAGACAAATTTTGCTGGCTTTGTTTAAAAAATATCTTTCCAATGGAACCAGAATGGATTTATTTGGAAATTTGTTTTTTGGGCATTTATTCAATGACCTAGGTAGGGTATTTGATGCATATTTTTATTCCTGTAATAGATTTAAACCTCTCCGACGAAGTGGAAGTTGTTCCCGAACCCTACCCCACTGCTGAAGGCAAGCCATCATCTCGATCTCAAGCTTGGTCGAACTTTAGTATTTTATTCTCGATTACTTAAGTTGATTGCTGTTGCATCTCACATGCCATGTTGCATTTTAATATTGTCGCATTACTACATAATTGCTTATCTGTGCCTCACCCCCATTCCCGAGGCGCTGGGCTGGAGGAACCGCCACAGTCAAAGGAATGGGGAACCAGAATGGATTTATTTGGAAATTTGTTTTTTGGGCATTTATTCGATGACCTAGGTAGGGTATTTGATGCATATTTTTATTCCTGTAATAGATTTAAACCTCTCCGACGAAGTGGAAGTTGTTCCCGAACCCTACCCCACTGCTGAAGGCAAGCCATCATCTCGATCTCAAGCTTGGTCGAACTTTAGTATTTTATTCTCGATTACTTAAGTTGATTGCTGTTGCATCTCACATGCCATGTTGCATTTTAATATTGTCGCATTACTACATAATTGCTTATCTGTGCCTCACCCCCATTCCCGAGGCGATGGGCTGGAGGAACCGCCACAGTCAAAGGAATGGGGAACAATACAACTGTGCGCCTCGCACTTGCGTGGCTTTGTTTGCTTCTTCTTCTTCGCCGAGGTGAGGAGCGGACGAATGTCGTCTTATGATCCTCGGAGTTGGGGGCATTTGCCAAAAGAGTTATTTGCTTCTTCTCCCTCCGTCAAACGTGGTTGGCATATGCCCGCCTGGACTGCGACACTTGGGACATTTGCTTTCCATTTGGTTCTTTTTGCCAAGATTGCTAACACCACGTCGAGATAACCCTCGAGTGGAATGGATGTATAACACCCCAGGTATCAACCCTACCTGAGATGCTACCGCGCTACAACAAAATCTACCAAGTATACAATGTATTTGAAAATTGTACAAAGTTTATCCAGCAAATAAGGGCATCTTGACAAGAATTGATATGAATCTGATAACGAAACAGGTCAGAGATATGCCACGGCTCAATTATTTGAAGTTATGTGGTTTCCACTACATATTATATGAATATGTGTGATGTGCCAAATGATGTGGAGGTGCTACGCCCATATCCCATGCATAGCACTTATTTAGTACCTGAAAACCAAATGAAAAATGCAAGGGTGAGTATAAAAATACTCAGCAAGTACATTATGAACCATTAAGACATTAGACCATGAAAATCATTGGAACTTCACCCGGAATCACACAATTTGACTGAAAACTGCACTGCGGGTTTTAGCACATGTGACGGGGAATTAATCATCATGTGGAGGCAGTGTTGGCTCGGAATTTACCAACGTGTCGGCTCGGAATTTACCGACCTGCCGCAGTATTGGATGAAGGCAGTGTTGGCTCGGAATTTACCAACATGTCGGCTCGGAATTTACCGACCTGCCACAGTATTGGCTCGGAATTTACCAAACTGCAACTTGTGGAGTTCAGAAGCAGAATATTGAATCGAAGAAACATCAGATAGGAACCAAACACACTGGAAGCACAAAACACAGCACAACCAAGTTTGAGGAGGTGAGATTCGTCATGCACTTGCCTTAACCTCGAGGTTCAACGGATGAATTAAGATCAGCGCTGGAAATCCTCACACCTGAGTTTGAAACCACACTCAGATATAGGATACCACGATAAGGTAACAGTATAATTCTAAATTGTACCTAGCGCTGGCCTTTCTATAGACTTAACCATCAGGGCACAAGCACATGCGTATATGTATAAACAGATCAGGCTACAAAGTTGCTGGATAGCACGCACTACTACTATGCTTACTCCAAAGATTATGCGTGTGTACCAAATTCCTAGATACAGAACAATCGGAAGCCATCTGCAAACTACTAGATCAATTAGAGACATAATTAATTAGCACTTGGTGGCATGGATTAGTACTCTGATTTGAGAAAACAAATACCATCGATCGATTGGAACTTGACAAGGCTACCCATCTTTGCTAGGCAGCAGATTTCTGTGATTGGGATACACCCCTCCGAATGAGCTACTACTAGATCAAGCCATGCTAGGTAATTAAGAAACAGAAGCGACACCAGATCAGGTGCTAACCACGGCCGGATCTACTCAATAGCTCGCCGGAAAACAAATAAACTGCAGGACGAGATGGAGAAGCAAACCAATCAGTACGAGCTGCGCGTCTAGCTTGGGCTGGTCTTCAGTACAGCGGAGCGGTGCTCGGCCAAGGCTCCGGCGCTGCCGGCGATTCTACACCCGCTTGATGTTGCAGCGGCGAGGGCGGCGGATGGACTAGGGCAGCTGGGCAGGGGACCGGATAAGGATTGGGAGCTGTCTGGGCTGGGCTGTTTCGACTTGAGTAAGAGAAGAAAGAGAGAGATGGAGAGCTCATATGGATAAGAGGAAGCTCATGCGGTGGAAAGGATAAAGATGAGATTCAGGATGTTCAGCTCCATAGTTTTCTTTAGATTAGAAAACATTTTCGAAATTCCCAAATAATCCGGACCATTGAATTGAAATAAATCATTGAAGATGCGTCCGAACTCCGATTTCAGAAAACGAATAGTGCGTTTCGACTGGCTCGACGTGCCCGACGCAACCGTGACAACGGATTTATGCTTCAATGAACCAGTTGAAGAATGGACTAGGAGAGCCAAAAGGCATGTTTTACCGAAAATTGATTAAGAGAAAGACGGGGTATTATAGTCTACCCACCTTAAAAGGAACTCGCCCTCGAGTTCTTCTTTCATTATAACTTGTAGAATATAAGGACATATAATTTACTAGGGAACAACTATAGAAGCACACACGAAAAAATTCATCTGAAATCAGGAACGACCCAAAACCCATCCTATTGTGCACCAGTGTGTCATGTTTTAAGTTATTAACATGCTAATTAAGGAGAGGACAACACCAAAGATCTAAAGCCGGGCTCTGATACCAACTATAACACCCCAGGTATCAACCCTACCTGAGATGCTACCGCGCTACAACAAAATCTACCAAGTATACAATGTATTTGAAAATTGTACAAAGTTTATCCAGCAAATAAGGGCATCTTGACAAGAATTGATATGAATCTGATAACGAAACAGGTCAGAGATATGCCACGGCTCAATTATTTGAAGTTATGTGGTTTCCACTACATATTATATGAATATGTGTGATGTGCCAAATGATGTGGAGGTGCTACGCCCATATCCCATGCATAGCACTTATTTAGTACCTGAAAACCAAATGAAAAATGCAAGGGTGAGTATAAAAATACTCAGCAAGTACATTATGAACCATTAAGACATTAGACCATGAAAATCATTGGAACTTCACCCGGAATCACACAATTTGACTGAAAACTGCACTGCGGGTTTTAGCACATGTGACGGGGAATTAATCATCATGTGGAGGCAGTGTTGGCTCGGAATTTACCAACGTGTCGGCTCGGAATTTACCGACCTGCCGCAGTATTGGATGAAGGCAGTGTTGGCTCGGAATTTACCAACATGTCGGCTCGGAATTTACCGACCTGCCACAGTATTGGCTCGGAATTTACCAAACTGCAACTTGTGGAGTTCAGAAGCAGAATATTGAATCGAAGAAACATCAGATAGGAACCAAACACACTGAAGCACAAAACACAGCACAACCAAGTTTGAGGAGGTGAGATTCGTCATGCACTTGCCTTAACCTCGAGGTTCAACGGATGAATTAAGATCAGCGCTGGAAATCCTCACACCTGAGTTTGAAACCACACTCAGATATAGGATACCACGATAAGGTAACAGTATAATTCTAAATTGTACCTAGCGCTGGCCTTTCTATAGCTTAACCATCAGGGCACAAGCACATGCGTATATGTATAAACAGATCAGGCTACAAAGTTGCTGGATAGCACGCACTACTACTATGCTTACTCCAAAGATTATGCGTGTGTACCAAATTCCTAGATACAGAACAATCGGAAGCCATCTGCAAACTACTAGATCAATTAGAGACATAATTAATTAGCACTTGGTGGCATGGATTAGTACTCTGATTTGAGAAAACAAATACCATCGATCGATTGGAACTTGACAAGGCTACCCATCTTTGCTAGGCAGCAGATTTCTGTGATTGGGATACACCCCTCCGAATGAGCTACTACTAGATCAAGCCATGCTAGGTAATTAAGAAACAGAAGCGACACCAGATCAGGTGCTAACCACGGCCGGATCTACTCAATAGCTCGCCGGAAAACAAATAAACTGCAGGACGAGATGGAGAAGCAAACCAATCAGTACGAGCTGCGCGTCTAGCTTGGGCTGGTCTTCAGTACAGCGGAGCGGTGCTCGGCCAAGGCTCCGGCGCTGCCGGCGATTCTACACCCGCTTGATGTTGCAGCGGCGAGGGCGGCGGATGGACTAGGGCAGCTGGGCAGGGGACCGGATAAGGATTGGGAGCTGTCTGGGCTGGGCTGTTTCGACTTGAGTAAGAGAAGAAAGAGAGAGATGGAGAGCTCATATGGATAAGAGGAAGCTCACGCGGTGGAAAGGATAAAGATGAGATTCAGGATGTTCAGCTCCATAGTTTTCTTTAGATTAGAAAACATTTTCGAAATTCCCAAATAATCCGGACCATTGAATTGAAATAAATCATTGAAGATGCGTCCGAACTCCGATTTCAGAAAACGAATAGTGCGTTTCGACTGGCTCGACGTGCCCGACGCAACCGTGACAACGGATTTATGCTTCAATGAACCAGTTGAAGAATGGACTAGGAGAGCCAAAAGGCATGTTTTACCGAAAATTGATTAAGAGAAAGACGGGGTATTATAGGATGCTCTCTTTCTTATGGATGCTTTTCGGTTCATTCATTTTAGACTACATGCCTCACCAACTTTTGTAGTTGATCTGCGATGGCGCTGGTCGGAGGTAGCTCCACCACAGTCACCCGATTGACCCACTGTGCTATTTTTCTGTGAACACTGATTCGTGGTGACACCGGCTGGAGGAACCGCCATAGTCGCCCGGTCAATACCATCTGCTACTGCTGAACTACTATGTGGATATCATTGTTGCTTGGTTCATGTTGGTGATCGTAATTAAAATTTGACTAAGAAGATAACCACCTCCCTCGACTAGATTGTGCCGCATAGTGCCACCCACCAGACACAACAAGCACAACCATGCGTCGTTCATATGGGCAGACCATGGTCGAGTATTCTATCAAGCCTCCTTTGACGCCACCCTTTTGGCAAGTCTAGTCGGTTACCTTTGTGGTCGGGGCTAGTCTTGCGAAGGTTCCGGAGCTAGGCGTCGCTCATCTATTGGGGGCGTGCCGGATTCACTTCGTCATAAGACGTGGTCCCTAGGGCATGTCGGTGGCTACATAGGGAGTGTCTAGGTGGAATAAGCAGCCGTGGAAGTGTGGGTTTGTACTGTTCGCCATGATCGGTTCTTGTACTTCGGTACCGGCGGTACAAGCTTAGACTTCAGTGTGTGGATAAAAGTTGCAACCTCTCGAGAGTGTAAATCTAGAATCTAGCTTGGTCCCTAGGTTATGGGACGATGTTTGGGTCAAGTCACGCTATGAGCCAGTCCAGTCAAACTTGGGGAAATAATTAAATTGGAACCCAACGATCACGTGGAAATTTGAGAACATAGCTAGAATTGGCTAAGAGGCTTGAGAGCCTAGTTTCAAGCCAGAGTTGGCTAAGAGGCTTGAGAGCCTAGTTTCAAGCCAGAGTGGGCTAGAAGTCTAGTTGTGGTTAAAAGTTGTTAAGTGAGAAACGTGATCTCACTTAGTAACACGAAACGTCCCTACAAAGGTAAGTCGGTAAGTTATGTCCAACCGTTAAGCTTGGACTCGCACTTAAAATACCCGAACTCATGCCATGCTACCTTCTGAACTTATTCCATGCCATATAGATAGGACTTGTTTGATTTTAGGCTAATGTCTTGTGAGTACATTCAATGTACTCACCTGGCTTTTCATGTGGCCAGACCCCGCTGCACCCATCGCCGAGTACCCGCTGTACGAGAACTAGGAATCAGTGTCCCAGGCAGAACCCCGTGGAATAAGGCCCATCGTTGCCACGCTACTACCTACGTACCCACTGCGATCTCTGTTGGAGGCTCGATGTCGGATAAATTATGTACATACTGTTGTGTGTGCTTGTTGCGCGATCGCCGGAGCCTCACCCGTGTTGTAATAATATTTCCATCCGAACTCGGAGCCATAAATAAATATTTGGTTATGTCTTTGTTTATCAAGTGTCATATATCCACTGTTTCTGGGACTGGTATATGGGGTAACTCAATCATCTGGATCGGGGTGCCACATTAACTTACCTTGGTTAACTCTAGATTAACATCTAACAAGAGTTGTGCTAACCTTTCCTCACCCCAAGCCCTGCTAAGGAGAACAAGTGCCAGAGAGGAGGACTAAAGGAGTTTATGAAGACCTCAAGCCAAGAAAGCACCCAACGGCAAATCACCCTCCGCAAACGTGAAGACAATATACCCAGAAACACACCAAGAAAAATCAAAGGGGAAGCGCCAGCAAAATCAACATTACCAACCCCCAAGCAGCCGGAGGTGTGGATAGACGTTTCTAACATTTTTCTTATGTTAGCTAAAAGTGATTCAAATCAAAGGACCTGACGCCCGTAAGACCAGAGATGTAGATAGATGCGTTTCTAACCACGATACTCATAAGAAAGGCGATATGAAGGTAAAGACAGAAGATCTACACCAAATTTCCCAAGGTAGCCTGGTCAAGACCCTTCCTCAGCATGCCAACATCAACTACAAGGGCCTGGAGCATCATGTGAAGATATCCGTGCCATGGATAAGGCAAACCCCCACATCATCAAGTCATCACGACTCCAGAAGACCACACCATCAACAAGAGCAACGACCAAAGAAGGTGAAGAAGCCTGAGACTCAGGTCTGACTTTACACTCTACCAGACCTCGCTCAGGAATCTTGGGACGATATTTTTCTAAGGGGGAAGATCTGTAACACCCCAAATTTTGGAACTAAGAAAAACACTGTTATTAGAAAGCCAAAAATCAGGGCCAACAAAAACTTTTTGAAAATACTTCATTAGTGCTTGAGTTTCACATCCCATTGCTTTGTTTGGCTTTGTGTGCCTTGTAGTTTTTGTTTGTTAAAACCTAATAGTAACCTAGTGAACACAACCTGCTTAAAACTTACACCTTGTGATCAAGTCATGACAAGAAAAATAATCCTTATGTGTCCTCCAAATCTTATTTTGACCAAAGCTCTTTCCAATGATGTTTTGATTTTAGCAACAACCCAAAGGCCAAGTTCTTGAGAAAAACAAAAGGTATTTTCCTAAGCTATTTATGAAAAATATCATGGAGGTAATCATCTCCCACCTATTTTCAACCAAGTTACTTTTACGAGTGTTTCAAAAAACCCATCTTGCTTCCTCTTTTGCAAAGACTATGAGTGGGGACTATATTACCCCTATACTTTACCTTATATGTATTCTTTTTGAAAGTATCAAGAATTGAGTTGAACTACTTTCCAAATCATATTGTCATGATCTTGCTTGATCACCAACTCGCAAAAACACTTGGGAATTGGTTTGTAAACACAATTGTTTGAGTGAACTTGTTGTCTTGTTGTGACTTGCTAGAGGTGTGAACATTTTCTATGTTTATCTTGGAATGATTATACTTGTTTGTTTGTGAGTGTGTGTGGACCTAAATAATTTGAAACCTACAAATAACAGGACTATATAAAAAAGGATCAGATTCAAATCCTATCTTAAGCTATCTTCCTAGCTACTTAAATCATCCAACTTTGGAGATATGCCATTGTGGCAAACCTTGCTCTTCTCATCAATGCACCATCAGGGCTCTCATATTCCATATCTATACTTTCCATCCAAACTAGGAAAGTGTATTATAATACTCCCCAGCACCTTATTTCAAAGCCCTTTTGATGGCATTCCAAATTAGTGGCTATATTCGTCTTATCTTGGCAATCTTTCTAAAATCACTCCTTATCCTTTTTGAGCTCAACCAAAATTTCCTTGCCCATCCTCATGAGTTATATTTCACAACTACTATGACCAATGATCTTGCCTTGGCCATTAAACCCCTTTTCTCTCCAAGTATTGGTGCCTACTAAAAAGCCTCCTATTTTCTTTGTTTTCACCAGAAATCTCAAATATTTTGTCAAAGGAGTTATTTATTAAAAATCACTTCTGTGATCCATATTATATAACCTCTCATCTCAATTCAAAAGTATTTGTTTCGGAAGCATTTTCTTATTTATTATAATTTATTTTCCAAAAGGCCAAGAATGGATTTTAAAATATTTTGTGAATAAAAGTATTTCTGAAATTCTTAGCAAAATTACCCAACATTCCTATGGTCTTATGTGAGCCCTTTATTCAAAAATATTTGCAAACATTAATTCAAAATCTTAAAGAACCTTGACAAATCCTTCTCTGGACCTATCTTCATTCCTGTTAGAAGATAGCATCTTTGGAGCCTTACCAATCTCTTACTTTTGGTACAATTGGAAATGCCTCAACAATGATAGTAACTCACCTATATACCTATCTTCTTGATCCTTTTGGCCTTTTTATCACTTAACCATGATGGTTTTGCTACCCTCATGATAACAGTTTTCATAAGGAAATTACACCTCGGCTGAATCCAAGTTTGTTCAAAACGTGGTTTAAACTCACCCAATACCCCACCTAGCTTCACCCCTTTGCTAACCAATCTACCCTTGTGCATTTCGTGCACAAGTGGCGTGCCAGATGGGCGTGCTCAAGCGTGTCGACCCAGCGTCCATCGTGCACACCCGAGCGTGGTCTCGCGTGTGTGCTGCACCACGGCCGAGTCCACCTTGCCACACTGCACCGCACAGTCACCTGCACCGCACCCCTGCCGCCCACGCACGTGAGGAGACCGGGAAACGATCAATACCGGCTTGACCAACCCGAGCGCGCGCACGGGCATGATTGCCTCAAACCGCCTGCCTTCGCCCTCGTTTCCACCCCGCCTCGCCATTACTACACTGCCCTATCTACAGAGCACACGCACGGCGTCGATACCGCCCAGCTTGGCCACTCCCTGGTCAGCAGAGCCGCTCCTTTGCCGCGCCAGAGCCAGCCACCCTCTCTCCTCTTTGCTCATGTGTCTTAAGACCACACCACCGCACACCAGCTCGCCATTCCACACCCCCACACCTACCTCTCCACCTCCCACTGCTCTCTCCACTCCTCCCGCTCCCGGTGAGCGAGGAGAGGGGTGAACTCGCCGACGGCCACCGCATCTTGCCTGAAGGGTTGCCGTCGATTCTTCCCTCCTTTCTCGGCCATTTTTTCCTCGTGTATTAGCTGTGCTCATGTAGCACCTCGCTGACATCTCCTTTTCCTCTTGCGCACGCATAGATCGACGAGGCCGTGCCGGACCCGAGAAGGACGCACTCGAGTTCGCCATCGATTGGAGCTGCTGCGTGGATTCTTCTTCAAGCCAAGCACTTCCCTGACCTCCCACATCACCACGAGCCCACGCCATCGCCGTTCGCACGCCCTAGGTGAGCTATTCGTACCCGGACGCCATGGCCGAGCTTCTGCTCCTGTTCTGCAGGAAGAGAGGAAGGCGACGAACAGGAGCCGATCGACAGTCCCCTTTAGATCCCCATCTTTTTTACTTCGCACGTGTGCCGCTGGGGTGAATCTGGCACTGTGCGGCATGGGTCTGTTGGATCTGGCCCATTTGTCTTTTTTTTTCTGTAGATCTATTTTCTGTTTGAATTTCCAGTTTAAATTCTAGTTTAGATTTAATTCATTAGTGGTAGATCTATGCGTGCAAATATTGTGGTGTAAATTTTGTAGGGTTCCTATGAGTTTTCTTAAACATGCAGAGCTGGTTACATGCAAAAATATATTTGTCAGTGCTGTCTAGATTAAATCTTGTAAAAAGTTTCTTTTTCACTAAATCATTAATATCTAGAGTTTTATAGATCCAAATATTGCAAACTAAAATTCTATGGATAGCCTGAGATGGTACCTATCTAGGGGTGTTAGACTTGCATGCAAATGAAACTTAGAACAAAGGTTCTATTCTTTTTACTAAAAGCACCAGAGAGCACTTTGGTGATTTTTGTAGATTTTTGTGTGAAGAATTTCGGAACAAATTCAATTGTGTTAGTTTATACTACTAACAGAGAACCCAAATCTAGCTTTGCATAATTGTTTGGTGAACAGAACATTTTATGTGTAAGATTTAGTAAAAAGGCTGTTTTCTGCCTCTAATAAAAGGAAAAGATTTAAGTGCCTTTATTAGGAAAATGTTGTTTGTGTTATTTGCTGCATGTTTAGGTGCTGTTACATACTTGTTACTGTTGTTTGACTCGCTAAGTATATGCTAGTACTGTTAGTGGCAAGTGTTAGGTTTGAATTGAGTTAAGCAGGTGTTGTTAAGTGGTGATGGAAAACCTTAACAATTGCTTACTTATGTTGGTGTTGTTTGATGAATTATATGAGCTAAATAACCTCTATTAATTAAAACTTTAGCTACTGATTGTTTACATTAGTTACTGGTGCTTAGCCTTGCAAGTTAGTAGTAATCCCTAAAAGTTAGAACCTATCATACCCTAACGTGGTGAAATGTTTTGACTTTTAGAGAATAATTGATGACTTAACTTTTGTCTGAAGTATTTCCTGATTAGGGGGAAAAGATGTTTGTCAGTTACCTTTAGCTGATAGTGTTTTTGCTCTCTTTGCTTTTAGCTTGTTACTAGTTGAATGTATGCTTGACTGGAGTTTAGATTTTATTATGA
The DNA here is from genome assembly GCA_947311845.1 of Poa pratensis. Taxonomy (NCBI): domain Eukaryota; kingdom Viridiplantae; phylum Streptophyta; class Magnoliopsida; order Poales; family Poaceae; genus Poa; species Poa pratensis. The sequence continues at coordinate 14,793,609 of CAMZMU010000078.1, forward strand.
CAGTGGGACCAGAGTGTCCCTGCCTTTTTAAAAAATGTGTGTAGTGTGTTGCTCGCCTGAAAAATGCTATGTTGGGATATGACTACTTGTTTGCTTATCACTTGTGGTTTTTGGATTGCTTATTGAATGTTGCTTCTTTTTCTTTTGCGACGCTAGAATTTAACGCTATCGAAGTGGCCATTGAAGAGGATTTATTGAAGAAGGGTGGGAATTTATTTTATTAATCTCAGAGGAGAAGTCCAGGGACATATTGCTGAACCAGGCAAGCCATTCTAAAAGCTTGCTGTTTATAATACTTATCATTATCTTTCATGCATGTTTTTACTTTAATGCTTTTTTTCAAAAAAGTAAAACCTATTTTTGATGTGGTTATAGTACTATATTATATTACTACTATATATACTACATAAAGCCCTATTTGGCATAGTTCCAAACCCCTAGCCAAATCCTTTATATACCACCACCTATACTAGCCACCTAGAAAGTCCCTAGTTGGACACTCAAAAATGTTGTTTTTTGGAAAAACAAAGGCTTTGTGAAAAACCCCTTGGAAAGGTGGTACCTTGTCCATGGGCGGTTGCAGAAGAGAAATGTTTTCAAAGTTGTTTTTCCGAAAACGACAACCTAATCTTCGCTGGACAACCTTACCGTGCAACCACATTACCTAGGAATGGGACCGGCTTAGCTGGAAACTTGTTTATTTCAGTATGGGGATACCTCAATTGGCTGTAAAGGGTTAGAGTCCCCTGAACCGAGTGCTGCAAGAGATGGGCATACAAAGTGTGGGATTAAGTTCGGTGCCGGGAGAACAAACCCATCGAAGAGGTAGCCCTGTACTAGCGTAGACATAGTGAAAGGCTTTGATCGATTATCCGAACCCCGCATACTCTTGTATGAAGGTCCGTGGCTGATCACGGCGGAAGGATCATTTGATGTGGTGAAAGTGCACAAACTCTGTAGAGTCAAAACTATTCGAATAGCCGCGTCTGCGGTCATGGACAGATAAAAGGCCATGTAGCTAGTATTGTGTCAGTGTTTTCAAAAAAGATGTTTGATGATGGAAAATGTTGGAAAACAAAGTAGTACCTGGGAGGTACTTGAAAAGAAAATGATGTACCTTGGAGGTACCGGAGTTATGTTAAGCCTAACAGTGTTTTTCTTCAAGAAGTTTTGCAAAAGAAAATCTTTCCTTTAAATGTTTTTACTAAAACCTCGATGATATGTGATATCTACGAGAGAAAACAATATTATTTTTGGAAGTATCTTTTTTCAACAAAGTTATAGATAGACTTTGCAACCACGATGAATCTTCCATCCATCATGGGTAGTGAACCCTATGTAAAACCTACATACCACTGCCATTCATGCATACCTGCATTTTATTAGCTTTCTTTTGGGGTGTCTTTCGAGTACAATCAAATGTACTCATATTGGTTTCGTCCCTGCCTATTGTCTTAGCCAGACTTCGAGAAGGAGGAGTATACTAAAGATGAGGAGTTCGTCGACGTCTGTGTGAACTAGGCCGTCTCCCAGTCAGCTGCCTGTAGGGTTATGGCAAATGACTTGGGCTTCATGTTATTTGGTGATTCCGCTACAAGTACCTATTGAAGATTATCACTTCAAGCAAGTAAGTATATTTATTCGGTATTTAAATAAAATTTATCCGTGGACTGTTTGTTTGGCCCAAGAAAGATAGAGAATATCTTACCATAGAGTGGTCTCCTGAAATAGATTAAATAAAATTTGCACGATCGAGAGCTAACTCTGTAACTCTTGTACTTATAGGATGTTCAACGGGTCGAAAAGAAGCATTAGCTCATTAGGACAGGGCCGGGTTGAAACTCGTTTTCAAAACAAAACAAAAAAAAATCATTGCAACGTTGAGCTCTAGTATAATAATTATTTTTCCTGGTCACAAGTTATTCCAGAAGCTCTCCTGTTCTACATAGGCTATCGGTAAACGCCATGAAGAGATCAAGAGACACGATTGGTGGTCACAAATGACATGGCCTAACTACCTACACTAGTTTTCCATGACCCCAGCTCCGGCTGAAAGTCTGTTGTTGATTGCAATGGAAAATAGATGGAAGGGAGCTTCATGCGTGATATTTCCCATGCTACTACGTCTACGCGCATATCTGCATTATCTTGAAGATCTGCACTTTCTGGCGTCCTGATACCTCCCCTGCCTATGGAAATGAACCATCAAGTCGAATAGAGCAATTTGCTCAACGCGTTCCGCATAGTTACATGGAGTAGAAGAGGAAAGGACACCCTTCAAATTTAAAATGATTTCTCGTCTCACTTACGATGAGAAGTGGGGTATATATAGAAGGGACTTGTCAGTTCTGCCTTGGTTTGCTCCAAAAGAGCATAATTTGATGGTGAGCCCTAGGCGCATGTCGCCCTACAATTTTTCAAACGTAGATCTTTTTCGGAGTCATTAGATTGTTATCCAACAGCCAAAATCGGGCACAGTGTAATTTCGCATTCAGTCCCTGTGTTTTTTTGGAAAACAAACCACACACAACAGGTCCATTTAAACAAGAGAGTATATCGCGTTGCCCTTCACCTTCTCCATAATTACAGCAATAAAGGCCAATGTTCTGATGATTTACCCCAGTACAAACAAATAACTCAAGCTGCATAAAAACAATTATCTCGACAAATCATTGTAACATTTCGAAAAAAGGTAATGCTACAAAAAAGTTGTTAAACAATAGTTTTTGTTTGCTCCAGATTGCTTTGCAATAAAACTCGCCAACAATTTCAACAAAAATAAAAAATGATTACAACAAAAACCATGTCTTTGCAGATATAAAAATATGGTTAAGAAACATATTTTTGCAGCAGATTCATTTGCAACAAAAATCACCACCTATTAATAAGAATAATCATAAAAGATTACAAAAAAAGAATCCTCATGTCTCCCTCATTTGAAAATGCGCATAAAAACATTCTTCAGAAAAATATAAGGAAACCCCAGTTTTTTTTAAACATCTAGCGGGTGATTTCTCAACAAAAGACCTACGAGTTTGTTACAATTTGGAACCACCTATGCAACATCAATAAAATTGGGGGAAACATAACTTGTACCACACAACGAGTAAAAATTGCAACAACTCGCTTCTATTTTCTCAAAACCATTCGCGCGACTTCGTTACAAAGTTAAAATGTGTATGCATACATTAAAAAATGACGGAGAAACTTAGCAAGAATGTGGTGTTGTAGATAGTTGCTATACTCGGCCGTTAAGTTCCATTAACGCAGAAGAACTGGGCCACAAAATGCACTTCTTGCACCATTGGACCCCTTGTAGAATGAAGATGTATGGCCCAAAAGTCCAGTGAGGGGCGAGCACGCGAGGCCAAATGCTATATATCGATCATTAGCGAACCTCTGCTAGGCTGGCCCATTTTGAATTATTTTCCTTTTTCATTTTCTCAAACTCTTTTCTTTCTCTATTTCTTTTTTTCCATTTGGTTTTGTTTTTCAGTGTTACTTCCCTTTTTCTTTTCTCTAATTTAATTTGTTTACTATTCTTATGATTTTTAAAAATTGTTCTTTTTTTAAAATTGTTGAAACTTGAAAATATTGTTCAGATTTGAAAACTGTTCAGATTTAAAACTGTTCATATTTAAAAAAAAATCATGTTTAAACATTATACAAATTGGAAAATGTTTATTTAAAAAAATCATTTTTAAAAATTATTCAAATTTGAAAATTGTTCAAATTTAAAAAAGTTTAGATGTTGAAAAATATCCAGATTTCAAAATACTATTCAGATTTAAAAATGTTCAGATTTTAAACACGGAAAAAGAAAAAACACTATGCTTGTCTTATTGGGCGGGCCCATGAAGCATCTCGTTTCAGGCGGTCGAGGCAAATTGTATCGCTTGTAGGCGCGATATAGGTCTGCCTGCGCCCAAGGGACCTACCTAGCGCTCCCTTAGGTTGCCCCAGGGAAAGCAAATAGTTGGCTGATTTTCAATCTGTTATATTATCACCTTGAATATATGCACGTAAAAGTAAGAATTAATTCTGTTTTTAGCCCCTACTTGTCATATATATGTACCACAACCATCTTTTCCCGGCGCAGGAGGATGTGCTACGCCATACGGGCAGTGTGCATCATGTCTAGCTGGCTAGGGCGGTCCGAGCCATTCCTGGGGTCACCAAGATGGTGCCCACATGGACATGCGCACGTTGAGCATGTCTCGGAGCAATGCGAACTGTTTTTACATCGTCAGATGCCACGCGCAGAAATGAGAGGGTTGTGAGAAGGTGCTACTAGGGTGCCCATATCGGAGCACTTGCCGACCACCAAGCTCAACCACATACCAATAGGGATGTTCATATTCAAGTAGACATGATAATCAATTAATTACTACTTGAAGCGGGTAAGAACTGGCACAAATGTTACTAAATGAGGTAAATGGAAGAGAAAATGTTAAATCGGGTAAATATTGTCACAATTGTGAAACTAGGGGGTAAAATATGGACTTTACTATGAAGGTAATAACATGTCCTCTTGCAGAATAGAGGGAGTAGAAGCTTTTCAAAGTGATGAGGTGCTTTTATTAATTGGTTAAAAAGAAATCAAGTACTTAGTTGGATAATCTCATTATTGCACTTAGTTAAGATGGAATAAGTAAGATAAAACATTAAGGTTGCACACAACCAACGTACCGACCAATCCAAAAGTTCAAAAAAGGAAACATAATCCAAAAAGAGCAATCCCCACAACAATCTTCTTCAAATAAGATTCCTCATGGTGACACTACAAGTTCCACAACCCTTAAGAAGAAGGAATGGTGATTGAAACCATCGAGGGTGCACCACCTAGTGCCTACTTGATGAAAAATCATAAATGGTGCACACAACCACGAAAATCCTCAAACACAAATGTAAAAAGTAAAACAGAAGACAAGAAGAATACTACACACAACGTCTTGTTCATATAAGGCACCACCTGTAGCCTACTTGCTTATTGTCGACACTGAAATTACACAACGAGTAGAAAGAACGAATGTTGACTAACACCATCTTGCCTAATGACTCTGCAATCTCGATGACCCGGAAGTCACTAATACCATCTCTCCACTCTAAGACGAAGGTGGGGCAAGAAAGAGATGCCCTCAACCCGAATCAAAATCGGTGATGATCATGATGTAGTGGTGCAAATATCCAAAACTACACCACCTCCACAGTTGCATCAACATTCTCTCGTCCTGATACCTCCAGTGCCTATGGTAATGAACCAACACAAGATGAAATAGAGTACTTTGCTTGATTTTTTTCATGTATGTATATGGAAGGGGAACCAGCGAACCCTAGAGTTCAATTGATTCCTCGCCTCTCTTACTATGGGAAATTAGGCATATATATAAGGTACGTGTTAGAGAGATCAAGCGGAGTGCTAGGGGTAGTTGTGGCTCAGGTTTTTATAAAGTAGTTTGATGAGCTACAATAAAGGAGAGAGTTGCATCCTACAAGAGTAGGAGTAGATAATGACACATCAATACATCATAAATGCTCATTTCTTACTATTCTTCTATACTTACCTAATATTTGTGTACCTCTAGGTATTGAACCAAACATTTCGGTTATTTCATTGTGATATCGTATCATCTTAAATTTGTTATACGTCAAAAAATAATAACCATGTCAAGTTGCACCATGAAGGTAGTAGAACATTTTATAAGTGGAGATGTGCTTTTCAATAATGGATAATTTTATTAATGCACTAAGCTAGCACCAAATAAGTAAACCCCCTTGTCACAGCAACATAGCTACATGCTGAAAGCACGAAGGATGGACACATCCAACAAAACTGTCAACTCCAATGCTAAAAATTAAAAGCCGAGAACAATCCCCACAACTTCGTCATCAGATAAGGCGCCCCTTAATCCTACTTGCTTCTCGACTACAAATTCCTCTACGCATATAAAAAAAGTAATACCAAGTCACACGATAGTGTGAAGCGAGCACTGAATCTTGATGACCCGGAAGTCACTAGTACAATCTCTCCGTCCAAATACAATGTCAGGTAGGATATGTGCGCCTTCACCCAAAATAGAAAGTCGTTGACGAAGAGGTGGTGGTGCGAAACTCAAAAGCTACACCTCCTTGGTCATCGCCTAAACCTTCAAAGATTGTGCATATGTTCACCCCAAAGGAGGAATCCAAAGTGGGAGCAATACATCAGAGCATCAACACGACACCACCAAGAAGGTTAGTGACGCCTATGGATGCGACCATTGATGTATCCTGGCTTCATTATTTTCACTCTAGTATGCCAAGCCAACAACATGGTTCGCTTTTCTCTCTGACAACCACTAGTAGAAAAAGGGCCTTCCGTTGGGCCCTTTTGTCCCGGTCATTATTGGAACCGGGACTAATGGGACCATTAGTCCCGGTTCGAACGGCTAGGGCGCCGGCCAGCTTTAGTCCCGGTTCGTAGGGAGTAAAGGGGTGCGGCAGGCAGCCACAAAGGTGGGTCCGAGCACGAGACCCTTTAGTCCCGGTTCGTATCACGAACTGGTACTAAAGGTCCATCTTTAATACCGGTTCGTGATACCAACGCGGACTAAAGGTCCCGCATTTTTCATTTAATATGGAATAATTCATATCTTTAAATTCATAAATCAAAATTTAACAAATAAAATGTCTAAATCAATTAGAAAAATGAGAGGAATCCAAATATGACAAATATATCATCTTTTGGATCACAAAAACGCATTTAACTAGGCAAAATTACTTTCGAAAAATCAACATAAACTCATTTAACTAGGCGAAATTAGGTAGAAATCAAGAAAATTCTTAATACTTGGGGATTTTTCATAAAATGTGGATTACTCTTTGTGAAATTAGGTGGGTGCCATTTTACACCATATCTGTTTTGGAGGTTTTTTTTTACTCTATTTGATTTTTTTTAAAGCGGTCAAACTGGCCACCATGACCCTCCTCGAAAGAGGTCAATTTTTTTAAAACGATCGATATTTCTATGATATAAGTATATAACCACAAGTTGTGTATCTTAAAATGATTTTTTAATAAAAATTTAGATTAAACTATCAAACACTTGTAGTTCAAATTGGATTACTTTCAAAAAATCAGCATAAACTCATTTAACTAGGTGAAATTAGATAGAAATCAAGAAAAATAATAATACTTGGGTATTATCCATCAAATGTGGACTAATCTTTGTGAGAATTAGTTGGGTGCCATTTTGCAACTTATATTTTGTACTTGGTTCATAAAAAAGTCATTTTTTGCCACTTAGAAAATGGAAAATGATATTTATAAAAATAATTTGAAAATTCCCTTCGGAACCATTGCTTCTATACCAAGATACACCTATATGTCGAATATGAGAACTTTATCACACACTATGTCGTGGGAATTGCCATAACTTGGTCATTTGGCTTGAAACTTATAGATGTTTATACATGATAAACCTTTTTGTGAAGATTTTTTTAACATTTTGTCAAAAATCAAGTTTATCATTTTTCATAGCAACTAGTACACATAAAAGGATTCCATGCCAAAGAATATCTTTTTTTGAGGTTTTTCACTTTATTCGATTTTTTCAAAAAACGGTCAAAATGGCCACCATGACTATTCATCGAAAGAGGTCAAGTTTTCTAAAACTATCGATATTTCTATGATATAACCACTAGTTGTTTATCTTAAAATGATTTAAAAAAATTCAGATCAAACTATCAAACACATGTAGTTAAAATTGGATTACTTTCGGAAAATCAGCATTAACTCATTTAACTAGGCGAAATTAAATAGAAATCAAGAAAAAATTCCTAATACTTGGGTATTATCCATCAAATGTGGACTAATCTTTGTGAGAATTAGATGGGTGCCATTTTGCAACTTATATTTTGTACTTGGTTCGCAAAAAAGTCATTTTTGCCACTTAGAAAAAGGAAAATGATATTTATAAAAATAATTTGAAAAAATCCCTTCAGAACCATTGCTTCTTATAACAAGATATACCTATTTGTCGAATATGAGAACTTTATCACAAACTATGCCGTTGGAATTGTCATAACATGGTCATTTGACTTGAAACTTATAGATGTGTTTATACATGATAGATCTTTTTGTGAAGATTTTTTTGAACAATTTGTCAAAAATCAAGTTTATCATTTTTCATAGCAACTAGTACACATAAAAGGAATCCATGCCAAAGGATATATTTTTTTGAGATTTTTTCACTTTATTTGATTTTTTTAAAATGGTCAAAATGGCCACCATGACTATACATCGAAAGAGGTCAAGTTTTCTAACACTATTGATATTTCTGTGATATAACCACTAGTTGTTTATCTTAAAATGATTTTAAAAAAAATTCAGACCAAACTATCAAACACTTGTAGTTCAAATTGGATTACTTTCAGAAAATCAGTATATACTCATTTAACTAGGCGAAATTAGATAGAAATCAAGAAAAAAATCCTAATACTTGGCTATTATCCATCAAATATGGACTAATCTTTGTGAGAATTAGATGGGTGCCATTTTGCAACTTATATTTTGTACTTGGTTCACAAAAAAGTCATTTTTGCCACTTAGAAAAAGGAAAATGATATTTATAAAAACAATTTGAAAAAATCCGTTTGGAACCGTTGCTTCCTATAACAAGATACATCTATTTGTCGAATATGAGAATTTTATCACAAACTATGCTGTTGGAATTGCCATAACATGGTCATTTGGCTTGAAAATTATAAATGTTTATACATGATAGATCTTTTTGTGAAGATTTTTTTGAACAATTTTTCAAAAATCAAGTTTATCATTTTTCATAGCAAATAGTACACATAAAAGGATTCCATGCCAGAGGATATCTTTTTCAAAATGGCCACCTTGACTATTCATCGAAAGAGGTCAAGTTTTATAAAACTATCGATATTTCTGTAATATAACCACTAGTTGTTTATCTTAAAATGATTTTTTTTTAAAATTCAGACCAAACTATCAAACACTTGTAGTTCAAATTGGATTACTTTCAAAAAATCAGCATAAACTCATTTAACTAGGCAAAATTAGATAGAAACCAAGAAAAAATTCCTAATACTTGGGTATTATCCATCAAATGTGGACTAATCTTTGTGAGAATTAGATGGGTGCCATTTTACAACTTATATTTTGTACTTGGTTCACAAAAAAGTCATTTTGCCACTTAGAAAAAGGAAAATAATAATTATAAAAATAATTTAAAAAATCACTTCGAAACCATTGCTTCCTATAACAAGATACACCTATTTGTCGAATATGAGAACTTTATCACAAACTATGCCGTGGGAATTGGCATAACTTGGTCATTTGGTTTGAAACTTATACATGTTTATACATGATAGACCTTTTTATGAAGATTTTTTTGAATAATTTGTCAAAAATCAAGTTTATCATTTTTCATAACAACTAGTACACATAAAAGGACCCCGTGACAGAGGATATTCTTTTGGGGTTTTTTCATTTTATTTGATTTTTTTCAAAAACAGGTCAAAATGGCCACCGTGACTATTCATCGAAAAAGGTCAAATTTTCTAAAACTATCGATATTTCTATGATATAACCACTAGTTGTTTATCTTAAAATGATTTTAAAAAAAATTAGACCAAACTATCAAACACTTGTAGTTCAAATTTGGATTACTTTCGGAAAATCTGCATAAACTCATTTAATTAGGCGAAATTAGATAGAAATCAAGAAAATTTCTAATACTTGGGGATTATCCATCAAATGTGGACTACTCTTTATGAGAATTAGATGGGTGCCATTTTGCGCCATATTTTTGTACTTGGTTCACAAAAAAGTCATTTTTTCTACTTGGAAAAAGGAAAATGTTATTTATAAAAATAATTTTAAAAATCTCTTCAGAACCATTGTTTCCTATACCAAGATACACCTATTTATCGAATATGAGAGTTTATCACAAACTATGCCCTGGGAATGGTTATAACTTGGTCATTTGGCTTGAAACTTATAGATGTTTATACATGATAGCAAGTTTATCGATATTTTTGTGACACAAAAGATGATATGGATGGCATATTGGAATTTCTCTCATTTTTCTAATTGATTTAGACATATTATTTGTCAAATTTTGATTTACGGATTTAAAGATATGAATTATTCCATATTAAATATTATTACATAATCACTGTTATTTATTCAAAAAATATTAGTACATAATCATTGTTATTTATTCAAAAAATATTAGTACTTAATCATTGTATTTATTCAAATAAATTTTGAAAATTTAAACATTATAAAAGTGTAACATCATGACTCAGGGGTTAATATGATTGATAGGATACTATTATCAGTAAGTTCTAACTTCTCATTTGGAAGCTAATTTGGAAGGAACTCAAAAGTAAGCGTGCTCGGCCTGGAGTATGGGTGACCGAATGGGAAGTTTGAACAGGGTAAGTACTTTGACCTGTGCATAACTAGTTATTAAGTGTGTGGCTAAGTGAGAAATTTCAGAATAGAATTGAGAATAATTAAGTATAGAATTGAAAATAAAATTTAAAAAATTCCCGGGACCTTTAGTCCCGGTTGGTTAACCGGGACTAAAGGTCCTCACCCGCCCGCGCACGGATCCGCCCAAGTCCCGGTTCGTGGCCAACCGGAACTAATGATGAGGGGCCTTTAGTCCCGATTTGCTAGTCCCGGTTGGCAAACCGGTGCCAACCGGGACTAAAGGCCCGTTTTCCACTAGTGAACTATGATCCAACCTGCTACGATGTGTTGAAACCAATTCAATAAGGCCATCAAATCGCATTTCCACCCCATAGTGCATGGTCTTAGCCCCTCGGGTGGCCACTGATTCCTTCCATCCACCTTTTTCTCAATAGCTTGACAAATATGCAGCTTTCTTACGTGAGGTCCATTTCTAGCTGATGAAATGTGACTCTTGGCCCTTCATTTAATGGAACCTGAGAAGTTGCTTATACTTGCTCCACGATTTTATTCATAATAACATTTTTCTCAAGCGACATAGAAATATCAAATATGTTGCTATTTTTTCTAGGGTGTATTGCTATTTACGGACGGAAATTCTTGGCCGAAAAGAAAAACTTCATCTACGGTTTTTGGACAGAGCATAAAATATGCGTTAGTTGTTGAGACCTTGCATTAGACACTGGTGGTTAAAGTTGATCTACAATATCTGGACAAAGCCGAACGATTTGATCGTCTTCTGTACGTTGATCTGTACCAAAGGCTGGCGCCAGAACACGTTTATCCTCGCTAAGCACCAAACAAACAAAGGATGAAGAACACTCGTCCTGGCCGACCTTCCTGCATCGCACGGAACAGCTACTGCGAGTTTATCGGATCTGCACCGTACCCTGCCTGCTTGCTCCCTGAAAGCGACGGATGGCGATTTCGCAGCCGACTGAAACCTCACAAAATTAATGTGTCATCTGTCCTCGCATGCCGCCTGATGGACACAAACAACTGTCTTGTTTTGTTCCGATGTACATGTTCACCCCGCAAGTTAGTTTTATATTGATCGATGTCAAGTGCATAACTGATGTACAGATACACTTGCAACAGCTCTGTGCATCCTCGTGATGCAGAGGCAGGAGCGGTTGCTCCTTTTCTAAAAAAACAAAACTGATACACTTGCAACGGGTAGGAGTATGTTTCAACTGCAAGTGTGATCACCAGCTAGCCTGCAATCCACGAATCTCAAAGTTTCTACTGAAACACACATGCTCGTACATGTAAATGCGAGCACAAAAACCAACAGCTTTTCGTAGGTGAAATCGTTCCACCAACGGCTGCTTCTCGCATTGTCCCTTTGTGTAGCTAAAGTTGCATGAGAAATTCACTCCGGCAACACCTTCATATCATTTCCAACAGTTTAATTTCTGTGGCACACGCACGCCTTTCCTTTTCGTTCCTGAAAGTGCCTCCGGTGACGTTGCCGTAACATGGATGTAGTCACTTCAGAAATCACATTAACACTTTAAGTGCATTCTTTAGTCAGTCACAAGCATGCTCATGAATCCAACAAGTAATTTGTTCCTCATCCAACCCAAGAGAAAGGGTATAACGTAACAGACAATCTCTGGATTAACTGCGTATGTTAATAGACAAGACAACCTTTGGAATTGATCTATCACTAGTACCATCCACATATCATTTAGGTGCCTCACAACCTGATAGTGTATCAGTGTATGTAACTGGCGACCTACCTGTGAAAAGGATGCATAAAGATGAAGGTCATTTCCAAGGATTTGCTCGTGAAAAATTGCACCTTATCTCAGTCTTGATGATACCCCCGCAGGCATCACAGTTTTACTTATCTGTAAAGGGAGTAAGGGACATCGACCGGTGAAGTAATATTGAAAAAAATCTAGATAGTGAGCTCTGAAGACAATTGCAATTTTTCAGGGACTTCACATCTAGACATGTTTGACCGTGCCAGCCTACCAGGCATTCAGCATGTCACTATAAGCTGGGGTATTGATCTGAGCTCTATTAGATTATTTGTTCTATTTTGTGATCTATTTTCTTAATTATAGAATAGTGTGCTAGGAAGAGAAAGATTGAACTTCCACTGGAGTTGTCTTGTTGACTCCGTATGACTGTTTGAGCACCCAGATGAGAGTATGAAGTTAATTCCCTATACAAAAGATGTCGATCAGAGTAGCTGTACCAGCATATACTGAATGTGTTAACTGAAGTATCGTGTAGGAAAGGAGGTGTCAGATATCCTTTTACTTCCAGATGGGGTTTGTTCATCATTGCATTCAACTGGCATGCATTTGGATATTGTTTGTCCATATAAAGGATGCACCACAGGATTTCCGAACATCACAGGTTTACTCATTGCAAAGTACACACATTATCGGTCCATGTCATAATATCCCTAACATGAACATAGGAGGTGGACTTGTTTAAAAAAAACACGGGACGTGGAAATTTTCTAATTATTGCACATTTCTTAGGCATAAGTTTATTTAAGGGAGTGTCTAATTAGTCTCAGTCAACTTAGTAAGTCCCAGACATTTTAACAAATTAGTTCATACATGTCTAAAAACATGTTCATAGTTATGTAATAATTTTTTCTCACAGTTAAAAAAAATGTAAATTCTTGCATGAATCTCAATGCTGGATAGATGGTTCTTGCGTTGACTGAATTATTCAATTATTTCATAGTTTGTTTGAAAAGTGCAAGAAAATGCATTGTTTGTTCTCAAAGTTAATAAAAATGTAAATTCCTGCACGGATCAGTGTTGGATCAATGGTTCTTGCGGAACACAAAAATGTTCATGGTGATGTAACAATTTGTTCACATAGTGAGAAAAAAATGCATTAATTGTGTATTCTCAAAGTTCAAAAACTGTAAATCTTACACCGATCTCAACTTTTGATCAACGGTACTTGTTGTCGATTACAGTAAAATTCTCAGTCAATTGAGGACTAACAAAACCGTTTATTTAAGCATCATTATTTGTATGTCCGGGTTGTTGTATTCGGACCTGTGTCAAGATTTTTAATGACGAGCACCTCTTTTAGTGAAACACTAATCAGTTCTTATTATGCCTTCCTTGACACTTGACAGCCCAGCTGGTGACATGAAAAGCCTAAAACTATACTCCATCACACTAATGTGGATGATGGTCACCTGTAGTGGTGCATCATGGTTTGGTCCATTACGGAGCAGTACTATATCCTTACACTAATGTGGTGTGTCATGCTTGGATTCATCAGTCACTGGCTTAATTAAATTGCTTTTTTAAATGATGAAAGGTAGAGAATATATATATCTAGACTAGAGTGGTCCTGGAATGGATCAAAGGAAAGGTGCACGAGAGCTAACTGTAACTTGTACTCTTCTAGGATGTTCATCAGGTTTAAAAGAAAGAGTAGCTTCATTAGGCTTTGCGTGTAATCCATGGCACTGCTCGTACTCTCACAAATAGTTCTCCTAGGCCTCAAGTTATTCCCAAAGCGCTTCTTCCCCTGTACTGAAACAAACCTGCAGTAGATCATCTTCCCGTTGAATTTTTTGTGGGGTTTCAGTTCACCGTCTCTTTTCCCTCTGTAAAGACCCACCTACATCCCTTATCTCGCTCCGAGTGATCACAGGAAAGATGGGGTTATATCAGCTCGTGAAAGCAGTACCGTGGCATCCAATTCGGTGAGAAATTTTCTGAAAATATCTCTGCTAACTAACTGTTCATCATATATTTATCTGACTTACCGGCAACAGAATGCACACCAAACTAGTAATAGAATGCACACGAAACTAGCTAGAATATCATGCCGCCAAGCTAACCAATCCCTTAGTAAAACCAATTAATTTACTGGCTTGTGATGACAACGGACGCTATCAGCCTAGGCTGTCGGTGAGCTCCACGACGAGAGCCAGGAACCAATAGCCAAGGACACAATCAGTTGATGCCGACACCCTGTCGTTAATTGCAACAGAAAATAAAGGGAAGAAGCTTCACGCATGAACAGGGCAACAGGTACGGCATCACCTTCACCAAGAGGGCTCGTTCTAAAATAGTAATATGTAGAATAGCCGTCCCAGATCCGTGCTGCTGTTCAGTGCAGATTGTATGTATCATCTGTGCGGTGCAAAAGTGTTCCAATATGGTGGAGCAAGATGGAGAGGGAGGGAAAGTGCAGCAGGGGAGCGTCACAAACTTTCCGCGACTTGTCCATGGCGGCGGTTTAATGTGGGTGCATGGAATGGATTGATGGGAAAATGTATCTTTCATTCATGGTGGTGACAGGAAAAAGGGAGATTTTTCTAGAAAGTGTGAAGAATCTTGGCAAACAGAGGGGCCTTGTGATCAGGCGCTCCTGCCTTGCCATGCATTCCCTTGGGTTCTACTCAGTAGAACCGTGGCAATGTCTCCGAGATAGTACAACTTTCGTAGTACAACTTTTGGTTTAAAAGCTATTTGTAAAATCTAAACAATTATGGATATTCTTTTATAGACAAGGAGTACATCATGTTTTAATAAAAAAGATAAATTCATGCACTGAGGCACATATTATAAATTATTCAACAATGTAAAGTACAATCGGTCGAGCATCCATGCTGAAGAAATGGGCTAAGAAAAATGAAGAAAAACCTGGGGCCATCCAAAAAGTGTTTGCTTCGTGACGATATCAATAAAATACTACCACGAGCCTTGTGAAATGTGACGGAACAATGAAAGGTGCACTACCGCTAAACAAAGCGTTCAAAAACGGATCGATACTCGTGAGCCAATGTTGACAAGTGGGACTATAGGCCGAACTTAGGATTTTCATCACCGAAGCACAGATTTCAGCCAATACTTTCTACAAAGGGATGACACACATACACAAACACGCGTAGACATTGCAAACAGGGACGAAGCTAGGAAAAAATGCCAATGGGGTCATGCCTATACCCGCTCTTTTTGACTGGGGTCATCTTCTATGAATAATCATTATATAGTGCTAATTAATGAAGGTTTTGATGTTTTCCACTAGGGTCAGCTGACCCCAACGCCTACAAGCCAGCTCCGTCCCTGATTGCAAACACGAAGTCAAAACCATGTGTTTCCACCTGGAGTGCCAGCATACTTGTCGCTAAAACTGTAACATCTAGGAACATCGTTTATTAGGACAAGAAGTTATAGGACAAGAGCTTGGCCTTCCAACGACTCAACATTTTCTCAAAGCGATCTTCAATTTCTTCCCTTCCTTACTCGTAATTAAGTTTACGATAATGAATAGACATACCCAAATAACGGAAAGAAAGGATTCGGCTTCACAACCAAACAGTTGCTTATACCGTTCTTACTCTTCCCTAGTTCCTTGGCCTTTTTGAAACATAGTATTTGACTTTTGCAGAAATTGGTCTTAAGACCAGACAGTTGCTCAAAAATACATGAAACATTAATTTCTTAGTAGCTTTTTCCATGTCATGGTCCATGAACATAATAGTATCATCCGCATATGGCGGGATGGAAACTTCTTCATCCACCAAACGTGGGACGAAGTATCTTGTTTTCACCCGATTTCCCCCTAATATAGAGACTGAAATGCTTCATTTTCTTCTACAATGCATTCCATGAAAAGGAACTCTCTCTGCCCTCGCCGGGTGGATAATTACATTGTGTGTGTGCCGGGGGGCGCTGCCGAAGACAATCCAAATGGAGCGACTCACAATCATAACAGTAGACTAATCGTAGCATTGTGTGTTTGTTGTGGGAGGTGATAATAATGTTGCTTTAACCTATTCTGAGATGTTTAACTGCAAAGTTGGTTTATTACCTATGAAATATTTGGGCGTTCCGATTTCTTTTGCCAACCTGAAGTTAATTGATTGGGATTTCCTGGATGCTAAAATGCTTAAGAAATTGGACTCCTGGATTAGTGATGCAGCCTCATCTGGTGGTAGGTTAACCTTATTGGACTCGAGTTTGACGGGTATACCCTCATATTTTTATGTCCATGTTTCTCCTGAACAAAACGTTTATTGAAAAATTGGATAAACATAGGAGGAGGTTCTTTTGGGCTGGGAGAAGTCCTAAGAAAAAGTACCAAGTGGTCTAGGGTTTGTAGGTCCAAATCGAAAGGGGGTTTGGGGGTTAAAGATTTACACAAGCAAAATGTGTGTCTACTATGCAAATGGTGGTGAAAATTGGATACTCAGGATGGTTTATGGCAAAGAATTGTGAAAGCTAAGTATCTACATAATAAGATGGTAGCCTCAGTGAAGTGTAGGGTGTCTGATTCGCCCTGCTGGAAAGCCTTGATGAAGGTGAAATAAACTTATTTTGAAGGTCGTAGAATTATTTTGAAGAAGGGAAACTTGGTGAGATTTTGGAAGGATCCCTGGCTGGATGATTGTCCTCTTACTGTTGCATATCCTGAACTTTATAATATTTGTCAAGCGCAAGATTGGGTGTTTGAAAAAGTAATTGATAATGATTGTAACCTCCCTTTCCGGCGTAGATTCCTGCCGGTTATGGTGGATCAGTGGAGGTATATAACATCTTGTGCCACTCGGATGAATAGAAGCATGGAACCGGATGATGTTTTCTGGGCGTTGAATGCGAATGGCCGTTTCTCAACTAAGTCTGTGTACTTGTCTTTAGAAAAAAATGTTGCTGGTCCAAACAACAAATGGATCTGGAAGGCAAAAATACCCCTTAAGATTAAAATCTTCCTTTGGCAGCTTTTTCGGGATGCGATCCTTACAAGAGATAACCTGAGGAAAAGAATGTGGTTAGGGAGTCCGGTATGCTCCTTTTGTTATCAACATGAGACTGCAAAACATCTTTTCTTTGGTTGTTCAAATGCGAAGGTCTTGTGGGGAGTTGTGGGTTCCATCCTTGGAACAAATTCGTGTCCTACGACGCTTTGGCAGGGTGTGGCTTGGATGCATAAATATTTTGCGCATGGTAGAAAGTTTCATATGCTTCTCTTAGCTGCTGCTTGTTGGGCTATTTGGACAACTAGAAACCTTATCACTTTTGAGAAAAAAAATTGTTCGTTCTCCCATGGTTTGTGTGTACACTATGTGTGGTTTGCTCTATTACTGGGCAGGTCTGTATGGAGCTGAGGATGGCGAGAGGATCAAGGGAGGTGCAGAGCAGCTGATGCGCAAGGCGGCGAGACTGATCGAACAGCTCCCAGGCTCTTCCGGTGGGGGGAGAGGTGTGTTGCGGATCACGGATGGCTCGGTGATGTGAGGCTGCTGATCTCCAGAGGATGATGACCTTGCGGTTTTGTGGCTTGTTTCGGATGTTGCTTGGGTGTATCGTTGGAATTGTGGATGGTGGTCTCCTGTTTACGTTTTGTAGTAGTGTAGGGGTAGGTTTTTTGCCCCGTAGCTTAGTCGTCGAGTCGAGGCTTTAGCAGCGGGTTTTCCTATCAGCGAATTTTCCGTCTGGTGCTTTCATTTCCTTTCCAAGTTTCTTTTTTTTGCTTTGGTTAACTTGTGATCAAACCTTGTATTTCCGTTGAGCAATTAATGGAAAGGGGAAGTGGCCCAGTTGGAAAAATGGCACTTGGATCCTATGTACCGACACGCTGTCATTCTGCATAGCGCTGAGCCGCAGACCAAATTAAACTGTTAAACTGAACATTCCCGGCCGGGCGAAACGAACGCCCTGTCAGATTATCAAACGCTAGTTAAAGCCACCGTGACACCATTGTCAGGGCCCGTCACCTTCCATGGTCGTCCCGCCAACGGTTCTACTAACGGGTGACGCACTGGCGGACCTCCTCAGGGGCCAACCTGGGCCATGGCCCCCCCAGCACAAAGACAAGTTTTTGATTACCCACTAGAAATTTTAAATTACACGGGCCATTAAATTGAAAGCGCTTCGTAAGTTTGCCTGGCCTTTGGACTTTGAGCATCCTTCCTCCACCTAAGCTGCAGTCCTGTAGTGACCACTTGCATCCTTCGTTTCAGCTTATCCTCTATCCTGTCTTCTCTTTATTTTATTCTGTCTTTGTAAGTATTTTAGTACTTCCTTGCCCCTCCTATAAAATCTCATTATCTTGTTAGTCTTGGTTCTTGCATCTGTGTTGGGGAAAGTCTAATTAGGTCTACGATTTTGTAGTAAATAATTTTTTGTTTGCAGATTTTTATCTTTCTTTCTGGAGTAGTGTGAATAGTTAAGGAGTAACTATTGAGTCATTTTATAAACTAAAGATAGGTAATGTGAAGCTAATTAAGAAGTTAAAGGTTAACTTTTGTTCAAAAAATTTAGTGATGAATTCAAGTAATCTATCATGGCTAACAACATGGTTACGTTGAAATTTTGGTACAACCGGTTTTTTAATTTAGAATAACTGAAACCTATATTTATATTGATGTCAAACATATATTTTGCAGCCAATAAGAACAAGTTAGTCCAAAAAATTCTGAATGCTACAAATTCTATTTTCTTGGGGTTGTAAGATTATGAACTCCTATATTTTTTCACGTCACATGGCAGTTTGCCCCCCCCCCCCCCCCCCCCCCCTAGATTTCGTTCAAGGTCCGCCACTGGGGTGACGTACTGCCGTTCTTAATTGGATTGTGCGATGCGGCTGGCACGTGTGTGTATAAAAGGCGAGCGATCGATCGAGAACGAATCACCCCGGCCGGCTCACAAACGAGAGGAACGAACCACCTGGTCGTCGTGCGTCTTTTCTTTCTACCCCGTGCCACTCTAGAGTTAGCTAGCTTAACTAGTGCCGACAGAGGAGAGGCAGTGGTTTAGTCGACGGTGAGAATGGCCGCGGCGCCGTGGATGGTGGTGGTGACGATGATCGTGTTGGTTGGCGGCTCGAAGGCGGCGGAGGAGGACGGCGGGAAGCTGCGGCAGGGGTTCTACGAGCAGAGCTGCCCGCGGGCGGAGCAGATCGTGCGGCACTACGTGGAGCAGCACGTGCCCCACGCGCCCTCCGTCGCCGCCACCCTCCTCCGCACCCACTTCCACGACTGCTTCGTCAGGGTACGCACACTTTCCATGCCGAACCGTGCGCGCGCGCCTCTCTGCTCTGTTCTCCATGGATGCAGCGCCGCGGCTTGTCCTCGACGGCGATCGATGATCGCCGCCTCGCCGTGCTGGCGGTGTCGGTGTCGGTGTCGGTGTGAGCGTGTTCTGAATTCTGAACGAGTGCATGCAGGGGTGCGACGGGTCGGTGCTGCTGAACGGGACCACCGGCGGCGAGGCGGAGAAGGACGCGGCGCCGAACCTGACGCTGCGCGGGTTCGCGTTCCTGGACCGCGTCAAGGCCCTGGTCGAGCAGGAGTGCCCCGGCGTCGTCTCCTGCGCCGACGTCCTCGCGCTCGCCGCCCGCGACGCCATCGGAGCCATCGTAAGTCCACTCGATCACAAACATCATACTACACGCCCGCGCGCCTTGATTTCGACTGACGATGGTAGTAAACAAACTGAAGGGCGGGCCGTTCTGGCGCGTGCCGACAGGGCGGCGCGACGGCAGGGTGTCGCAGAAGCAGGAGGCGGTGGACCAGGTCCCGGCGCCAACCATGAACTTCACCGACCTCCTCACCTCCTTCCGGAGCAAAGGTCTCGAGCTCCCCGACCTCGTCTGGCTCTCAGGTAACACAACCAAAACGAAACACCTGGTAAATTAACTTAATTCGCCAGGAGATCATCATTCACCCGTGTTAATCACCAGTGGCGAGTGGCGAGTGGCGACAGGATTCATTAGTTAGCCGTAATGGCACGATTTGTCTGTGTGTTCTCTTCTGCGCAAATGCCTTAACCGGAGTAGCACCGACACATGGTGATGTGAAGATAAGTGTGGCACAAGCACTCGAGAAGAGTAGGACAGTCGAGTGAGTAGTGAGGAGACTCGATCGGTAGCTTTGGCAAAAAAATCGTGCATTTTCCTGTCCACAAGGCAACTAGCCGGCAGCTACCAGACGCTCCTACTACCCACTCACATGACATTTTTGAGGTGACCAGTGCTACAGTTGACGAAACGGATGGCTCCAGGATAAAAAGGAAAGGAAATAGAACCACGAGGCTTGCCATCTGTCGAACTGAACTAACATGCTAGATCCCAGTAGAAATCTAGAACTGAATGCTCCATCTATCTTGATTTTTTAGTTCAAAAACAGAAAGGCTCCCAAAATGTACAATTGCAATGCAGTGAACGCAGCACATAATTGCAGGCACATAATAGTATTTTGTTCTTCAGATCGAGGGAGGTTTTAGTGCTGCAGGCTAGCTAGCTGCATAGTCATTGATATTGACACGTGAACTACTCATATTCTTTAGCTTGGAGAAATTTCGCATATGACCACGAGAAAACGTTAAATGTGTCTAAAGTGTTGCGGGAATGTGTTAACCGGCGACATGTAATTAAGGAATGACTGGACACAGTTAAGGGCACGCGAAATGACTAGGACGTCTTGGACTCAAATTTGTCATTGGTTTGTATTCTAACAACTTAGGCTATAGCACATCGCCTTATTCTACTATGTAAGGACTAATGGGCAACCTAATCTGATGTAGAACTGCAGGCTACTAGCTAACTTGCCTATCTGCTAACCACACTCGTTTATTAATTCTTACCTGTTTACATTCTTACGTTATAAAAAATAAGATGCACGTGTTCTTTAAACGCCGCAACCTAATGCATACTTTCGGCGTAGTTTAACGTCAACAGTATTCCTGAACCTAAACATCTTTAAGATTCCTTGCAAAATTGACAATTCAACGCATGCCATTGCATGGTATACATTACTGAACTTACTGAATTTGGACCTAAACCATGCATTTTGCTGAATTTTGCACCTTTGTCTGTGTTCACCTGAACATCAGGGGCGCACACCATCGGCATCGCGCACTGTAACTCCTTCAGCGAGCGGTTGTACAACTTCACCGGCCGCGGCGGGCCGGGCGACGCGGACCCGTCGCTTAACCCGGTCTACGCGGCGAACCTCCGGCGGACCAAGTGCGCCTCGCCGACGGACAACACAACCGTCGTGGAGATGGACCCCGGCAGCTTCCTCACCTTCGACCTGGGCTACTACCGCGGCCTCCTCAAGCGCCGGGGCCTGTTCCAGTCGGACGCCGCGCTGATCACGGACGCGGCGGCGTTGGCCCACGTCGAGAGCGTGGCGAGCGGTCCGCCGGAGGTGTTCTTCCAGCTGTTCGCGCGGTCCATGGTGAGGCTGGGCATGGTGGACGTCAAGACCGGCGGTGAGGGCGAGATCAGGCGGCACTGCGCCGTCGTCAATAGCTAGTGGCCGTCAGTGGATTTCTGCATGTGTGCGTCTTTGTGGCGTGCATGGACGATCGTGTTTATATATGTTCAGTTACATTTTTAGCATTCTTCTTTTATCTTCTCTCACTTTTAAGGTGCTTTTGAGTTCTGGTCTAAATTATGCTACATTATTTTCTTTTAATTTTTGAAAAAAATAGAAAATAAACGGGAACATATGCTAGCAGAACAGAAATAGGTAATGAATAATAATACGTACAAATGATGTTATAGTGACTGGAATTTCAGTGTCTAACTGCATCAATCCTTTGTCTCTAGCTCTCCATTTTCGTTTAGTAACTTTTTTTTAGTGGTCCGTTTAATAACTTTGAACTGGCGATAGGCTTCATTGATTATTGCAAATGGCGTTAATTGGCGCGCCACCGACACATGGTGATGTGAAATTGGGAAGTCCCGTGTGGCACAAGCACTCGAGAAGAATCGGACGATTCAGTAGTGGGAGGACTAGATATTTAGCTTGGGCCAAAACCATGTTTTTTTTTCTTGTCCTGCCGGCAACCAGCTAGCCCGGCTGCTACCACAAGCTTCTACTACCCACTCCCCTAAAAAACAAAAAACTTGTACTACCCACAAAGATCACATGAGACGAGCAGACCAATTCTGTTTTGTTGAAACGGATCGCTCCAGGATAAAAAGAAAAGGAAATGAAACCACAAAGCTTGCCGACATTTGTCTTACTGAAACAAACATGCTAGATCCTAGTAGAAATCTAGAACTGAATACTCCATCTTGAATTTTGAGTGACAAAACAAAGTGCTCTAAAACTGCTCTTGCAATGCAGGGTAGCACAACATTGCAGTGACATTATGTTTTGCTCAACACAGAGAGGAAGAGAGGTTTTAGCTAGCTGCAGGCTGCACAGTTGTAAATATGGCACGCTAAGTCGCGAACTACGATATAGTCTATATATTTATCTTGGAAACATTAAACCTGTCCAATGTGTTGAGGCAATGCGTTAACAAACCACACGTAAGAAATGATGGGACAGAGTTAATTAAGTATACACGAATTGACAAGGATATGTTGGAATCAACTCTGTCACTGTCTGTAAAAGTACCAACTTAGGTTATTGCTTGACATCTTTCTGCTGTAAATATTAATGGGCAACATGTTCATGATGTAGACCAGCAGGCACCGCAGCCTGCTAATCACATTGGTTTACTAGTTCCAGCATGTTTACATTGTTAACTATAAAAAAATCATGTGTTCTTCAAATGACGCAAACCAAATGCATAATTTTGCACTAATTTAGCATTAGTAATACGGTTTGCATACTTTGTCACTGATTTTGCTACCACGAGCTTCTAGATACTTCCCACTCACATGACATTTTGACGTGACAAATGCTGTTGTTGCTGAAACGGATGGCTCCCAGATAAAGAGAAAAGGATAGTGAACCACAAAGTTTTCCATGTGTCGTCGAACTGCACAAACAAGCTAAGCTCCCGGTAGAAATCTAGAACTGAATTTTCTCACGCTGTCTACAAATATACAAGTTTTAGGGTACTTGGTAATTTTAACAACCGTCCATCCGCTCTAATCGAACGGTGATAAAATAAGAGCTACCTGAAACTACTAAATTAAAAGAACCTGAAACTACCCGAAACTACCAAATATTTTTTATTTTTAATGAAAAGTAAAAGGATATTTAGGTAACTTCTGTCAATGACCCCATTGTCATTATCCCCATCACAGATCGGGGCCTCTATGCCCCGCTCTTCTCACTCTCTCACCCGAGGCAGAGCATTTGGAGGTAGCCGGCGACGCGGCGGCGAGGGCGCCGGCGCCGGCGCCGCGGTGGTTGATAGACACTCACGCACACAAATCGATCCGACACGCACACAAATTGATCCTAGGCAGAGGAGGTGGAGGTAGTCGGCGACGCGGCGGCGAAGGTTCCGGGTCGGCCCGACCGAGGTCCCGTCGGCGGCATGGGCGGTCTTGACCGACGCGGCGGTCAAGGTGAAATGGCTGCCAGCAGGCAACAGCCGGCCGCGGGCGCCGTCGCCACTCGCCAGACTCTCCACCTCCCCGGCAGCAGCTGGTCGCGGGCGCGCCATCGGGCGACGCGGCGCCCCTAGTCACGTTCTTCCTCGAGCCAAAGATGGAGGCCGTCCCGGTCGTCCCCAGCCCCTGCATCCGCTGGGACCCCTTGTCGCGGGCTGCATCGACGTGCGACGCGCCACCTGCTCTCCATCTTCCTGGAGGCCGTCCTGGTAGTCCCCACCGCCTGCCTCCCTCGGATCCCCTTTGGTGTGCCTGTCTGTCTATGAACTTTTTCTTTTAGTATACTGCCCTTGCATTTGTAATTTGGCAGAGACTCTGTGACTGCATTGAACACTGAACGGTGCACAAGCTAGGAAGTTCCTGTACCTACCTGAAATTCCTTGCAAGTCACGGCTCCATGGTTTCGCAAAACTTTATCGATTAGCCCATTGTGTCTGATAATGGAATCTCTCTAAAAGGCTAGAGGGTAGCTTGCTCTAATCAGTAAAGCCTGTTCTGGAGTGTCTAGAAACTGTATCTTTATCTGATTAGTTAGGAACTTCCAGATATGAGGAGTTTATTTAAGCAGTGAATGTTAAATTATCTTCTGGGATTGTAGTTCTAATTGGTGTATTTGTAGATTATCCCCCCACCCAACAGAAATATCTTATATTGCGGCATTGAGTTAACGTGATTTTCTTTATAACATTTTTCTGTTCCATGATATGGTACAAATCATAGGGTACTTAATTAACATTAATTGTGAAGATAAACATATAAATCTTTCAGAAAATATAGAAAAGTATCATGTTTCATCGATGCTTCCTTGTATATTAGCTCTTACAGTTGTTATTTGGTCATCTTCCCATGTTCCATTCTGATCATAATTTTTTTTAGTCCAGCCCTGCCAAGGCTTGAGATTGCCCAAGTTGTGCACCTCAGATACTCGACGGATGGTCTCCCGGAGCCACTGCTTGCAGAGATCATCAAGAGGGTCACCAGTGCAACTGATCGTAGTTCTCTTTCCCTCGTGTCGAAGCAGCTCTACACTATCGAGGCGGAGCATAGGGATGCTATCCGCGTTGGCTGTGGACTTTACCCTACAACAGAAGTCTGAAAGGAATGGACAGATGCACCTGATATTTCCTTGCGACAAGTTCCACTGGCTTCAGATACTGTAGACTTATTTGTTTTTTTTTTTTTTGACAGGGAGCCGTGTACAGGATCAAAGAACTGAAGAACACGCACGCACGAACTCAAGAACAGAACACTCCACACCCGGCGATCCTGGCACCACCACGCACACCACACACCCGAGGAAGAAACTCAGCCAAACCAGTTGATAAGCCGCAAGATCCATCCGACGTAAACGCCGGAATCTAACCGCTGAAGGAGCATCGGCGCTGAGCCGCCGCCTGGCCACCATCATCGCCTCGCGCCGGAGACGAAGAAGGCAGCTCCGTCCATCTTCCGCCAGCCCACCAAGGTCGTCGACGAAGGAGAGCACCATTCCTGCACACTCCCACACTTCCAGCTCCAACACACCGCCACCCGAGCTCTGCACCACCACCGGAGCAAGCGGCGACGCAGCGGCGAAGCAGCTCAGGGACCAAAATCCCCGCGCACCAGATCCGCGGCGCCGACCCGCCATCCGGACGCAGGGGCCTGGAACCTCGAGAGATCCGTAGATCCGCGAGCTCCAGCTAGACGAGCGCGCCGTCGCGGCCTCCGAAGGACACCTGCAACAGAGAGGAAGCACGCCGCCGCCAAAACCACCACCGACCACACCTCCACCTCCAGGGCGCCGCCGGCTAGGCCTCCTACCAAACCTACTATATACAAGGCGGGATCCGGAGATTCCCCCGCCTCCCGCTGCCGGAGCAGCCGCCGGAGGCGAGGAAATCCCGCGGATCGCCGCCGCGCGCAGTGGTTTCGCGGGAGAGGACCAACAAATCGCCTCTTCGCTACTGTAGCGAGAGGAAAAGGGTCGGAGGGGTGTGTGTTGATGTAGATACTGTAGACTTATTTGGGTAATGCGTGTTTTTTTCCAGGAATTTGAGAGAACTCTTACCATGTAGTGACGGTCGTTTCATTTTGTATTATCTTTGCATTGTTGAGATCTCCAAACGTGCCATGCTTCGTGGGTGTTTTGATTTCGGAAGTATACCATGTTCTTTTGGCTGCTAATCATGTTCCTGCGTTCCAATTCAAGTGCTGTGGAACATATTAAAGCTAGAGAGGGACTGTGTGGTTTTACAGTGGTTTCTGTGTTAGATAAGAATTTCTGAACAATGTGGCCGCACAAATTGAACAAAATAAATGGGCAAAACTATTGTGTTATTTATTAGAACTGGTGATCAACACAACACATGTGGACATATGAAACATTACAGAGTGGAGCTGCAAATACGGAACATAGGCCTTTTTTGCACTGAATATACGAGGTGAAATATCATTGTTACATGAAAGAAAGTGAGATGGTATCGCATCTCAGCGTCTTGTGTATTCCAGTGTAGTGTAAGAAGCATGCCACTAGACAAAAATGCTGGCCACTAGTTCCACTACGGGCTGGGGGAATCAGGCGGATGTATGCAACTGCCACCCTCCTTGCCGCTAACCGTGTGTTCATGTCAGGGCGTCAGTCGGGCATTACATAGAAGAACCAGTGAGCTGCCAGTTAGACGTAAATGGTTAACATCACCCCGCGAGAGATCAAACTTGATGCCAGGGGATGCTTGCACTTCAGGTTCGCATTTGCAGGAGTTCATTCTCAAGGCAGAGCTCTTTTGATACTTTGGTAGAGCAGATCTGACAGATGATCAGCCCATCGCCTGTAACCTGCAACCAGTACAAAAACAAAGTTAGATAATGATGTCTCAGATCACACATAATGATGTCTCAGATCACACATGCTGAACGAGGGCCATGCTTTCTTCCTCTTCATTTCTAAGATCGACATATTATCGTGTTTTCCTGATACAATGATTTGCTTTTGGTTGAACTGTTCCTGGTCGTTGTCAGGGATATCCTGTAGGACAATACAGAAAGCCACCATCAAGGAAAACACATCCAGAATTGAAATAATGAAAAGAAGGCAAACACATGCCGATGCTGAGAAACAATCTCATGCAAGAGATTGATGTCATAGTTACCTGATGCAAACTTCTAACAATGAGGTCAGACAAACTCTGGTCTTGGGGTCAAAATCAGAGCAGCTAAAGAGGAACTCTTCTGATGTCAGCTCCATCACCATCGTGCATAAGCTGGAGGCCGTCATCGTGACTGATGAAGCATCTGTAATTCCTATAAGCAATCACAAATATTCATTGTAATTGATCAGCTCACATTCAAGAAACACAATCAACAAAAAGAGAGTTACTGATCAGCTCACATTAAAAAAAAAGTTACTGATCTGCTCAAGAAAAATAATCAATAGAATAATGATCGTCAATATTGAATAGCATGATTTTTAGGTCTGGATTAGTTCAACTCTCCTTGGCTACTGACAGTCTATATATAGTATCGCTTTAGGAGTATGCCAAATTGCCAGGCAACCGACAACAGGCAGAGCTTCAAGCAGCTATAAGATTCTTGCCATGGCCATGGTTCAGAAACTGGTGCTGGGTATTGCTGAAAATTGGTCAATATATGACTGATCATGTTTGAAAGATAGGATCATAAGACTGGTTCATGACCTAAATGACACACATTGAGCCCCCTTTTTAACCTCCAGAGGTATCGAATTCTGGTAGAATTTTTTTTCACTGCCTACTAAAGTAAAATAAATGCGAGAATCAAACATTGAGAAATACCAACCACTGAGGTATCGCACAGGCATCACACACAGAGCACACACTGGCAGCACTACATGTATCAAGTTATCGAAAGGGTCGTCTAATACTGAAGCACTATAACAGCGTCTCAAAGACCAATGCGAGCAGAAAATCTAGTAGCACTTTCATTCTATCAAGAAATCATCGTTACATTCCCTGTGAAAATGTAAGTTCCGCACCACAATATGATATATGGTGTGTACTTGTGTGCCTCTAAGGCTGTAAACATCAGGCAAGAAATTCTTTTGATGAACACCACAGATGTTCCTGCAATGGTTAGTACGTTAGTCTCTAAGCCTGTAAACATCAGGTAACGAATGAATTGGCAATCAATGCCATGAACTGCACTCTGAACTACTAAAGTACTTACAGTGGCAGGACGTCGGGCAACAGACGAGAGGGCGGAGGGAAGGTAGCGGAGGGTGTCGATGCGGCGGCCTGTGACCTTGGCGTCGGTGCTCGAGTCGCAGTCCGTGCGCTGCGTGAAGGGGGCCTCGTCGTCCGGCGTGCGCGATCCTCCGGCCGACGGTGTGGCGGATCAGTCGCCCGAGATGGGGACGGTGACCTCCGTTCCCGCAGGCGAGGAGAGAGAGGTGGCCGGAAGATCCAATACCGCAGGGAGTTGCAGGCGGCTCCGATTCAATTGGTGAGGACAGTGACGGCGCCGCAGTCAGCTGGTCTACGAATCGGTAGTCGCACGCGGTGGGGATGGAGGCGGAAGGCCGGGACTGGGACTGGTACAATATGGATTGCCGCGAGGGTGGTGGTCCGACCTCGACTACCGCGAGCTCGAGATCGTCAGGAAGCTCGCGGGTCGCTTGAAGGAGGAGGGCGGCGGCGCCGCACTGAGCGGATCGACGGGAGGAGCAGGACGAGAAATTGTTCCTACACAAATGACAAATGGCCAAAATACCCTCGAGTGATTATAATTAATTTTTTTGTTTAATGGTTGGGAACTTGGACGGCTGGAATAATTTAGCTGGGCTAGTTAGGAATCAGACGGCTGAAATAATATTTGATGGGAGCTACCAGAAACTACCAGCGGTAGTTTTACAAGCATTGTAAAAGAGCTCCTACAAATATAGGTCCCCAGGGATCTACCACCAATGTCCCAAATTATAAGACGTTTTGGGAGGCTAAAATAGCAGCCTAGCAAAACGTCCTACATAGTATCCAGTAAAACATTTGAACTTTGACATTTGTTATTCTGTTAAGATGTGAAACTATGTATAACTGGACCAGATTATCTGATAGTCAAGTCCTGCTCCTACAGTAGAGGCCATAAAAAGAAACAAAGAAAACAGCCTGCATTTCTGAACGGACAGCTAAACTGAACATAGAATTCTGATCAGGGGCATCAAGATTAAAAATTAGAACAGCTACTCTGACGAACAAGAGGCTTTTTAACTAGACATTCGCAAATTAGCAGGTTCTATTTTTTTTCTTTAGAGAGAAATATTAATAAGACTGCACAAATATATACACGCTAACTACACTGTATATTTAGCTTAGAAAATTGTCCCCCCAAAAAAGGCATCCAAAGTGTTAGTGCAAGGGGTTAACTTACATGAAAAGAAAAGGAATGGACAGTACAGACAAGTGAAGTGACGAGCACATCTTGGGTTTCACTATGTCACTGCTTGTTGCCGGCCTAAGGTAACTGATCTAATACTCTTCTATTTTTAAGTTATTGCGCTACCTGTCCTGATGTAGACATGCATGCTGCTGCCCTTCTGCTAATCACATCGATTTATTAATTCCTACCTGCTTGCATTGTTACCTTGTAAAATAATCGCATTTGTTCTTTAAACGACACAACCGTATACAATTTCGCACTAATTTATCATAAGTAACATTCATAAACGTCCTTAAGATTCCTTGCGAAGTTGAAAAATTCTTCACATGGCGTCCCATAGTACTTTACTGAACACCTCGACATCACGAGCCTGCCCTGCAGAAGGGGCCGCGCTACCAGGGGTGCCTCCGCCCGTCTCCAAGCTCCGCCGCCCGTCTCTAAACTCTGACTCAGCGCCTTCCTCAGCTGGCTGCTCTCGGCTCGTCTCCAAACTAGACAACTTTATGGTGGCTGCCAGAGTGCCAATTGTGCAACCCAAGTGTCGGCAGTCCATGTTAGTTTTTCAATTGTCTTTATATTATTTTCATTTAATCGTAGTTGTATTTTGTGAGTTATTAAAATTGAATCTTCGTGGAGCCTTTATTTTGTTGAATAGATTCAGTTTTTAAGCCTTAAAAATTTAGACATTATGTGTTTGTCCCCCTCGTCTTAATTCCTGCATCCGCCACTGCCATGCAGGGGCGCAAACTATCAGCATCGCGCACTGCGACATCTTCAGGGAGCGCCTGTACGGCGGGTCAGGCGACGCAGACCCGTCGCTGAACCCAGTCAACGCGGCGAACCTGTGGCGGCCCAAGTGTGCCACGCCGACAGACAACACCAACATTGTGTAGATGGACCGTAGTAGCTTCCTCACCTTTGACCTCGGCTACTACCGCGGCGCCCTCAAGAGTAGGGGCATGTTCCAGTCAGACGCCCGCGCCTCTCACGGACGCGGCGGTGCCGGCCTACGTCGAGAGCATGGCTGGTGGCCCCCTGGAGGTGTTCTTCGAGCTGTTCATGTGGTCCGTGGTCAAGCTGGGCATGGTGGATGCCAAGACCGGTGGCGAGGGCGAGATCAGGTGGCACTGCACCGTTGTCAATGGCTAGTGATGCACTCCAAGTGCATCTTTGGTGGCACGTGGACGATTGTGTGTTGCATGTTCAATTGCATTTTTTGTACAATTTTTGTTTATTTTCTCTTCTCTCTACCGTGGGTTTTATTTTCGGATCCATTATGGTGTTTAACAATATTACAAATAATCACTTTCTGTATGTACGTATTGGATCCACATGGTACTATCTTCTCCCGCCGGATCAGCGGGCACTTATGGACTCGGGCTGCGCTCGTCTTATGGCGGTCATCCGATCTATTTACTTCCCATTTGGGTGACGACACGATAGGAGATTATGCAATGCTTAGGACTTGTCATTGCTATTGGGTGGCTTGCTTGTAGTCACCATGTTACACTTTTTCTTTACTTTGCAATAAAAGGCCCATCACTCTGATACAGAGGCTGGGGCTTTTGCTCCTTTTCGAAGAAAAAAGAAATAATATGGACATGTAAAAATAACTGAAGGAAAAACATATTGTTTCCTTTGATGGCCTTCCTTCGCTCTGCTTTCAACACAGAGCCGGATCCTCGTGGCTATGAGCAACTCCTCGTGGCAGTAATTAATTTTGTGTACTCCTTCCGTACCATAATATAAGATCTTTTAGCTATTATAATAATGACTACATATGGAACAAAATGAGTGAATCTCACACTAAAATACATCTGTATACATCATATGCTGTCCGTATTGGAATAGGTAAAACATATTATATTATGGTACGTAGGGACTACCTCTTTAGGGTTGACATGTGTTGAATAGGTTGGCTAATGATAATAGTGAAAATAGAATATACGGTATTGGTATGGACGTGTCGTGTGAAAACAGAAAAAGTTTTACAGAGCCAATTTTGAAACACTGTTGGAGACTAGCATTTTTTCATTGCCCAAATATTCTCTCTCCTGACCCAAAATGCTATCTTTTGAGAGTCAAATTTTGGGAGACTAGTGTAGATGCTATAATTGTCCTAAATATTGTTCAGAGTGTTTTCTCGCAAAAAAGATAGTGTGCGCGAGTTATTTGGCTTAGTACTAAACTCATGTTTTTATAGACAGCCGGTAAGTGAGTGTGACATTTATTTTACTATCTCTTCTAAAATATATCTAGTTATAAACGACGTGAGTTAATCAGCATAAGAGCTAACCAAGACTCTGACAACAATGTTGGACATATACATGTGATTCGGTAGTTCTAACAAATTTAAGGCATTTACCCATGAATGAACATTGTCGTCTAGTAGTCCTAATCTATATACATTGTCGTCTAGTAGTCCTAATCTATAAATAGCTCAGCTTCTCCCGATATGTGGTTTGGGTCGAGCTAGTAGTAAATGTAGACAGACAGTTCAAACTTGCACAACTTTATTTAGTTTTATGCAAGAAAAAGTGTGGATGAAGCATGTGGTTGCTGTGTCGCTTGATAGCGATCCCTTTTGGAAATAGGATGCGCCGGGAATGTGAAGCACACAGAGTCATCCGTACACGTCTTGTTCGGCGCCGTTGCACTTACCGCAGGGTTTATTGGGCCATGTAGATATGACAACCGCTGTGTTGATCCGGACGGGTATGTACCTTCGTTCCTCGTACCGACAAAGACTGCAGTAGATTGCACGCACCTACGGTCAACATGAAGGTTTTGGTTATGTTTTCGGGCCCGCGTGCACCTGAAGTCCTGAAGTATTTTTCTAAGTATCAGTCAAGTTCTGAAAGTTCAACAATTTGAGGACATTGCATGCATCGAGTGATATCCCAACACCGAGCCTCAAGGGCATCGTTCCTGAACACAAATCGACCGAACAAGACGAGAAAACAATTCCACCCAATTTGTGTACTACCAGAAATGTGCAAGCAGAGCAAATCTGGCGTGCCGCACCACCAAAATATTAAAACCCTAAATTGAGATCCGGAAGAAGAGCCGGTGGATGGCTGGAGAGTGGAGAACAATGGTGTGGGATCTGGAGAAGAATTATTACACGCAACTATGGGGATCGGCGGCCATGGCTGCTCCTCACACACTGCGCCGCTCACGTGAGGCCTGGTGCTGGTGATGAGAATGTCGAGGAAGATATTGGGAACATCACCACCATGAGCGCTGGCGCTACAACTCGAGGAAGGAGATCGTAGGCGGAGGATATCAGGGCTGGAGGGGTCGATGGAAGTTGGAAGTTGTCACGTGAGGTAATGATTTGTTTGCGGTGGGAAGGGCATAATCAAATTTACAGCCTGACTGAATCAAACGAGTTTGTCAGCATCACATTGCGGTGTAAGGGCATGTGTAATGGTGAATAAGACAGTCTTATCTTAATTGTGCCACGTAATTTAGATATAGCAATAAAATAAGTTGTATAATGGTTATTTTTAGGATTATCTCTAGTAATCTTAATCCCTAAATATGTGGTGAGAAAGACACCTTGTGTGCGTCTGCCGTGGTGTCTTTTTTCGAGAAGAACACGTGACAGAAAGTTTAGGAGGATTTTTGCAACAAAAGGAAATACTAACAGAGTTAGTCAATTGTGACCCTATGCACCTCACACTCAGTTTTGAAACCGGTTTGCCCGTTTTTCAAGTTGTGTGATATAAGTGCACACATCGTACAAGTTCTGTGACCGGCAGTATCATTTACTCATGCTGGAAATATACATGTGATTTGGTAGTTTTGACAAATTTAAGGCATTTATCCATCGATGGACCATGCCGTATACTCCTAATTAGAAGTAGTACTCCTAATCTATAAATAGCTCAGCTTCTCCCGATATGTGTCTGGGTCGAGCTAGTAGTAGTTGTACACATATAGTTCAAAGATTGCAGAACTTTGTTTTGTAATGTACAAATAGCTCAACTTCTCCCGATATGTGGTTTGGGTCGAGCTAGTAGTAGTTGTACACAGATAGTTCAAAGATTACAGAACTTTTTTTTGTAATCTACGGTAAAAAGAGGGGATGAAGCGTGAAGTTGATGTCTCGCCTGATACCAATTAATTCTAGAAATATCCCTTCAAAAAAAAATTTACTTCTAGAAATAGGATGCACCGGGAATATGAAACAAACACAGCCATCTGTGCATGTTGCAAATCTCCATCCGTGCACCGCTTACTCGACTCCATTTCGCCATCCGTGCAGTTACTAAAATGTCTCTGAAGCCTCTAAGACCTGAGAATCCCTGTGTTGACGTGGAAGGGCATGTAGCCACTATCCATTTCAGTACTACTACCACGCAATATTGTACACTAGCAGGCCGGCCCAAACAAGAAAAATAGACTCTAGAGGCCGGCTCAGCCACAATGGGCTGGCAGCCCAATGGAACGTTGGAGTGGTGCCGAACGTCTTCTGCTCCAACGATGGAGTGTCCCAGGAAGCTAGATCTAAGGATTTCTGGTTTGCTGGAGCACTCCCGAACACGTCCAAGATGGCATGGCGCGCTCCGCCACGCCGGTCATAGGTGTTTTGGGCTTCTGCGGTGATCGTGTTTGTTTTGGTTCTGTTTTCGGGGCCGCGACCAAGTATGATTTCTATATATTTTTTTGAAACAAGCGGAAAAGATTTTTCTTATCACATTAATTAAGGAGTTTTAAAAACAAGTTACAAGTTCACTGCGTCAAGGAAGAAAAAAGCACCATGTCCTAGTCTCGCAGCATGATGTTACTCAAATGTTTCGCCCCGGTGGACGGCGGCACCTAATTTCTACCTTCCTCCTTGATGTTGGACGAAGAGAGGCATAGGGGAGGTTTGCCGGAACAGCCTTAAATTTATGTCCTTTCAAATCTCCAAAGAGACCAACATGACAAGGGAAGCGATACCTTTGCGACGGCGTTGGGAGTGCCCCCAATCTTGAACTGAGGCGCTGGCAACCCACAATTCGGTTGTGATTTCCGAGGCGCCCACCCAACGTTTTATATTCTCCCATATTGTAATCGAGTATCGAGTATCGAGTATCGGCATTGGAATATAAGAAAAACTTAGGTCCCAAAGTGTAAGCAGTTGTTGATATGTCCAAATGTATCTACTCCTTTAAAAGTTTAACATAATGTTTTCTCATTACTATTTACAAATATTAATTGCATTTTTATGTGTTCTCATGTTTATTTAATTATTTAACTTTGGAGGCAGAAAACTATTTATTATTACTAAATACTTTCGAGGAAAGGTGTCACACGGCCCCCAATTTCATTGCCGAAATTGAGAAGTTTGGTTGTTACAACACCGACGCCCACCCCAAGACCGAGGATGGGTGCAAACCTCTTAAACCTCCAACATAACAGGAAATAACCAGCAGCTCTCTTTTAATGAGACTACAAAGAAGTCACCAAACTTTCTTAGAAACAAAGATAACCGCATAATCAACTACTCCTTCCGTTCCCCAATATAAGATGTTTTAGCTGTAATACATATTGTATAGATTCGTACAAAAATAGAGTGGACATTTACACTAAAATGTGTCTATATACATATGTGTACACGTGAATGCAGAAAACAGTTAAAACATCTTATATTGTGAAACTAGTAAGGAACGACAAACATCTAGAGGTTCGTCGGACGGGTAGGTAAGCTCAGCTCAGCAACACACTCTCTCAATAAACTAGGCCGTCTAATACTCCCAACCTACAAATACCTCAGCCTCTCCCGACATGTGGTTTGGGTCGAGTTAGTGGTAAATGTAGGTAGACAGTTCAAAGCTTGCACAAGTTCGTTTTTTTTTTCTACAAGAAAAAGTGTGGATGAAGCATGTTGTTGCTGCGTCGCTTGACAGATATCCCTTTTGAAAATGTGAAATAAACACATTCATCCGTACACGGCTCGTTCGGTGCCACTGCACTTACTGAAGGCTTTCATGTGTCTTGTAGACATACTAATCCCTGTGTTGATCTGGAATGGTATGTAGCAACGTTCCTTGGACCGTGTACATAAGACAACTACCGCAGTAGAGTACTCCCTCTGTTCCAAATTACTTGACTTGTGTTTGTCCAAATACGGACGTATCTATACTTATTTAGTGTCTAGATATATCTGTATTTAGACAAACCCAAGTCAACTAATTTGGAACGGAGGGAGTACAATAGATGGCATGCACCTAGCGTCATCCTGATTCGTGATGGTTTGGGTTCTGTTTTCGGGGCCGCATGAAACTGCAGTATGTTTTCTAATTTCGTCTCTTGTTTTGCTAATCATGACCAGTAATTATTATACATCGAGGCATATACTAGTATGCTTACAAAATATGAGCTCATGCGGTAACGTTTTTTTCTTCTAAATATTGCACAGTTGGACCGGTAACGTAATGTTCATTTTTACATTACATATATGCAAGCCAATATAAGCCTGCCAAAGATGGGCCCACCCAAAGGGTTGTAGTCGGCCATTGCTTTGCTTGCATGGGAAACTTGGAAGGAAAGAAATGTAAGGGTGTTCAACAACAAATATTCAATATCCGCCTTTTCCAAAATATCAAAGAGGAGAGCAAGAATTGGATAGCGGAGATTATTCGTAGCCTGGCCTTTGGCCTGTGTGGCCCTTTACGCTTTTTGCTTCAGCCACTCTACGTTTATGTTTGCTCCTTCTTTAACAATATAAAAGGCAAAATATTTTCTCGTTCTGATTTAAGTCTGCCAAAACATGTATCAAAGGAAGTAGTCGAGTAGTGACATTGGTTTTAGTATCCCCAGCCATATATCTTGTAGTTATTTATGACATGAAGAAATGAACATAAGTGCAAACCAAGAACGTACTCCGACAACAATGTCGGACATAAACCTGATTTTAGGCATTTACCCGTCGATGAACCATGTCGTCTACTCATAATCTATAAATAGATCTGTTTCTCCCGATATGTGGTTCGGATCGAGCTAGTAGAAAATGAGAGACAGTTCAAACCTTGCACAACTTCGTTTTGCACTACTAGGAAACTGTCTTTCTGTGGATCACTTTTTGTGGCGCACCAAGTAGCCATGCGCCACACAAAAAAAATTATGTGGCGCACCTCTCCCTTCTCCTCCACTTCTCCTCTCCCCTTCTCTCCTCTACCTCTACTTCAACTCAACTCCGGCGACCTCCTCCTCCTCCACCACCTCCGGCGAGCTTCTCCTCCTCCTCCACCACCTCCGGCGAGCTTCTCCTCCTCCTCCTCCACCAACTCCGGCGAGCTTCTCCTCCTCCACCACCACCTCCGGCGAGCTTCTCCTCCTCCTCCTCCTCCACCACCTCCGGCGAGCTTCTCGTCCTCCTCCTCCTCCACCAACTCCGGCGAGCTCCTCCTCCTCCACCAACTCCGGCGACCCTCCTCCACCTCCGGTGACCCCCATCCTCCACCCACCACCGACCAAGCCACCT
The DNA here is from genome assembly GCA_947311845.1 of Poa pratensis. Lineage (NCBI taxonomy): Eukaryota > Viridiplantae > Streptophyta > Magnoliopsida > Poales > Poaceae > Poa > Poa pratensis. The sequence continues at coordinate 14,830,258 of CAMZMU010000078.1, forward strand.
ACGGCCATGGCCACGGGCACCACGGCCTCCGACGAGCTCCGGCCAAATTCCGGCGAAATTTCGAAATTCCGGCGAAATTCCGACGGCCAGATCCTAGCCGCCCTTTTTTTGAAATTAAAAAAACTTTTGTGCCGCATGGTAGTGGGGTGCGCCACAGAAATATTTCTGTGTCGCATGGTTGGGGGTGCGCCACAGAATCTTGCACTTTTCTGTGACGTATGGGGGACGTGCGCCACATAATTAATATTTTTATGGCGAGACTTCTGTGGCGCACCCACCATGCGCCACAGAATGTATTTTTGGTGCGTCACTAAAAGGCATTCTCCTTGTGTTGGTTTCTACGGGAAAAGGAGCGGATGAAGCGTGCGGTTGCTATGTCACCTGATAGCAAACCCTTAGACCCCGCTTGGATTCCCGTATTTATAAACTGTCGTTTTAAATTACCGAACATCCAGGTCAAATGGGCGGAAAAGAAAATGGATGTAGCCACGTCCGTAAGTAAATACCTCCGTATTGGGTTAAAATCCTACCAACCAAGCGGGGCCTTATGGAAATAGGATGCACCGGGAGTATGAATTGAAGGCACTTAACAGAGGTGCTCTGTTTCCCTACCCTATTCTCCTCCCCGTCTACAGGAGAGACAGGCGATTTTTGGACACCCCCCGCCGATCCACCGCGTCTGCGCCGCCGAGGCGTGGGATTCTCCTCCTCCGCCGGCCGCTTCGGCGGCGGGAGGGTGGGGGATCCCCGTCTCCGGCCTGTACATATGGTAGGGTAGGGTGGGGCTCTCGCTGGCGGCTTCTCGGAGGAGGTGGAGCTGGCGGCGGTTGGTTTGGTGTCGGCGAGGCCTTCTCTGGCGGTGGTGCTCTCCGGAGCTCGTCGTCGCCGCGCTCGACTTGGTGGTGCTCGAGGCCCGGCGTGGTGCTCGAGCGCCGCAGTTTCTCGTCAGATCCGGGGCGGCGGATCTGGCGGCCAGATCCCAGGGTGGTCCGAGCTCTCCTTCTTCTTCCCGCGACGGATCCGGAGGCAGCTGAGGCAAAGAGGCGTTGGTGGGCCAGAGGGGCGTCCGCCACGGTCGTTCATCGTCCGAAGTTTCGCCGCGGCGCGGCGGACAGTCAAGGCGGCGTCTTTCAAGGGAAAACTTGCTCCCAGGCAGTGGTAAGTTGGCGGCTGCTGGTCTTCTTCTTCGTCGCCGGTGGTGGTGTTGATCTCGGAGCTGGTTCTGGCTCCTCCTCCTCGTATTGTTGTTCTTCCTTTGCTTTCGATCTATGTACTGTGTATGTGGATGATCGGTGAATATACGTGGATGTTGGATGTGTCAAAAAAAAAGGGAGTATGAATTGAAACAAATACATTCATCCGTGCACATAGCGACTCTCCATGTGTGCATGTGGCTTGTTCGGTGCCATTTCGTCATCCGTGCATGTAGCGACTAACCAGACCAGTACTTGAGCCACGTAGAACACACAATCCCTGTGTTGATCTAGAAGGGCATGTAGCCGGTATCTTTTTTTTTTTTTTGCTAAACACAGTACAACGCAAGCGCTCATATACACGTGCACACAGTCATCCCTATGAACGCACGCACGCACACCCTACCCCTATGAGCACCTCCGAGAGACCGAGTCGGCGGGTCGAGTGTTGAGATTGACGAAGTCACCACGGGCGCCTAGCTGTCGACGGGAACGTCGCCTCCCACTGAAAAATATTACGCCTTAAATGAGAAACACCAGCGTCAAACCAGGGGTTTGAACTCTGGTGGGCTGGAGATACAACCACCCTCCATCTTGCCACAGGCAAGTTCTCTAGCCGGTATCCATTTCAGTACAGCTACTAGCACGCATTATTTTATTTTATTTTAGTACATGGGATTACAGATCACAAACAAGATCGAACTAGCAGTACAAACCTCAAAAAACATGGAAAAGCTAACCAGTTCTTGAGGCCCAGCATCACCGACGCCGCCTCACCACGGTGACCGCCGACCGCGCGCTGGCACCGCACTCCACCCGAGCCGGCGAACGCAGCGAACCGCGGCCAGGAAGCACGCATTATTGTACACTAGACGTCATGACGCGCTCCGTCGCGCCGGTCATAGGCGCTTTTAGGTTCTGCGGTGATCGTGATGGTTTTGGTTCTGTTTTGGGGGCTGCAATGGAGTATGTTTTCTACTTTTTTTTAACGGAGGTAAAAGATTTGGCTCATCTCATTAACTAAGGAGTTTAAAAAACAAGTTACAAGTTCACTGAGGTCAAGGGAGAAAAAAACACCAGGCCCACCACCTTATTACACTAGCAACATTCCAGATGTACTTAGCCAAGGGGCAGGAGAAGAACAGGTGTTTCAGGGACTCCTGTTGTCACCACAAAATTCACACAATTCAGTTCCTTCTCACCCCCTCTTTCTAAGATTATCTGTAGCTAGAACTCTATTCTTGTCTACTAACCAACAAAAACTTTGATTCTCAAATAAATCTTCAAGTCCCAAATAAATTTATAAGGATAAGGAAAGTTCACCCTACTAGTCATCGATGTACAACAACTTGAGAGAGAACGTTCCTGATCTAATCAACAACCACTTAACTCGGTCAGGGGAATCATTCAATCTGACATGCGCACACCACTTTATAAGATTCTCCCGCGTAGACAGAATTTGCTCACGAAGAAAACGCCTAATTTCAAGCGAAGACTGTAGGAGTTTGCGCGATAGAAAACAAAAAAATTCTCTCACATGCGGAAGCAACACTCAAGATCCTATCTAGAAGATGCTAGTAACGGGGAGAGTAGTTCATCATACCCTCGAAGAACACGCGCGTTGAACGTTTAATTCAACGCAGCTCGGTGAAGTTGTTGACGATGTTCGATCCGATCAGCACCGCAAACGAGCAGCACCTCCGGAGGCTTGCACACGTACAGTTCGATGACGTCTCCCTCTTCTTAATCCAGCAAGCTAGAGGGAGAAGTAGGTGGGATCGATTCCAGCAGCACGACGGCGTGGTGGTGGATATGGTGGAGAGTTCCCGCGGGCAGGGCTTCGCCAAGCGATGCGCGGGAGGGAGGAGGAGATGCGGCAGCCATTGATGCGGCCAAGCCTTAGCTTCTTGGTGCACCTCTCCCTCTCTTTATATAGGCAAGGGGCTGCAGCCACTTTATTTCCAAAGTAGAAACTCACTCTTTCAATAGTGGTAACCCCCTCTCATTTAAAAGGTGGTAACACCCTCTTTCAAGAGTGATAACATCCCTTTTAAAGGGCTACCCATTGAATGACTGCATGGACCAAGTAGGGCTGATCAAATGGACCAGTGGGCCACCCTTGGTCGTTGGGGACAGGTGGGCCCCACTGTGGGACCCTCCGGAACCTTCTAGAACATTCCGACACTCTGCCGAAAAATCTCAAACTTTTCCGGAACCCTGAAATCAACTTGCCATATATAAATCTTTACCTCCGGACTTTTCCGGAGCTCCTCGTGATGTCTAGGATCTCATCCGAGACTACGAACAATATTCGGACACCATTAACAAAATTATCCCATAGCTACTCTAGCGTTACCGAACGTTAAGTGTGTGACCCTACGGGTTCGAGAACGTGCAGACATGATCGAGACATCTCTCCGATCAATAACCATTAGAGGGACCAGGATATCCATAATGACTCCCACACATTCAACGAAGATCTTTATCGGTTGAACCACTATGTCGTGAACTACTATAATCCGTATACAATTTCCTTTGTCACGCGATATTTTACTTACCCGAGATTTGATCGTCGGTATCACTATACCTAGTTAAATCTTGTTACCGGTAAGTACTCTTTACTCGTTCTGTAATACAACATTCTCTATGACTAACTCATTAGTCATGTGCTTGCAAGCTTTACCGAATGTGCACTACCGAGTGGGCCCAGAGTATATCTCTCCGAAACACGGAGGGACAAATCCCAGTCTTGATTCATGTAATTCAACAAGTACTTTCCGAGATACCCGTAAGACACCTTTATGATCACTCTGTCACGAAGCGATGGTTGATGTCCCCAAAGTATTCTTCCAGTACCCGGGAATAACATGATCTCATGTTCTAAGAAATATGATACTTGACAATAAAAGGCATGACAATATAAAACTTAATGAAACGATCAATATTGTTATGCTTAGTTGGGTCTGTCCATCACGTCAGTCTTCTAATGACATGATCCTGTTAATTAATTAACAACTCATGTTCATGGTTAGGAAACCATAACCATCATTAATTAACGAGCTAGTCTAGTAGAGGCTTACTAGGGACGAGGTGTTGTTTATGCAACCACACATGTATTATGTTTCCGGTTAATACAGTTATAGCATGGAAAATAAACATATATCATGAACACGGAAATATGATAATAACAATTTTATTATTACCTCTAGGGCATATTTCCAACAAAGACCACCCTTTGGTAATAAAACAGTGTTAACTGTAATGTTCGGACTGAAAGTTAAATTGTATAATATGGGATATAAAAGACACAAAAGGATTAAGACCTATCCAGAGGTCTTCCCATAATCTAGTTTTTTTTTCATCACCAACAATTCTTTGGCAACAACTATAATACTCCCTCCGTTCCGTAATGTAAGGCGTATAGTTTTTTGAAGAAAATTTTAAAAAATATAGGGTGTATTGTGATTTATGGATAATTTTACACATAAAAATGAGTTTCAATCCATAACGGAGAGATTTAAAGGATTGTTTTCAATTTGTGATTTTTAGTGAGTCCTCTCTCCAAAAAAATTCTAGAGTAAAATGAGTCCACCGTAGGAAAATTCACACATCTTAATATTCTTGCAAAAAACTATACGTCTTACAGTCAGGATAGAGGGAGTATAAATCTTTACCTTTCATAATACCCGACCAGAAGTGTGAATGGTTAGGTGATGGTTTACATTGAGTTAAAGTCCTTTTTTCAGATACTTAGCTCTTATCATCTCCTGGCAATCCCCTTCGTCATTTTAAATTCTCCATAACCACTTGCACAAGAAACTAGTATTTTTGACCTAGATGTGAGTAACGCGGACACCCTGCTCATTTGGTCCAAACATCATTCCATCTAACTAAGTGGTATGTTTTTACACTTTCCTTGATTTGCTAGAGAAGGCTAGATCTAAAGAAATCATATTTTACTAAGTCCTTTCGAGCCGAAAAGACATTCAACTAAGAACATTACTTAAGCAAGTTTCTTATAAAACACTTGTATCTACCTTTCTCACGACCAAACAGTTTCTTATAAAAATTAGAAGAATAATTAAGGATATCCTCATCGCCCATAATCAAACCCTCATCTTGTATGAACCTAAAATTTTATTCTTACCCGGGACATGCTAGAAAGCAAAAGACTCAGAAGAACGAATACAGATACTACGTATCTCCTTCAGCGTCGTTCTTTTTACTCTCTTGTATGGACATGGTAGTGGGATTTTAATTTCATAGTGAAATAGAGAGCTATTCTCCCTTTTTCGATTTTTAAAGTGCATCATATTCAAATTACACCAAAAGGATAATGTATGAACTTGCTCACACATGTCAAATTTGGTTGTGATTGATTCCCTTTTTTGTTTTTCATCATCAAAACAATTAGGAAGGTCCATCACCACGTGCTCCACGACACTGTTTACTCGTCGAAGGCTAAAAAATAAATAAGTTCGATGGCACGGGTCAGTCTGAGACCGGGACCCACTCTAGGTCTGAGGCGACCCGCACACCACGGACCCCAAGGCCACCACACACCCAATCGTGTGCGGCTCCGTCCAGATTCACCGTCGTTCTTAACATGTCGGTGACCGGTGGGGCGTTCCCCGGCGAGCAGTCCGGCCCCGACAAGCTACCACACCCGTTGTGTGGCTTCTGCCCGTTGTAGTCCCCTAAATTTAAACACTTTGGCACACTAGAATATTTACAGGGTTGTAATACATTCGGTAGTAAACCATTCGTGCAAGACAATTAGAAGAGAACACATAATAGGTTTTTGCATGCAGAAAGTTTTGTTGATGTTGGTTTAGGATGACAGATGGGACCATGGTAGATGGAGTTGTACCACATGCATGCGCCACATCTGACTGAGCATATATGCATAATTGCATACCCATGTGAAATGCTGCAGCGATGTCCTCTATGTACTCTTCGTGATAGCCTCTTCGAACCTAGTAGAAATACCTCTCACACCTTCTCTAGTCTCAGCATTCTACCTAGCTTTCTTCTTTCTTCCAGTTGCATTGCATGCTATAGTTCTGAGTTGAGACATCTTGTGATATATAACTTGCTCCTCTCCCAGTATAATTCTCCACATATTCACATTCATATACATTCCTACTTCCCTCATCTAATCATCTTCTTGCATCATAATGTAAGTTGGATTGGTGAAAGAAAATGAGCGGGGAACATGAGGAAGCATGGTAGTGGAGTTGGCCACGAGGCATTGAGGACCCTACTACTAGAGTTGGGTACCGGCTCCCAAAGGAAAGGGCAACCTTGAGAAGAGTGTTAATTGGGAGATTATAGTCCGTAGGAATAAACTCTTATCTCTCTACGGAGAACCATTACAAGCAACTAGGCATGGGAGGCACGGGGAACAGTAGAGTCACAAGTAGAGACAAAACTTTTAGTACTTCCGTACAAAGTTGTACATGGTGTATTCATGTCACCGGACGAGGGAGTCCAGCAAGCCCACAAGAGGACCTTGGTGGTAGCCGGCCCCGCCCCATATGAGACTCACATGATGTCAATTCTGAAGCTCCAACACTTGATCTGGTTCCTTTAGGCCTTCTTTTTTATCACAAGATTGAAAAACAGAGGAATTGAAAAACATAGAAATGTCACAGTTTTAGCTGTGCAAAACAGAGAATTGTAAAACACAAAAAAAAACTGTTGGAATAGTCGTTTGGATGAAACACAAAAATAAGACAGGAACAGTGTCTCGATCCTACGCACTTGAGTCTAAAGAAGAGGTTGAGGAGGATGTTCAAATTCCTATAGAATTGAGACATATGAATCCAATTCATAGGAATTTGGATAGTACCATTCCTTTGTTCCAAAGGCAATCCATAGGAAAAAAAAATCCTTGAATTAGAATTCTACAAAAATCTTAAGAAATTCCTACAATCCAAAGAATCCCTTAACTCTCTTGTATGGACATGGTGGCCCTGATTTAATTTCAATTGTGAAAAAAAGAGCTTTGCTCCCTTTTCGACTATTTAAAACGCATTATATTCAAATTGCACAAAAAAGAACTTGCTCACACATGTCAAATTCGGCGGTGATCGGATTCACATTTTGTTTGTTTCGCGAAAAAACAATCGGGAAGATCCATCACCACGTGTTCCACGACACTGGTTTATCGTCAAGAAACAAATCAGTTCGGTGGCTCGGGTCAGACTGGCACCGGGACCCACTCTAGGTCCGAGGCGACCCGCACACGAGCCCACCACTCAGGGTGCAAGTGGGAGCGGGCTACCCGCGGGGCCCATGAATTTGGCCCACTTAAATTACTTCGTGGGCGCCCACGGGTGAGTCGCTGAGATATGTGGGAAATGTGGGTTGTCCCACAGGCCCGCAACTAGCCCACATAATCCCACTTAGCAAGGAAGCTCTGAATACTCCTCGATCCTTAATTGATCCCTCGGCTACAAAGCGAAAAATGGCCGCGTTTGCCGGCGGCGAGTACGCAGTACGCTAACCGTGATGTGCTGCTACCTGCTAGCAGGTCGTGCACGCAGCACGCGTGTGGGGCTGGTCGGCTGACGGCATGGTGTGCAGCAGCCAGCAGTTTGCGAGCTACTCCGTATCTTTCACATTGGAATGCGGGGGTGCGTGGCTCATCAGTGCACGAGGCGGGACGCAGTGGTGCGGGCCTGTGGGGCGCGGTGGTGTGGCCTGCAGGCCGGCTGCTCGCCGGGAGAGCACGGCGACGCCGCGCCGTCGCCATCAGCGAGAAGCGGCAAGCACGGCGACATTGCCGTTGACGAGAAGTGGTACAACAGCTAGCAGAGCAGCTCGCCCAAGAGCACGGCGACAACGCCCGGCGCTGCCCGTGAGAAGCAGCACAACAGCAAAGCAACTCGTCCGAGGGCACACGGCGAAACCGCCGGCGCTGCCAGCGAGAAGCGGCACAATAGCAAAGCAGCTCGTCCGAGAGAACGACGATGGCGTGCCGTTGCCGGCGAGAAGCGACAGTGCGGCACAACAGCTCGCGAAAGAGCACGGCGAAGGCGCGCAAGGGCAAACTTTTGATTTTGTTTCATATGCGGGCGTATGTGGTCTTCGTGGGCACCCGCATATGTTTAGTGGGCTACCGCGGAACGCCCATTTATCGTGTGTGGGACTGTGTGGGTATTAAGCGGGGCCACGAACAGTCCACCTGCACCCTGACCCACCACACACCCAACCCAATTGTGCGCGATACCGTCCAGATTCACCGCCGTTCCTAACGCGTCGGTGACCGGCGCGGCCTTCCCCGGCGAGCAGTCCGGCCCCGAGGAGCTACCGCGCGCATTGCGTAGTCCCCGAGGGTAGAACAGGGCAGCCTCCGATCGCATCCCACGTGCCACGTGGCCCCGTCGGCGAGCGAGCGAGCGGGTAGCCCCTCCCTCGCCGCCGGACTCGGGCGCCCGCCGGTCAAAAGGGCGCGGCACGGAGACTTTGCAGCGAGCTTTGCCGCCGCCTGTGCCGTGCGGATGTCGTGCGTGGCTCGTTGAGGAGTTGGGGGTGCCTGGCTGAAGGTGCGGGAGTGACGACCGACCGAAGCGGGATCCGAATTGGCCAGAGAGGTGGCGATCTCCATAGAGATCGGATCCATGGGCTCCTCCGCCGTCCAGCGCGACTCCGTCTCCGCACCAGGTAACGCACGGCTCTGCTCGCGAGTTTTCCTTGGATGGATATCATACTAGACTACTAGAGGAATTCGCCGATTCCTAGCGTCAGAAGTTAGAACCGGTTCGCTTGCTTCTCGCTGTTTCTTTCAGTAGTTGATGCACAGCATATTGCGCCGTGGAGGGATGGTGTAGTAGTTACGAATGGGTTCGTTGCTGTGGGGGAGTTGGGCACACTTCTTGCGCAGCAAAATTTGTTAGGAAGCGCTTGCTGAATTATGGTTGTCATAACTTGGATTATGGTTGTTGGCTATCAAATTATGACTGTCACTTACCTGCTGCTGCTGCTACAACCCAAGCTACTTTCAGTATTGGACTACCGAAGCTGCACCGTCCTGACCAAAATGTTAATTTGTTCACTCTCATAGGAAACGTGGAGTGTGCTGACGACCCTGGCAGCAGCAGTAGCTCAAGCAAGTTGGCCAAAACGATGAGCACAGACACGTGGAGGTGGTGTTTGGGGTTGATTTACATCGTCGCTATCGCGGGCATATGGATCGCTGCAAGCTACATTGTTCAGTCTGTTGTGGATGGCGGTGTTTCTCCGTTCTTGATTACCTACATATGCAACTCTCTGTTTGTTGTTTACATCCCCATAGTTGAGTTCGCTCGGTACTTTGAGGATTCTATCGACAGCATGTGGTCAAAGTTGAAGGGCAAGGTTGGTGCAAATTCGCAGAAGCCTGCTGATCTGGAGATGTGAATCTTCTACAGAGAAGCGGGCAGGGGGCAATGCAGCCTCATCTGAGTCACCAAGAAGGTTGCCTGAGGACAATTTGGCTTCAGAATCGAACTCCCCTGTCCATACAGAGCTAGGTGCTGCAGATTGCAGCAAAGGGTTGGATGCAAAAGGGCGCTGGACGCGTGCTCGTACGGCCAGAGTCAGCATGCTAGTCTGCCCTTTCTGGTTTCTCGCACAGCTTACATTCAATCTATCTCTGAGATACACCACTGTTACAGTAAGTAATACTAAGAAAAGCAGTATTTTACTTGCATATCAGCAATATGTTTTACCTCGGTCCTGTCACTAATTGGCCTGCAATATCTCCCTGTTTTTTGTGCTTGCAGTCAAACACGATCCTCAGCAGCACGTCTACCCTCTTCACTTTCTTGGTTGCATTAGTATTTCTTGGAGAAATGTTCACATGGCTGAAACTAATCAGTGTTCTTCTCTGCATAGCGGGAACAATAATAGTTAGCCTCGCTGATTCAGGCAGTACACTAAATGCTATTGCCACAAATCCTCTTCTCGGAGACTTCCTTTCTATTGTTTCAGCTGGCTTATATGCTGTATATATCACCTTGATACGGAAAAAGTTGCCTGATGAGAAAGAAGGTCAAGGCCAAGTGAGTATGGCTCAGTTTCTTGGATTCCTGGGACTGTTCAATATGTTGTTTTTTCTTCCTGTTGCATTGGTGCTGAATTTTGCGAAGCTGGAGCCATTCCACAGGCTGACATGGGAACAAGTTGGTCTGATTGTTGGCAAAGGTAGGTTGCTCTTTACATTTACTGATTTAGATGCTTGTAGCTATTCATTAGTAACCTCAGGTGCTCATGCGTGATGTCGGCCGAAATGGTTTCCTATTAGAGTGAATCAATGTTTATACATGACATGGACACTAGCCATATGGGAATAGCTTGTACAGCCGCTAACTGGGAACTGCCACTAATTTGTGGGCTGTTACATTCTTTGCAGGTTTGCTTGATAATGTTTTGAGCGACTATTTGTGGGCAAAAGCAATCCTCCTCACAACAACCACCGTCGCCACGGCTGGTCTCACAATCCAAGTTCCAATTGCTGCCCTTATCGACACGCTCACTGGTCATGCTCCCCATCTGTTGAACTACATTGGAGCTGCAGCTGTATTAGTCGGTTTTGCGGGCATCAACATCCCATCTGATGCATTACAGCCTTCTCAGCATGAGCAGGAAACTCCCATTGTCAGTAGCATGGTTGATGACCCGCTTCATTCGCCCAGTGATCGAAGTTGCACCGATGCTGTTTGATAGTAGCAGCCTGTCTTGTTTGGAGTTTTTGTGCAGAGTATAGTTACAATGCATACCTGGGTTGACCAGATTGGTACGGTCACTGTAATTGTTTCCCCTTGCCATGCAATGCAACACAGGAGATGGATATTGGCGTCTGTGTAAGAAATCATGTATTCCGTGTATCGTAGGAAGGGGAATTCATTTGTAATATTTGTTGGTGTGTTGTGTGGCTTTGAGGGTAGGCCGGTGCATATAGCTAAATTTTGTTGTACAAGGTGAATCAATGTTTTAATTTTTGTCTCTACTTTACTGAAGTATCTGATGTTTCATGTTTGTTGTACTGAAATAATCCTCATAATATTCACCTCGAAGTTTCGCATTCTTTAGCTTCGTTTTTTATGGTGAACTGCATCTGTTAAGAGCCTCTTAATCATAACAAATATGCCAATTTAATCCTGGAGCATAAACTATAATAGCATTGTTTTTTATTTAGAACAGAATAACTACATTTTTTTGCAGAGAAAGGAACAAGCACACTGCTTTTCTTTAAAGAATAGTAATCACATTTGTTTAGGGAAATCACGTTGCTACTCAATCGCAGCAAGCATGTGCTACTACGGGCAGCAAAATGCTTTACTAATTCTATCTTAAAAACAAGAGTAAAACGCTTGGGAGGCCACCAAGTTGCCGTGAATGAACGGATTGGTCACCAACTCAAAAAATGCTAACTATCGATCACCAAGTTGTATATTTGTACATGTTGGTCACTCCGTGGTTGCCCCGCCGCGTAGGGCCGTGCCGCGATGGCCCCGCTTGTATTCAGACCGTCGGCTGCCCGCCAGGCTCTGCAGGGACGCCGCCCCCGCTTAGTTTTAGGGGTGTTACTGGAGTACATATTGTTTTGAAGGGCTGACAGATTTGGGTGGGTCCATAAAAGGAGTTTAAAGGCCCTATTTTAAGGCGTGCTGATGGACATGCTCTTACGTCTGCCAAATTGAAAAGGCCACGCGCATCATGGGTCTGTATCTTGGTAAGACTGATCCATCATGGCCAGACATCCCCCGGAGCTCGCGGCCTCATCATCTTCCATTCCACGACGGGACGGAGCTTCAGGGTTGTCTGCCACGAATGATACCTCACCGCATGGCAACATTAGTTGCTCCTGTCGTGGATCAACCTCGACCAAGGCGTGTGCCAAAACCCCGCTTGAAAACGACAAGGTACATACGACGCCTCATCTCATCATCGCTTGCTCAGTCTTTTTAAATTTTGTATGGTTCGGTGAATCATCCTATGCTAGATGTTAGGGCCGAGCTTGATGAGAGGGATATGTAGGTTTTTTAGGCGGATTTGGAGATGTGTCGGTGCTCCATTCAGTGGCGGAGCTAGACTCCAGTACCAGTGATGTCAATACGTTATGCTGCTTGGTACTTCTAGAGACTGATGCATAAAATTTGAGAAATTGAAGGGACATTTGGAAAACCTGTGATGTCAAGCGACATCATATACTGTGAGCAGCTCCGCCACTGGCTCCATTGTCAAGCAAGTATTGTTCTAGAGCCCCGGATTTGGAGATGTTATTGGCCTAGCTCTTTATACAAGCAAAATATGTGGACGAAACTGTGCATTTCTTCTCGACAATGAATGATCATTATCGTGGCGCGCTGGTGTAGGTAAAGCTGTTGCCATGCTGTCCGGACCTCTCGTCGGAGATCACCGGGAAAATCTTGTCCCACCTCCTATCCCGAATGTTGCATCCGCCACCACCAGGCCCACAGTTTTACATGGCCATCCTAGTACCACGAGAGGAGAGGGGAGCGTGTGATTTCGTTGAAAACTAAAGAATTCAATCGTATGCAACTCGTTCTGAAGAATTGTCTAGTCTCTAACTATGTGCAATATACACACTTACCAAAAACGTTGAGTTGTTGCTCGTTGGGTTCATTTAATAATCGATAACTTTCAATGATAAGGTGCATAGAGACCTCGCTAATCTTGAAGAAGTTCCTTCTCTAGTGATTTTACTGTCCTAACTTCGAATTATTTCTGTGCGCTATAGGTAAATAACAACTTTTCATATAATATCAGTGCATTTTTTTACCATTTTCTTTTATGCGTGTATCTCATTTTTTTTTCACCGAGTTTTTACAAGTATGAAAATCGACACTTCCTCTTCACCTATGAATATTTTGAGGGTTACATGAAAGAATATGTGCCGGCCTGATTGAATCAAATACATCCATTCACGTAAAAGTCAACTTCTCGCAACTCATACGTCGTTGCAAAGAGTTTATTCTTGCAACCAGAAGCAATGTATCTACTCGAAATCGTCCACATAGAGTACGAGTAAACCACAAGCAAATGGTTGCTCTTCTAGTTGCTACCTCTCTCCCGATGCCTACCATTCACATCAAATGGCTAACTTGAGGAGATAGCGACTAGAAAAAAGAGAAAGAAGTAAACGACAGATCAACCAATGTAGTTATTCCAACCTTCGGAAATGAACATCTCAATAGAAATGGGAGGGAATGGAGGCTATGCAAATACATATACATGCGGACAATATCAAGCAAGTTGCTCTATTCAATCGCCTTTCAGTTCATTAGCTGGACATGTGAGGTATCAGAACACAAGAAGGTGCAAAACAAACTAAAATTGTTTCCTCATCTCTCGTGCATCGCTGGGAAGTGATGCATATATAGGATGGACTGGGAACAAAGGCCGAGCATTGTGCTAGGGCACTTCTACCTCGCTTAATTATGAGAAAAGCACAAAGAGCGACAACGATGAAAGAGAGGGCAGCAGCCTGTGAGAGCATAGATAGAGAAGCACAAACCCATTTCTTATCATTCTTCTCTAGTTACCAAATGTTTGTGTATATATGGTCTCATGTAATTAGGTATTAAACAAACATATGTTGAAAATAGGTCTTGAACAAAACATGCACTTGGTTTTCAATCTGGCATCATATCGGCATAAAAGTTACACATAAAAATATTAACCATAGGTAGTACACCATTTTCAAAGTGACAGGGCAATTTATTAATCCAAAATCTAAAAGAAAATAAACAACCCTGACCTTATAGCAACAACATGAAAGCATCAATGATGCAAACAACCAAAATGGCGATGAAAGCAAAAGCGTAAAAAAGTAGAAGCCAATAAGAGCAATGTGCACATGCGTCATCTTCAAGTAGGGCACCACCCTACTAGAGCCCTTGTGTCATGGCGAGAGTACAAATAGAAACCACTAAGATCAACATCTGAGGTATCGGCCCATCTCCCGAGCGAAGCAGTCTTCGCCACATGGGGCTGAAGACTCGTGGCCCTCTGGGCCTATGGCAGGTGGGATCTTAGCACCAGTCCTGGCTGGGCCAGGTTGCCCACACCCTGTCGAGGTGCCAGCCATGGCGCCATAGGTGCAGGGGAATCAAACCTCAACAGGGCTCTCAAAAGACCATAAAAGAGTAAAGACGTTCAAATATAGACTCGGGCCAGTCAAGCAAATTTTATCCCTTTTGCAAAACTTCAACATAGAATGAATTGTTTCAATTTTTCAGTCGGATGTAACCTTTTTTAGTACCGCTCGCATATTGGTTGTACAGTTAGGCGTGGTAGCGCCAATCGCCAATGCCATCTTGATGGTACCACGCATATCCCTACCATCCAACAGGTATCACGTACAAGGCTACGCTAAAGCACCCGGTGGTACCATATACAAGGCTACCACAAGAGTGTTTGGCGGTAGCCAAAAAATGTTAGGTGTACCTTTTGTTTTGAAAAAGTTCATTTCAGTTTCAAGTTTCACAAAAAGTTTAACGTTGGTAAAAATTACCTCGGGGCTGCAAACACTTCTGACTAAGGTAAATGGCCACGCCTTGCCTCATCTCAGGGACACAGCCTACTGTACAACCTTGGGCGGCCGTATGTTCCATGAAAAAGTCGGTCTTGAAGAAGATCATCACCTGGTCAGTCACCTTGTCCAGTAGCAGCAAGTCCGACATCTCCAGGGTGATGTCCTCGGTGCTCCTACAAGGCATACTCGAATATCGCGCGCGCCCGCTCCTTGGCGGGCTGAACCCTTCAGCCGACCAAGGTGCGGATCAAATGTGCTCCTCTCAGGCCTCACACTAGGAGCTGACGATTTCAGCCTGAAACTCCGCTATGTTCGCCTCCTCGCCGGCTGTGAAAAATATTCGTCAAAATTTCAAACGAATTTTTGAAATAAACGATTTTCGGTAAGAAGCGTGAAAAGATGATTTGGGTCGAAACTTTCGGCCAAATTTGAATAGGTAGAAGACATCAAAATGTCAAAATGAAATAAAACATATGCTTGGCATGAAATGGCTGTAGTTTAGTGGTAGAGGTCCTAGGTTCTGGTTTTATTACTTATGGGTTCGATTCCACTTGAAATCAAATCTGGCAGAAAATTTTCATTCTATTTTTTACTAGATTTCTCAAAAATCACGGCTTTCTGTGAGAGGCGAAGTATTTTACAGAAAAAATCTGGCCGAAATTTTCGATTATTTTTCTACTAGACAAAATGTTAAACCCTGCTCGGCGGTGCTCGACCTCTCCACCCACGAGTTGTGGGGACTAGGGAGTAGAGTGAGCCCCGAAATGTGGGAAGCATGCTGCCCCCAAGTTCCGCATGTAGAACCACTCTCGGTGCCATCCACGATTCGAGCCATGGACGTACAACGTAGGGTAGTCCCAACAAAAGCTCCGGAGTTGAATCTCGGTGCCACCCGCGACGAAAGGGGAGTCAGCACCAAGCTGCGGCTTGGCGCAGAAGGACTTCCACAAAAAACATGGGAGCACATGTTCGGTCAGCTATTTTTCTTCCCGTAATGCTTGCTTTGGGTTTTAAGTCGACGTTAGCATTTGTTTGGGAACAATTTGGTTTGATAGAGTTTTGATGGCAGTTAAATACTTCCCGTGGACTGTTCAATGCTCTGGTCAGAGAACTATAAAGGACATGAATTAATTTGATACGTTAACTGCAATGTTACAATTTCACTTTTAGCTATCTCCTTTGTTCTCACCAATTTGTGCATGTATCTCGGAGGTATGACTGGCAGTAAAAAGAACCAAGAGCTTCCTATATGCATTACCCAGAATTACAGTGATCCAAGACTAATTTTCTTTACATCGGATCCATTTATAAAGTAATAGTTTCAGTGTAAAAGTACTGTTTCGAGAAGTCAGGCTGCTATGTACGGGTGGCGGGTCTGATAGGTGCGAGGCACCCGAGGAGGATCGGTTACAGGAGCTTCAGGTGACAGAGGATTCCTCCAGCAGAAGTGGGACCGGTTCGGTGGGCTGCGACCAACCGGGGACTCAGTTGGACTATTTCAATGTCTCGCTGGGCAGTGGGACCACGGAGGGAGTTGCCAAGGAACGTGAGGAGGAGGTTCTGGGGCCGGACCCACAGGGCAGCGGCACTGTGGTTGAGTTACCGGGGGATGCTAACCTGGGACCTGCCATGGCTGCTAGCGAGGAGATGGCAGTGGCACGAATGAAAAGCTTCTGTGGCCGTCTGTTGAAGTCCTTGGCGCCGCCACTTCTGAAGGAAATCGAATCTACGTCGAAGCTGCGAGCCGAGGCTGAACCATTCACGCCTAAGAGAGTTACGCGCAGCACCATTGCTGCATCGGGTGTGAAAGCTAATGCAAGGGCGAAGAAGGTGACGGTTGCCGAGACGGCTTTGCTTAAGGCCCTGGGAATCACGCCGGACGAGCTCTCCGTCAACGATGATGATCTTGAGGTGTTCCGCACTCTGTTCGATTCACCCATGCGTGATGAACACCTCCGAGCTGTGGCGGCTGTCTTTGGCAAGGTAGTGCCTACATCCTTTGACGTGGAGGAGCCATGTCGAGTCGGGTCGGCGTTGGTGTCGCCGGTGAACTGAGCACTGCGTGCCGCGGTGGAGTCGGAGTAGGCTAGTTTCTTAATGGAATTAAACCTAGAGATGCTTGACTGGAACGTTCGAGGCTTGAACGATCCAGCTAGGAGGGACGCGGTGAGAATTTTCGTAGAGGCATTGAGAGTCAAAATTGTATGTCTTCAGGAAACAAAACTGAATGTGGTTGACAGTTACACAGTCTTGCAATGCTTAGGACCATCCTTTGATGGTTTCTCGTATTTGCCGGCGATCGGGACCAGGGGAGGCATCCTCCTCGCTTGGGATTCCTCCGTTGTGAAGATTTCTAACATCAGCTTTGACACTTATGCGATCACCGGAGAGGTGTGCTCTATTGACAATTCCAAGTGGTGGATCACCACGGTATATGGGCCGCAATCAACAGCGGAAAAAATCAATTTTTTAGACGAGCTGGTGGGCCGGAGAGCGCTGTGCCCTGGGCCTTGGGTCATTGCTGGTGATTTTAACATGATTCTCAATGCAAGGGATAAAAACAACATGAACCTGAATAGAAGTCTGATGGCGAGGTTCAGGAACCTGGTGCGAGATCTGGAGCTGAAGGATTTATTTCTTCACGGGAGGGAGTATACGTGGAGTAATGGGCGAGATGAGCCCACAATGACGCGCATTGACCGAGTCCTAGCCACGGTAGACTGGGAGCTGCAGCACCCTGACGCCATATTGCAGGCCCTGTCCTCATCTATATCCGATCATACCCCCCTGCATCTGGCTTTGTGTGCGAGCGGCAAGCCGAAGAGGAGATTCCAATTCGAGCTATTTTGGTTAAAGCTAGAAGGTTTCGACGAGGCCATTGCTGAGGCGTGGCGGTGCAATGGACTGATCACTGATCCATTCAGAAGGTTGGACGATTTGTTCAGAAACACGGCAGAATTCTTGCAGTCGTGGGGGCAGCGGAAAATCGGCAATGTAAAGATCAAGATTGCCATGGCTAACCTGGTGATCCTGAAACTAGATGCAGCTCAAGATCGCAGAGCGCTGACCAATGAGGAGTTGTGGCTTCGGAAAACGTTGAAACTTGCTGTGTTGGGCCTATCGTCTCTGGAGAGAACGATCGCTCGCCAAAGATCGAGAGTGAGATGGTTGAAAGAGGGGGATGCTAACTCAAAGCTCTTTCACGCGGTTGCTAACGGAAGACGGGCGAGAAACTTCATACCTAGCATCAAGGTTAACGATCAAATCATCACGGGACAGGAAGAGAAGTTGGATGCTTTCACGAGGGCTTACGTCCAATTGCTTGGTACAAGCAGAGATAGAGCTCACAGCCTAGATCTAGAGGCTCTCAATCTACCCAGGCTTGATCTCCAGGACATTGATGGCATATTCTCAGAAGAGGAAGTATGGGCTGTCATCAAAGAGATGCCGGCTGACCGAGCGCCAGGGCCTGATGGATTTATCGGAGCCTTCTATCAGAGGGCATGGCCGACAATTAAGGGAGACATTATGGCTGGACTCCTTAAGCTGGCAGTTGGTGATGGGAGAGGATTTGCAAGGTTGAATAGAGCTCTTATCACGTTAATACCCAAGAAAGCAGAGGCGACAAGCATTGGGGACTTCAGGCCAATCAGTTTAGTCCATAGTTTCTCCAAACTGTTTTCTAAGCTAATTGCTACCAGGCTGAGGCCAAGAATGACCGAGCTTGTTAGCACAAATCAATCGGCCTTTATCCGAGGGAGGAGTCTGCACGACAATTTCGTTCTGGTTCGTCAGGTGGCACGGAAAATAAACCAGAAGCGGCAGAAAGGAGTTTTGCTTAAACTAGACATTTCAAGGGCCTTTGACTCGATCTCTTGGCCTTTCCTTTTTGAAGTTTTGAGACACATGGGTTTCAGTGTTCTGTTCCTCAAATGGCTGGCGATTTTGTTGAACACAGCTACCACAAGGGTGATGGTAAATGGTGTACCAGGAGCTCGGATTCAGCATGTCAGGGGTTTGAGGCAGGGCGATCCTACTTCACCTCTGCTTTATGTCCTGGGTATGGAGGTTTTCACTTGCCTGATACGTACCGCAGTGGAGGAGAATTGTATGTCAGAGTTGGTGGGAATACAGCCGCTGCAGAGAGTCTCTATTTATGCAGACGATGTAGTTCTTTTCCTTCGGCCTGACAGCTTAGAGCTTCTTCTGATCAAGGAACTGCTGCGATTGTTCGGAGAAGCTTCAGGCCTGGTGGTCAACTACAACAAAACAACTGCTACTCTGATCCGTGGTGATGAAGAAGATGAGGAGAGAGTCCAACAGGTCATAGGATGCCAGGTGCCAAACTTCCCCATCAAATACCTTGGCTTGCAGTTAGCTTTGAGGCCGCTTACGAGGACTGAGTGGCAACCTATGCTTGACAAAGCCCTCGAGTTCATGCCTGCATGGCAACGTGGGATGATTGCTCGGGAAGGGCGTTTAACCCTGATCAAGGCTGTTATTGCAGCTAAGGCAGTGCATCAATTGCTGGTAGCAGAAGCCCCTGCTTGGCTGCTCGAAGAGATTGAAGGATGGATGCGATCCTTCTTTTGGATGGGGAAAAAGGAGCTAAAAGCTGGGCATTGCATGGTGGCTTGGAATATGGTGTGCAGGCCGATAATACATGGAGGGCTGGGGATCAAAGACCTGCGGTTGCAGGGGTTGGCCTTGAGAGCAAGATGGGAATGGCTTAGACGCACAGATCCATCCAGACCTTGGAGTAGCTTGCTACTCTGAGGTACAAGGTCCTGGTTCACCTGACCAGCGTGGAGGAGGACGACCTGGTAGAGCCGTGGGGCATGCCGCGCTCGTCTGGGAGTGATCAGAGTGGCATCCCCGGGCCGGACTCCGACGATGGCTTCGGCGGTGGACGGCGGCGCACAACGCGTTCCCTGCCGTGGCGCATTGGGGTTCCTGACCGTCGTGGTGGGTCTGGATGTGGGTCCCGCCAGAGGCATCGTGGTGGGCAGTTGGAAAGGCAGATGCCTGTTGCATCGTTGGATTGGAAATTGCCGGAGATGGAGGATCGAGATCGTCTCAGGGTTCAGTCTAGGCCCCGTGAGTGTGCTTTGGATTCCTGTCCGTTGGGAGAAAAGGCTGCGAGTTTGGAAGCTAGTGTGCCTGCAAAGGCAGTTGCTGATCCCGTGCCTGCTTGCCGGCAGACTGTGGGGCCAAGTCAAAAGGAAGGTCTGCCTGTGTTTTTGAATTCTCCCGCCGTTGGGAGGTCGACAGCTGGTACGAGTGCAGACAGGATCAGAAGCGAGCCGGCGGTGGAAGCTGTTCTGCCTATCACTGGCCAGCAGGTGGTGACCGTGGATGAGCCCAGCCTGCTTGGTGGCGGGTCTGATAGGTGCGAGGCACCCGAGGAGGATCGGTTACAGGAGCTTCAGGTGACAGAGGATTCCTCCAGCAGAAGTGGGACCGGTTCGGTGGGCTGCGACCAACCGGGGACTCAGTTGGACTATTTCAATGTCTCGCTGGGCAGTGGGACCACGGAGGGAGTTGCCAAGGAACGTGAGGAGGAGGTTCTGGGGCCGGACCCACAGGGCAGCGGCACTGTGGTTGAGTTACCGGGGGATGCTAACCTGGGACCTGCCATGGCTGCTAGCGAGGAGATGGCAGTGGCACGAATGAAAAGCTTCTGTGGCCGTCTGTTGAAGTCCTTGGCGCCGCCACTTCTGAAGGAAATCGAATCTACGTCGAAGCTGCGAGCCGAGGCTGAACCATTCACGCCTAAGAGAGTTACGCGCAGCACCATTGCTGCATCGGGTGTGAAAGCTAATGCAAGGGCGAAGAAGGTGACGGTTGCCGAGACGGCTTTGCTTAAGGCCCTGGGAATCACGCCGGACGAGCTCTCCGTCAACGATGATGATCTTGAGGTGTTCCGCACTCTGTTCGATTCACCCATGCGTGATGAACACCTCCGAGCTGTGGCGGCTGTCTTTGGCAAGGTAGTGCCTACATCCTTTGACGTGGAGGAGCCATGTCGAGTCGGGTCGGCGTTGGTGTCGCCGGTGAACTGAGCACTGCGTGCCGCGGTGGAGTCGGAGTAGGCTAGTTTCTTAATGGAATTAAACCTAGAGATGCTTGACTGGAACGTTCGAGGCTTGAACGATCCAGCTAGGAGGGACGCGGTGAGAATTTTCGTAGAGGCATTGAGAGTCAAAATTGTATGTCTTCAGGAAACAAAACTGAATGTGGTTGACAGTTACACAGTCTTGCAATGCTTAGGACCATCCTTTGATGGTTTCTCGTATTTGCCGGCGATCGGGACCAGGGGAGGCATCCTCCTCGCTTGGGATTCCTCCGTTGTGAAGATTTCTAACATCAGCTTTGACACTTATGCGATCACCGGAGAGGTGTGCTCTATTGACAATTCCAAGTGGTGGATCACCACGGTATATGGGCCGCAATCAACAGCGGAAAAAATCAATTTTTTAGACGAGCTGGTGGGCCGGAGAGCGCTGTGCCCTGGGCCTTGGGTCATTGCTGGTGATTTTAACATGATTCTCAATGCAAGGGATAAAAACAACATGAACCTGAATAGAAGTCTGATGGCGAGGTTCAGGAACCTGGTGCGAGATCTGGAGCTGAAGGATTTATTTCTTCACGGGAGGGAGTATACGTGGAGTAATGGGCGAGATGAGCCCACAATGACGCGCATTGACCGAGTCCTAGCCACGGTAGACTGGGAGCTGCAGCACCCTGACGCCATATTGCAGGCCCTGTCCTCATCTATATCCGATCATACCCCCCTGCATCTGGCTTTGTGTGCGAGCGGCAAGCCGAAGAGGAGATTCCAATTCGAGCTATTTTGGTTAAAGCTAGAAGGTTTCGACGAGGCCATTGCTGAGGCGTGGCGGTGCAATGGACTGATCACTGATCCATTCAGAAGGTTGGACGATTTGTTCAGAAACACGGCAGAATTCTTGCAGTCGTGGGGGCAGCGGAAAATCGGCAATGTAAAGATCAAGATTGCCATGGCTAACCTGGTGATCCTGAAACTAGATGCAGCTCAAGATCGCAGAGCGCTGACCAATGAGGAGTTGTGGCTTCGGAAAACGTTGAAACTTGCTGTGTTGGGCCTATCGTCTCTGGAGAGAACGATCGCTCGCCAAAGATCGAGAGTGAGATGGTTGAAAGAGGGGGATGCTAACTCAAAGCTCTTTCACGCGGTTGCTAACGGAAGACGGGCGAGAAACTTCATACCTAGCATCAAGGTTAACGATCAAATCATCACGGGACAGGAAGAGAAGTTGGATGCTTTCACGAGGGCTTACGTCCAATTGCTTGGTACAAGCAGAGATAGAGCTCACAGCCTAGATCTAGAGGCTCTCAATCTACCCAGGCTTGATCTCCAGGACATTGATGGCATATTCTCAGAAGAGGAAGTATGGGCTGTCATCAAAGAGATGCCGGCTGACCGAGCGCCAGGGCCTGATGGATTTATCGGAGCCTTCTATCAGAGGGCATGGCCGACAATTAAGGGAGACATTATGGCTGGACTCCTTAAGCTGGCAGTTGGTGATGGGAGAGGATTTGCAAGGTTGAATAGAGCTCTTATCACGTTAATACCCAAGAAAGCAGAGGCGACAAGCATTGGGGACTTCAGGCCAATCAGTTTAGTCCATAGTTTCTCCAAACTGTTTTCTAAGCTAATTGCTACCAGGCTGAGGCCAAGAATGACCGAGCTTGTTAGCACAAATCAATCGGCCTTTATCCGAGGGAGGAGTCTGCACGACAATTTCGTTCTGGTTCGTCAGGTGGCACGGAAAATAAACCAGAAGCGGCAGAAAGGAGTTTTGCTTAAACTAGACATTTCAAGGGCCTTTGACTCGATCTCTTGGCCTTTCCTTTTTGAAGTTTTGAGACACATGGGTTTCAGTGTTCTGTTCCTCAAATGGCTGGCGATTTTGTTGAACACAGCTACCACAAGGGTGATGGTAAATGGTGTACCAGGAGCTCGGATTCAGCATGTCAGGGGTTTGAGGCAGGGCGATCCTACTTCACCTCTGCTTTATGTCCTGGGTATGGAGGTTTTCACTTGCCTGATACGTACCGCAGTGGAGGAGAATTGTATGTCAGAGTTGGTGGGAATACAGCCGCTGCAGAGAGTCTCTATTTATGCAGACGATGTAGTTCTTTTCCTTCGGCCTGACAGCTTAGAGCTTCTTCTGATCAAGGAACTGCTGCGATTGTTCGGAGAAGCTTCAGGCCTGGTGGTCAACTACAACAAAACAACTGCTACTCTGATCCGTGGTGATGAAGAAGATGAGGAGAGAGTCCAACAGGTCATAGGATGCCAGGTGCCAAACTTCCCCATCAAATACCTTGGCTTGCAGTTAGCTTTGAGGCCGCTTACGAGGACTGAGTGGCAACCTATGCTTGACAAAGCCCTCGAGTTCATGCCTGCATGGCAACGTGGGATGATTGCTCGGGAAGGGCGTTTAACCCTGATCAAGGCTGTTATTGCAGCTAAGGCAGTGCATCAATTGCTGGTAGCAGAAGCCCCTGCTTGGCTGCTCGAAGAGATTGAAGGATGGATGCGATCCTTCTTTTGGATGGGGAAAAAGGAGCTAAAAGCTGGGCATTGCATGGTGGCTTGGAATATGGTGTGCAGGCCGATAATACATGGAGGGCTGGGGATCAAAGACCTGCGGTTGCAGGGGTTGGCCTTGAGAGCAAGATGGGAATGGCTTAGACGCACAGATCCATCCAGACCTTGGAGTAGCTTGCTACTCTGAGGTACAAGGTCCTGGTTCACCTGACCAGCGTGGAGGAGGACGACCTGGTAGAGCCGTGGGGCATGCCGCGCTCGTCTGGGAGTGATCAGAGTGGCATCCCCGGGCCGGACTCCGACGATGGCTTCGGCGGTGGACGGCGGCGCACAACGCGTTCCCTGCCGTGGCGCATTGGGGTTCCTGACCGTCGTGGTGGGTCTGGATGTGGGTCCCGCCAGAGGCATCGTGGTGGGCAGTTGGAAAGGCAGATGCCTGTTGCATCGTTGGATTGGAAATTGCCGGAGATGGAGGATCGAGATCGTCTCAGGGTTCAGTCTAGGCCCCGTGAGTGTGCTTTGGATTCCTGTCCGTTGGGAGAAAAGGCTGCGAGTTTGGAAGCTAGTGTGCCTGCAAAGGCAGTTGCTGATCCCGTGCCTGCTTGCCGGCAGACTGTGGGGCCAAGTCAAAAGGAAGGTCTGCCTGTGTTTTTGAATTCTCCCGCCGTTGGGAGGTCGACAGCTGGTACGAGTGCAGACAGGATCAGAAGCGAGCCGGCGGTGGAAGCTGTTCTGCCTATCACTGGCCAGCAGGTGGTGACCGTGGATGAGCCCAGCCTGCTTGGTGGCGGGTCTGATAGGTGCGAGGCACCCGAGGAGGATCGGTTACAGGAGCTTCAGGTGACAGAGGATTCCTCCAGCAGAAGTGGGACCGGTTCGGTGGGCTGCGACCAACCGGGGACTCAGTTGGACTATTTCAATGTCTCGCTGGGCAGTGGGACCACGGAGGGAGTTGCCAAGGAACGTGAGGAGGAGGTTCTGGGGCCGGACCCACAGGGCAGCGGCACTGTGGTTGAGTTACCGGGGGATGCTAACCTGGGACCTGCCATGGCTGCTAGCGAGGAGATGGCAGTGGCACGAATGAAAAGCTTCTGTGGCCGTCTGTTGAAGTCCTTGGCGCCGCCACTTCTGAAGGAAATCGAATCTACGTCGAAGCTGCGAGCCGAGGCTGAACCATTCACGCCTAAGAGAGTTACGCGCAGCACCATTGCTGCATCGGGTGTGAAAGCTAATGCAAGGGCGAAGAAGGTGACGGTTGCCGAGACGGCTTTGCTTAAGGCCCTGGGAATCACGCCGGACGAGCTCTCCGTCAACGATGATGATCTTGAGGTGTTCCGCACTCTGTTCGATTCACCCATGCGTGATGAACACCTCCGAGCTGTGGCGGCTGTCTTTGGCAAGGTAGTGCCTACATCCTTTGACGTGGAGGAGCCATGTCGAGTCGGGTCGGCGTTGGTGTCGCCGGTGAACTGAGCACTGCGTGCCGCGGTGGAGTCGGAGTAGGCTAGTTTCTTAATGGAATTAAACCTAGAGATGCTTGACTGGAACGTTCGAGGCTTGAACGATCCAGCTAGGAGGGACGCGGTGAGAATTTTCGTAGAGGCATTGAGAGTCAAAATTGTATGTCTTCAGGAAACAAAACTGAATGTGGTTGACAGTTACACAGTCTTGCAATGCTTAGGACCATCCTTTGATGGTTTCTCGTATTTGCCGGCGATCGGGACCAGGGGAGGCATCCTCCTCGCTTGGGATTCCTCCGTTGTGAAGATTTCTAACATCAGCTTTGACACTTATGCGATCACCGGAGAGGTGTGCTCTATTGACAATTCCAAGTGGTGGATCACCACGGTATATGGGCCGCAATCAACAGCGGAAAAAATCAATTTTTTAGACGAGCTGGTGGGCCGGAGAGCGCTGTGCCCTGGGCCTTGGGTCATTGCTGGTGATTTTAACATGATTCTCAATGCAAGGGATAAAAACAACATGAACCTGAATAGAAGTCTGATGGCGAGGTTCAGGAACCTGGTGCGAGATCTGGAGCTGAAGGATTTATTTCTTCACGGGAGGGAGTATACGTGGAGTAATGGGCGAGATGAGCCCACAATGACGCGCATTGACCGAGTCCTAGCCACGGTAGACTGGGAGCTGCAGCACCCTGACGCCATATTGCAGGCCCTGTCCTCATCTATATCCGATCATACCCCCCTGCATCTGGCTTTGTGTGCGAGCGGCAAGCCGAAGAGGAGATTCCAATTCGAGCTATTTTGGTTAAAGCTAGAAGGTTTCGACGAGGCCATTGCTGAGGCGTGGCGGTGCAATGGACTGATCACTGATCCATTCAGAAGGTTGGACGATTTGTTCAGAAACACGGCAGAATTCTTGCAGTCGTGGGGGCAGCGGAAAATCGGCAATGTAAAGATCAAGATTGCCATGGCTAACCTGGTGATCCTGAAACTAGATGCAGCTCAAGATCGCAGAGCGCTGACCAATGAGGAGTTGTGGCTTCGGAAAACGTTGAAACTTGCTGTGTTGGGCCTATCGTCTCTGGAGAGAACGATCGCTCGCCAAAGATCGAGAGTGAGATGGTTGAAAGAGGGGGATGCTAACTCAAAGCTCTTTCACGCGGTTGCTAACGGAAGACGGGCGAGAAACTTCATACCTAGCATCAAGGTTAACGATCAAATCATCACGGGACAGGAAGAGAAGTTGGATGCTTTCACGAGGGCTTACGTCCAATTGCTTGGTACAAGCAGAGATAGAGCTCACAGCCTAGATCTAGAGGCTCTCAATCTACCCAGGCTTGATCTCCAGGACATTGATGGCATATTCTCAGAAGAGGAAGTATGGGCTGTCATCAAAGAGATGCCGGCTGACCGAGCGCCAGGGCCTGATGGATTTATCGGAGCCTTCTATCAGAGGGCATGGCCAACAATTAAGGGAGACATTATGGCTGGACTCCTTAAGCTGGCAGTTGGTGATGGGAGAGGATTTGCAAGGTTGAATAGAGCTCTTATCACATTAATACCCAAGAAAGCAGAGGCGACAAGCATTGGGGACTTCAGGCCAATCAGTTTAGTCCATAGTTTCTCCAAACTGTTTTCTAAGCTAATTGCTACCAGGCTGAGGCCAAGAATGACCGAGCTTGTTAGCACAAATCAATCGGCCTTTATCCGAGGGAGGAGTCTGCACGACAATTTCGTTCTGGTTCGTCAGGTGGCACGGAAAATAAACCAGAAGCGGCAGAAAGGAGTTTTGCTTAAACTAGACATTTCAAGGGCCTTTGACTCGATCTCTTGGCCTTTCCTTTTTGAAGTTTTGAGACACATGGGTTTCAGTGTTCTGTTCCTCAAATGGTTGGCGATTTTGTTGAACACAGCTACCACAAGGGTGATGGTAAATGGTGTACCAGGAGCTCGGATTCAGCATGTCAGGGGTTTGAGGCAGGGCGATCCTACTTCACCTCTGCTTTATGTCCTGGGTATGGAGGTTTTCACTTGCCTGATACGTACCGCAGTGGAGGAGAATTGTATGTCAGAGTTGGTGGGAATACAGCCGCTGCAGAGAGTCTCTATTTATGCAGACGATGTAGTTCTTTTCCTTCGGCCTGACAGCTTAGAGCTTCTTCTGATCAAGGAACTGCTGCGATTGTTCGGAGAAGCTTCAGGCCTGGTGGTCAACTACAACAAAACAACTGCTACTCTGATCCGTGGTGATGAAGAAGATGAGGAGAGAGTCCAACAGGTCATAGGATGCCAGGTGACAAACTTCCCCATCAAATACCTTGGCTTGCAGTTAGCTTTGAGGCCGCTTACGAGGACTGAGTGGCAACCTATGCTTGACAAAGCCCTCGAGTTCATGCCTGCATGGCAACGTGGGATGATTGCTCGGGAAGGGCGTTTAACCCTGATCAAGGCTGTTATTGCAGCTAAGGCAGTGCATCAATTGCTGGTAGCAGAAGCCCCTGCTTGGCTGCTCGAAGAGATTGAAGGATGGATGCGATCCTTCTTTTGGATGGGGAAAAAGGAGCTAAAAGCTGGGCATTGCATGGTGGCTTGGAATATGGTGTGCAGGCCGATAATACATGGAGGGCTGGGGATCAAAGACCTGCGGTTGCAGGGGTTGGCCTTGAGAGCAAGATGGGAATGGCTTAGACGCACAGATCCATCCAGACCTTGGCAAGGACTGCCAGCGTTAAAAGATAAAGAAGCTCTTGGGGTTTTTCACAAGCTGACTGAGATAACAGTCGGATGCGGTGATAAGGTGATGTTTTGGACTGACAAATGGGTGCATGGCAGCAAGGTTTCAGACATTGCACCGAATGTGTATGCAGCGGTAAGCACAAGGAGGAAAAACACTAGAACGGTGGCTCAAGGGATGACGAACAACAGTTGGGTGCTGGACATCGCGGAGGAGATTTCTGAGCAAGGCTCGGACGAGTTCGCTACACTTTGGTTCGAGGTCAATTCAGTGCACCGTGATGAGCAAAGAGTGGACACATTCAGATGGACATGTGCGAGCTCGGGTACTTTCTCAGCGAGGGAAACCTACAAAGCGCTTTGCCAGGAACAACCAAAGAGTGCGATAGCGGTGCCGATATGGAGGTCTTTTGCGCCAACCAAATGTAAAATTTTTAGTTGGCTAGCCACCAAATACCGGCTATGGACATCAGATCGGAGGGCGAGACACGGACTGCAGCAGCACCCAGACGCTTGTTTCACCTGCCTGCAAGACGAAGATAATGTGGACCATGTCCTGGTACAGTGCGTGTTTGCGAGAGAAGTTTGGCTAGGGTGTCTGCGTCGAGCAGGTGTTCAGGTCCAGCCGCCAGGCCATGACGCCCAGTTGGAGAATTGGTGGCTCCAGGTCAGAGCTAGCATCCGGGCTTCGGATAGGAGGAAATTTGATACTCTGGTCATTCTAGTCGCTTGGATGCTATGGAAACAGAGAAACGCGAGAGTCTTTGGCCGCACCAGAGACCAATGCTCAGTCCCGCAAATGTTGAGCAGGATCGGAGATGAGTTGCAGCTCTGGCAACAGGCGAGAGGGAGGAGGAGTTTCCATGACGCGAGAGATTAGTTAGGTGTGCGTGCGGAGTGTGTGCTGACCCCGATGTTCGCATTGGGGGTTCAGTTCTTGTAAATTTTTATGCTCTCCTTCTATAAAGCTAAGGTATGCCTTTGGCATACTCGTAAAAAAAAAAAAAAAAAAAAAGTTACGGTTTTATAATAAATTAAATGAACTCGCTGTAGTGACACGCATGATCAAGATTATGAATTACACTTGCTTTCCAAGAAATAATGTTTACCGGCTATATTTTCGGAATGGAGATTATGCTAAATATGTCTCTGTTTATGAAGAAACTCTTGAGTTTTGGGAACAACTTCAGTATGGCATCAAGTCCTTGGGTAAATCTGATTACTAGTCCAGGTTGTATTATTTTTTCTCTGTTGTTAAATCTGTACATGTTCGTGCTAAGCATTACCCAGCACGTTCCTGTTTGGACGTTATGCATGCTTTACTGTGAATTGTTATATTGAATTGTGTGCCAAATAATCAGCTGTGCAATTACACTGTATCAAGCGTGGCATCCGAGTCCGCTTTCTCCACCGGAGGAAGAGTACTAAGTGACTACAGGAGCAGACTGTTAGGGAGCACTGTTGAGGCGTTAATATGTCAACAGGCGTTAATAACATCGCTTGGCGCAGAATGACTTCCACAACCCGAAGTAGGACAGAATATCCAGGTAACCCTTGTAGACGGCAGTGATTTGGAGCACGTCGTTCAGGTTCAGATAGAGGGGCTGCGGGTCGTAGAACTGCAGCCAGGGTAATATAGTCAACTTTATCTATCCAATTACTGATTGCAAACATGATTCTTTCTGATTTCCTAGTTTTTTTTTTTGAATTTTTCTGATTTCCTAGCTGAAACGTGGAGTGTGGGGATAAAATTGCAGTTGTTAAGTTTGCTGCTTGATGCATAAATCAATACTTTCTTTCCCCTCCCAAAAGCTCCTCTCCTCTGCCCTTGAGAGTTATAGTTAATAGTAACTTCCCATATTTGGCTGCTGCCGCCGGCGATCACATCGGGTGGTGTAGATATGGGATAGGGTGTCGGCCCACATTGTACATGAGTAGTTAAGGCAATAGTTTAGGATTAGGTTTGCCGCTATGACAGGTTGGTTTCATGTTGTTCTGGAGCTCCTCGACGATGTGAATGAGCCATGTCGTAGGCCTGTCGATGGTCTCCTCCGATTTTCCTCCATGGTGGAGGGCACGGGAGGGGAGCAGATTTGCGAGCTCCTTCAATAAGCTTGATTTTGGGTGTGTCCCATATCTTCCGAGGGTATGAATTATCGTTGTAGAAGATGTAGCGTCCGGGGCAAAGATTGTGAGGACCACCCTTCTCGTGACAACAATGAGAGAAATTCCAAAATCGATAAGGAGAGGCAAGATCTGAAAGACCATCATTAACGTTGGGAAGCAGGCCGAAGATATCTTATTGTAGAAGATGCATTCTCCATCAATGGTGAGGCCAAAAGATGACGGGTACCAAAAATCTAACATAATGTATTGAAAACATTATTTTTATTAAAAACTTCACTCATAGCCTCTGTATTGGCTAGTTTGACACTTTTTACATGCGTGGTGTCACAATGCATAAAGGTGATACTTGTTCCATTTCTTGAGATGCAACAAGCGGTGCTTTTGTGTCTGAGAAAACGCTGGAAGGACAGGACTCAATGATGATTAACACTTGTGTAGCTACCGAGTGGCATACCTGGAAATCATCCGGCCTAAGAGAACTACTGGATCTAAGTTACTAAGTATCATGCTCAGTGACGAAGCTAGCTCATCATTATAGCCCGCGCAAGGTCTAAGTAAACGTGTATTGCCTTGTGATTGCCCCTTAAAAAGTCTTGGTTAAATTTTCACTTCCAAGTAGTTAAGGGGAATTCAGCAGTTTAGTCCGGGCAGGTGCCCGGGAATGTCGGGCCTTGGCTCCGCCGCTGATCATGTTAACTATCGAATTAATATGTTTACATCATATCTGCTATAACAAACTGTATTGAACTTCGACATCTAAAGTCAAATTAGACCCGCAAAATCAAATTAGACCCTACTTCCACCATGTCAGCATGTATGTGCACAAATATCATCTTTCATTCTCTTCCTTCGTTCTTGAAAGTATTATAACTTTGCTTGTATACACAACCATATAGTAGTATGCAGATCACAAGAGGTATATGTAGAACAAAAGATTCCTATTAGAGCACGCGAGTGATGTCACATGGGTAGTTGCAAACTACTCCTAACTTTAAAACTGCAACAGGAGTAACTCTATGCACCTAATATTATACATGGTCTGTGTTGTTCGTGTGGGAAAATCCCCCATCTTTATTACAGAAAATTGAAGTTGAGCTATTGCTCATGTATTTATAAAGCCTTCCTTCCCTCCCATGTCTATTGAGATGTTTTTTTTCCAGCGATGGAAGACCTACATTGGTTGTCCTGTTGTTCTTCTCTTACTCCTTTCCACTTGCCAAGCTAGCCGATGGGAATTGTAGGAATCAGGAGCCATGCCGTAGGGCTATCGACGGTCTCCTCCGGTTTTCCTTCATGG
Organism: Poa pratensis; assembly: GCA_947311845.1. Classification (NCBI taxonomy): domain Eukaryota; kingdom Viridiplantae; phylum Streptophyta; class Magnoliopsida; order Poales; family Poaceae; genus Poa; species Poa pratensis. The sequence continues at coordinate 14,861,213 of CAMZMU010000078.1, forward strand.
TGGAGGCCTGGAGGGCACGGGAGCGGAGCAGATTGATGACGTGAAAAACACGTTCGTTGGGAGACCCCAAGAGGAAGGTATGATGTAGTCAGCAGCAAGTTTTCCCTCAGAAAGAAACCAAGGTTATCGAACCAGTAGGAGCAGCAACTCTTCAGAAGGTTGTCAACGGCGCCAGAAAAATAGTGTTGTTGATGGGAGTCTGGACTGTTGACGTCGAATCTGCACACAACACAATCAAACTACTTTGGCCCAACGAAACAGTGAGATTGTCAATCTCACTGGCTTGCTGAAAACAAAGGATTAAACGTATGGTGTGGAAAATGAGTATTAAATTGCAGAGAATGAAAAAGGAACAGTTTGCAGTTTGTGGTTGTTTAATCAGTGTAAAAGAATGGACCGGGTCCACAGTTCACTAGTGGTGTCTCTCCATAAAAGATAACTAACATGTTGGGTGAACAAATTACAGCTGGGCAATTGACGAATAGTGAGCGCATGACAATGCATATACATGACATGTTGACTACTATGATATTTAATTGGGCATTACGACATAATACATAAATCGTTATCCAACAGCATCTATGACTAATAATCCACCGCCGGGTTGTCATCCGAGTTCCCCATTGGTATTAAATTGCAAGCAACGGATAATTGCATTAAGTAAAGTGCGTAATGTAAACAAACACATATGTCCGTGGACATAGCATCGTTAGGTTATCCCTAGTGGCAACAGCACATCCACAACCTTAGAACTTTCTGTCACTGTCCCAGGTTAAACGGAGACATGAACCCACTATCTAGCATAAATACTCTCTCTTGGAGTTACAAGCATCTACTTGGCCAAAGCATCTACGAGTAACGGAAAGCATGCAAGATCTTAAATAACATATAAGATAGATTGATAATCAACTTGACATAATATTCAATATTCATCGGATCCCAGCAAACACAACATGTAGCATTACAATAATATGATCTTGATCATGTAGGGCAGCTCACAAGATCTAAACATGATGGCACAAAGTGGAGAGACAACCATCTAGCTACTGCTATGGACCCGTAGTCCAAGGATGAACTACTCACGCATCACTCCGGAGGCAGGCATGGCGATGTAGAAGCCTCCGGTGACGATTCCCCTCTCCGGCAGGGTGCCGGGAAGAGGTTCTGAACCCTCCCGAGCTAGGGTTGACGACGGCGGCGACTCTGGAACTTTTCGTGGATATTGGCTCAGGTACTTACGGTTTTCGCGTCGGGGGGAATAAGTAGGCGAAAGGGCGGCGGCTGCGGACCCCTGATACGTCTCCAACGTATCCATAATTTATGCTGTTCCATGCTTATATTATACCATTTGCTACATGTTTTATATACACTTCATATCACTTTTATGCATTTTCTGGGACTAACCTATTAACAAGATGCCACAGTGCCAGTTCCCTGTTTTCTGCTGTTTTTGGTTTCAGAAATTTACTTCTGGAAATATTCTCGGAATTGCACGAAACAAAAGGCCAAGTCCCTATTTTTCCAGCACGTACACGGAGTCCGAAGGAGAGACGAAGGGGAACCACGAGGTGGCCAAACCACCTGGCGGCGCGGCAGAGGGCCCCCGCGCCAGCCTGTGGTTTGGGCCCCTCGGGGGTCCGCCGACATCGCCCCTTCGTCTATTTATTCCCCGAGGTGTGAAAACCCTAAAACACCGAGCCTTTCATCCAGAACATATTCACTGCCGCCGCCGTCGTCAACCCTAACTCGGGGGTTTCTGAAGCTCTTCCCGGCACCCTGCCGGAGAGGGGAATCATCACCGGAGGGCTCTACATCGCCATGCCCGCCTCCGGAGTGATGCGTGAGTAGTTCATCCTTGGACTATGGGTCCATAGCAGTAGCTAGATGGTTGTCTTCTCCACTTGTGCCATCATGTTTAGATCTTGTGAGCTGCCTATCATGATCAAGATCATCTTATTGTAATGCTACATATTGTGTTTGCTGGGATCTGACTTATATTGATACCTATGTGGAGCTGAATATTATATTATCATGTCTATGTCATTTGTGATCTTGCATGCTCGCCGTTACTTGTTGAAGCCTTGCCAAGTGAATACTTGTAACTCCAAGAGGGGGTATTTATGCATGATAGTTGGGTTCAACCTCTATTTAACCTGGGATAGTGACAGCAAGTTCTAAGGTTGTAGATGTGTTGTTGCCACTAGGGGTAAAACAGCAATGCTTTATTCAAGGATGAATGTATTATTTACATTACGCACATTACTTAATGCAATTGTCTGTTGCTTGCAACTTAATACTGGAAGGGGTACGGATGTTAACCGAAAAGTGGACTATTTAGGCATAGATGCATGCTGGATAGCGGTCTATGTACTTTGTCGTAATGCCCAAATGAATCTCATAGTAGACACCACAACTCACACATGCATGTTATATGCACTTATCAATTGTCAATTGCCCAGCTGTAATTTGTTTACCCAGCATGTTAGTTATCTTATTGGAGAGACACCACTAGTGAACTGTGGACCCCGGTCCATTCTTTTACATCTGAAATACAATCTACTTCAATCATTGTTCTCTACTGTTTTATGCAAACAAACATCATTTTTCATACGATACGTTTAACCCTTTGTTTTCAGCAAGCCGGTGAGATTGACAACCTCACTGTTAAGTTGGGGCAAATAATTTGATTGTGTTGTGCAGGTTCCACGTAGGCACCGGAATCCCTGGTGTTACGCCGCACTACACTCCTTCACCAACACCTTCGAAGCAAACCTCGTTTTCCTACTGGTTCGATTAAACCTTTGTTTCATACTGAGGGAAAACTTGCTGCTACACTCATCATACCTTCCTCTTGGGGTTCCCAACTGACGTGTGACGTACAAGCATTGTTTCTGGCACTGTTGCCGGGGAGATATTCAATCGTCAACTTAGAGCTAGCAACCCCCGAGGGGCCCACACCACCCCAGGGCGCGGCAGAGGGGGGGACCGCGCCCTCGTGGCGTGTGGGGCCTGATACGTCCCCAACGTATCCATAATTTCTGCTGTTCCATGCTTATATTATACCATTTGCTACATGTTTTATATACACTTCATATCACTTTTATGCATTTTCTGGGACTAACCTATTAACAAGATGCCACAGTGCCAGTTCCCTGTTTTCTGCTGTTTTTGGTTTCAGAAAGTTACTTCTGGAAATATTCTCGGAATTGCACGAAACAAAAGGCCAAGTCCCTATTTTTCCAGCACGTACACGGAGTCCGAAGGAGAGACGAAGAGAGCCACGAGGTGGCCAAACCACAGGCGGCGCGGCAGTGGGCCCAGCCGCGCCTGTGGTTTGGGCCCCTCGGGGGTCCGCCGACATCGCCCCTTCGCCTATTTATTCCCCGAGACGAAAAACCCTAAAACACCGAGCCTTTCATCCAGAACATATTCGCTGCCGCCGCCGTCGTCAACCCTAACTCGGGGGGTTCTGAAGCTCTTCCCGGCACCCTGCCGGAGAGGGGAATCATCACCGGAGGGCTCTACATCGCCATGCCCGCCTCCGGAGTGATGCGTGAGTAGTTCATCCTTGGACTATGGGTCCATAGCAGTAGCTAGATGGTTGTCTTCTCCACTTGTGCCATCATGTTTAGATCTTGTGAGCTGCCTATCATGATCAAGATCATCTTATTGTAATGCTACATGTTGTGTTTGCTGGGATCTGACTTATATTGATACCTATGTGGAGCTGAATATTATATTATCATGTCTATGTCATTTGTGATCTTGCATGCTCTCCGTTACTTGTTGAAGCCTTGGCCAAGTGAATACTTGTAACTCCAAGAGGGGGTATTTATGCATGATAGTTGGGTTCAACCTCTATTTAACCTGGGATAGTGACAGCAAGTTCTAAGGTTGTAGATGTGTTGTTGCCACTAGGGGTAAAACAGCAATGCTTTATTCAAGGATGAATGTATTGTTTACATTACGCACATTACTTAATGCAATTGTCTGTTGCTTGCAACTTAATACTGGAAGGGGTACGGATGTTAACCGGAAAGTGGACTATTTAGGCATAGATGCATGCTGGATAGCGGTCTATGTACTTTGTCGTAATGCCCAAATGAATCTCATAGTAGACACCACAGCTCACACATGCATGTTATATGCACTTATCAATTGTCAATTGCCCAGCTGTAATTTGTTTACCCAGCATGTTAGTTATCTTATTGGAGAGACACCACTAGTGAACTGTGGACCCCGGTCCATTCTTTTACATCTGAAATACAATCTACTGCAATCATTGTTCTCTACTGTTTTATGCAAACAAACATCATTTCCATTCGATACGTTTAACCCTTTGTTTTCAGCAAGCCGGTGAGATTGACAACCTCACTGTTAAGTTGGGGCAAAGTAATTTGATTGTGTTGTGCAGGTTCCACGTTGGCACCGGAATCCCTGGTGTTGCGCCGCACTACACTCCTTCACCAACACCTTCGAAGCAAACCTCGTTTTCCTACTGGTTCGATTAAACCTTGGTTTCATACTGAGGGAAAACTTGCTGCTGCACTCATCATACCTTCCTCTTGGGGTTCCCAACTGACGTGTGACGTACAAGCATTGTTTCTGGCACTGTTGCCGGGGAATATTCCCTCGTCAACTTAGAGCACAACACGTTTTCTGGCGCCGTTGCCGGGGAAAACCGAATTGCTTCTGCAAGGGGAGTCTCTCACACCCAATCTCTTTACTTTGTTATTTGTCTTGCTTAGTTTATTTTTATTTAGTCTTGTTTGCTCTCTTTATCAAAAACACAAAAAAATTAGTTACTTGTTTAATTCAGTTTGATTTTGTTTTTCAAAATGAGTACTCCTGAGAACACTAAGTTGTGTGACTTCACTAGCACAAACAACAATGATTTCATATGCACTCCTATTGCTCCACCTGCTTCTACAGCAGAATTTTATGAAATTAAACCTGCTCTATTAAATCTTGTTATGAAAGAGCAATTTTCTGGTGTTAGTACTGATGATGCTGCTGCCCATCTTAATAACTTTGTTGAACTTTGTGAAATGCAAAAGTATAAGGATATGGATGGGGATATTATAAAACTGAAACTTTTTCCTTTCTCCTTGAGAGGAAGAGCTAAAGAATGGTTGCTTTCTTTGCCTAGAAATAGTATTAATTCTTGGACAAAATGCAAAGATGCTTTCATAGGGAAATATTATCCTCCTGCTAAGATTATATCCTTGAGAAGTAGCATTATGAATTTTAAACAACTTGATAATGAACATGTTGCTCAAGCTTGGGAAAGAATGAAATCTTTGGTGAAGAATTGTCCCACTCATGGACTGACTACTTGGATGATCATCCAAACCTTTTATGCAGGATTAAATTTTTCCTCAAGGAACTTATTGGATTCAGCCTCTGGAGGAACCTTTATGTCCATCACTTTAGGTGCAGCAACAAAGCTACTTGATGATATGATGATCAACTATTCCGAATGGCACACCGAAAGAGCTCCTCAAGGTAAGAAGGTAAATTCTGTTGAAGAAACCTCCTCTTTGAGTGATAAGATTGATGCTATTATGTCTATGCTTGTGAATGGTAGATCTCATGTTGATCCTAATAATGTTCCTTTAGCTTCATTGGTTGCTCAAGAAGAGCATGTTGATGTAAACTTCATTAAAAACAACAACTTCAACAACAATGCTTATAGGAATAATTTTGGTAGCAACAATATAAGCCTTATCCTTCAAATGGTTATGGCAATTCTTATGGTAATTCCTACAGCAACAATAGAAGTGTGTCCTCTGATCTTGAAGCTATGCTTAAAGAATTTATTAGCACACAAAAAGCTTTCAATAAAACTGTTGAGGAAAAGTTTGAAAAAATTGATGATCTTGCTCTAAAGTTGATAGTCTTGCTCATGATGTTGAAATTCTAAAACTGAAAGTTATGCCTAATGAAGTTAAAGATATAAGTCATTTGCTACAGCAAATGCCATCCAAGTTCGAATTGATAATAATATTAGGATGTTGGCTGAATTGCATGCTAGGTGGGAAAAAGAGGAAGAACTTGAAAAAGAGAATAGTATAGTTAGAGTTTGTACTATCACCACCACTAGTAATGCTAATGTTTACATGCTAGTAAACCTCCTACTATTGATGGTAATGTTATTGGTGTTGGTAATGTCTCTACTACTTCTGCAAAGCGTTTGAAATTGCCTAAAACTGCTGAAACTTTTTCTGATAAAAGTGCTGAAATTTTTCAAACTATTGGAGACAATGGTTCCACCACCATTGACAATAATGATTTTGATTTTGATGATTGTAACATCTCTGAAGTTATTATGTTCTTGCAAAAATTAGCTAGAAGTCCCAATGCTAGCACTATTAATTTGGCTTTTACAAAGCATATTACAAATGCTCTTTTGCAAGCTAGGGAGGAGAAGTTGAAACTTAAAGCTTCTATTCCTAGGAAATTAGAAGATGGTTGGGAACCCATCATTAAGGTAAAGGTGAATGATTTTTATTGCAATGCCTTGTGTGATCTTGGTGCAAGTATTTCGTTTTGCCCAAGAAGCTTTATGATATTCTTGATTTGCCACCTTTGGAACATTGTTATTTGGATGTTTTTCTCGCTGATAATGCTATGAAGAAACCTTTGGGGCGAGTTAATGATGTTTTTATTACAGTAAACAATAACCTTGTCCCCGTTGATTTTATTGTTATGGATATTGAATGCAATGCATCTTGTCCTATTGTTTTGGGAAGACCTTTTCTTCGAACTGTTGGTGCCATCATTGATATGAAAGAAGGTAATATAAGGTACCAATTTCCTCTCAAGAAAGGTATGGAACACTTCCCTAGGAAGAGAATGAAGTTACCTTTTGACTCTATTGTTAGAGCAAGTTATGATGTTGATGCTTCTTCTCTTGACAACACTTGATTTTCACTTTCTGCGCCTAGCTGAAAGGCGTTAAAGAAAAGCGCTTATGGGAGACAACCCATCGTTTTTATTTGCTGTTATTTTTGTTTTCTTTGAGTCAAGGAGTTTTGTTACTTCTGTAGCAACTCCTTTGTATCTTTATTTTATCGCAATGTTGTGCCAAGTAAAGTTCTATATTGAAAGTTGATGCAAGATTTGGATTTCTGCGCAGTGACAGATTTTTAGCTGTCACGGATTTGAGCTTATCTCCCTGTAGAAAATTCAAAAAATTCTGAAAAAATCACGCATATTCCTGAGATATGTACGCAACTTTCATTATTTTAGGCCAGATCCATCTGAGCAACTTAAGTGCCTCGAAAAAATTCGTCATTCCAGACTGTTCTGTTTTTGACAGATTCTGCCTTTTGTTTTGCATTCGCTCTTTTACTGTGTTTGTGTGGATTTCTTTGCTCCACAAAGCATTGGTGGCTGTAGCTAATGTCCAGAAGCTTTGGGATTGATTGTATCATTACAGAATATGAGAATTTTTGATTATGCACTAACCCTCTAATGAGAACTGTCTTGAGTTTGGTGTGAAGGAAGTTTTCAAGGATCAAGCGAGAAGGGTGATATTATGTGATCAAGAAGAGTGAAAAGCCTAAGCTTGGGGATGCCCCCGTGGTTCATCCCAACCATATTCAGAGAGACTCAAGCGTCTAAGCTTGGGGATGCCCAAGGCATCCCCTTCTTCATCAACAAACTTATCAGGTCATCTCTAGTGAAACTATATTTTAATTCTTTCACATCTTATGCGCTTTACTTGGAGCGTCTGTGTGTTTTTATTTTTGTTTTTGTTTGAATAAATTCGGATCCTAGCAATCCTTGTGTGGGAGAGAGACACGCTCCGCTTTTTCATGTGAATACTCATGTTCTTCACTTATATTTGTTGAGTATTCTTAACTAGCTACTGCAGTGCTTTTAGCTCCTGTTTTTCATGCATCTCTTCGAGCTGTTAGCACTTGTTTATAAATACTCTCTTGCTGCATTATATTATCATTTGGAGAGTTTATGTTTAAATAAATTGATTGGTGTTTGTTTGGAAGAAAGAAAATGCTACATGTAGTAGTTGGTATTGGAAAAGACATATGCATTCTTGTAGATCATTGTCTTGTTTCGATTTGATGCTTTGCAATTGTTTTGAGCTCTCAAGTAGATCATGTTTAAGCTCTTGCATCATGTAGTTAAAGCCTAGTAGTGGAGAACTACCGTAGAGCTTGTTGAGACTTGGGATGCATATTTGTTCTCTCTAAGGTCTAGATATTTTCTGGTAAAATGTTTGAGCAACAAGGAAGACAGTGTAGAGTCTTATAATACTTGCAATATGTTTTTATGTGATTCTTGCTGTACCGGTTTATACTTGTGTTTGCTTCAAACAACCTTGCTAGCCTAAACTCTGTACTGAGAGGGAATGCTTCTCGTGCATCCAAAACTTGAGCCAAAACCCATGCCATTTGTGTCCACCATACCTACCTACTATGTGGTATTTCCTGCCATTCCAAGTAAATATTTCATGTGCTACCTTTAAACTATTCAAAACTTTATTACTCCTTATTTGTGTCAATGTTTTATAGCTCATGAGGAAGTATGTGGTGTTTTATCTTTCAATCTTGTCATTTACTTCTGACAGACTTTCACCAATGGACTAGTGGCATATACATCCGCTTATCCAATAATTTGCAAAAAGAGCTGGCAACGGGGTGCCCAGCCCCAATTAATTACAACTTTCATTAATAATTCTCTTCACATGTTTTGCCCTGATTTATCAGTAAGCAACTTAATTTGCAAATAGACACTCCTCCATGGTATGTGAATGTTGGAAGGCACCCGAGGATTCGGTTAGCCATGGCTTGTGTAAGCAAAAGGTTGGGAGGAGTGTCATCTATAAAGAAACTAAAATACATGTGTAAACAAAAGAGAAGAGGGATGATCTACCTTGCTGGTAGAGATAACGTCCTTCATGGGAGCCGCTCTTGAAAGTCTGGTTGACAAGGGGGTTAGAGTGCCCACTACCATTCGTTGACAACAACAAACACCTCTCAAATACTTATTTTGTGCTCTCTATATGCTTTCGAAAACTTAAAAAGCTCTAGCACATGATTTAATCCCTGCTTCCCTCTGCGAAGGGCCTATCTTTTACTTTATGTTGAGTCAGTTTACCTACTCCTTTCTATCTTAGAAGCAAACACTTGTGTCAACTTTGTGTGCATTGATTCTTACATATTTACTTATTGCACTTGTTATATTGCTTTATGTTGACAACTATCCATGAGATATACATGTTACAAGTTGAAAGCAATGCTGAAACTTAATCATCCTTTGTGTTGCTTCAATGCCTTTTACTTTGAATCTATTGCTTTATGAGTTACCTCTTATGCAAAACTTTTTGATGCTTGTCTTGAAAGTACTATTCATGAAAAGTTTTTGCTTATATGATTCATTGTTTACTCTTTATCTATTTGTTAGCAAACTATAGATCATTGCTTTGAGTCACTTCATTCATGACATGAGCCTTGCAATATATTGATCAAGATTGTGTGAAAGCATGTCTCCTCAGAAATTATTTGTTGTTATCGTTTTACCTACTCGAGGACGAGTAGAACTAAGCTTGGGGATGCTTGATACGTCTCCAACGTATCCATAATTTCTGCTGTTCCATGCTTATATTATACCATTTGCTACATGTTTTATATACACTTCGTATCACTTTTATGCATTTTCTGGGACTAACCTATTAACAAGATGCCACAGTGCCAGTTCCCTGTTTTCTGCTGTTTTTGGTTTCAGAAAGTTACTTCTGGAAATATTCTCGGAATTGCACGAAACAAAAGGCCAGTCCCTATTTTTCCAGCACGTACACGGAGTCCGAAGGAGAGACGAAGGAGAGCCACGAGGTGGCCAAACCACAGGCGGCGCGCAGTGGGCCCAGCCGCGCCTGGTGGTTTGGGCCCCTCGGGGGTCCGCCGACATCGCCCCTTCGCCTATTTATTCCCCGAGACGTGAAAACCCTAAAACACCGAGCCTTTCATCCAGAACATATTCGCTGCCGCCGCCGTCGTCAACCCTAACTCGGGGGGTTCTGAAGCTCTTCCCGGCACCCTGCCGGAGAGGGGAATCATCACCGGAGGGCTCTACATCGCCATGCCCGCCTCCGGAGTGATGCGTGAGTAGTTCATCCTTGGACTATGGGTCCATAGCAGTAGCTAGATGGTTGTCTTCTCCACTTGTGCCATCATGTTTAGATCTTGTGAGCTGCCTATCATGATCAAGATCATCTTATTGTAATGCTACATGTTGTGTTTGCTGGGATCTGACTTATATTGATACCTATGTGGAGCTGAATATTATATTATCATGTCTATGTCATTTGTGATCTTGCATGCTCTCCGTTACTTGTTGAAGCCTTGGCCAAGTGAATACTTGTAACTCCAAGAGGGGGTATTTATGCATGATAGTTGGGTTCAACCTCTATTTAACCTGGGATAGTGACAGCAAGTTCTAAGGTTGTAGATGTGTTGTTGCCACTAGGGGTAAAACAGCAATGCTTTATTCAAGGATGAATGTATTGTTTACATTACGCACATTACTTAATGCAATTGTCTGTTGCTTGCAACTTAATACTGGAAGGGGTACGGATGTTAACCGGAAAGTGGACTATTTAGGCATAGATGCATGCTGGATAGCGGTCTATGTACTTTGTCGTAATGCCCAAATGAATCTCATAGTAGACACCACAGCTCACACATGCATGTTATATGCACTTATCAATTGTCAATTGCCCAGCTGTAATTTGTTTACCCAGCATGTTAGTTATCTTATTGGAGAGACACCACTAGTGAACTGTGGACCCCGGTCCATTCTTTTACATCTGAAATACAATCTACTGCAATCATTGTTCTCTACTGTTTTATGCAAACAAACATCATTTCCATTCGATACGTTTAACCCTTTGTTTTCAGCAAGCCGGTGAGATTGACAACCTCACTGTTAAGTTGGGGCAAAGTAATTTGATTGTGTTGTGCAGGTTCCACGTTGGCACCGGAATCCCTGGTGTTGCGCCGCACTACACTCCTTCACCAACACCTTCGAAGCAACCTCGTTTTCCTACTGGTTCGATAAACCTTGGTTTCATACTGAGGGAAAACTTGCTGCTGCACTCATCATACCTTCCTCTTGGGTTCCCAACTGACGTGTGACGTACAACAATGTTT